>JAGTXR010000301.1:0-548893 GCA_022606575.1 Glossosoma conforme
TAAGATGTGTATACACCTGTACATAGAAAAGAGTGTGGTCCTTGAACTGACTCTAGTTGGAAAGCTGGCGGATTGAGATGTGTTGGTTTTAGTTCGTATTTACATAAATGCGAACTCTAGCCTTTATATATCTATAATGTGTTGGTTTCAACTGGCGCCAATTTGAGAACTATAACTGTATAGATAAAAACGTCAGTTGATAATGTTTTACAACAAATATGTAAACGAAGGAAAAGAATACAGTAAGGAAAACAAAGACTCTTCTACAAACAAGGAAGAGGAAAAAGAAGAAGGGGGAGAGTTTAGTCGGTAAAAATCCGACACTACTCTTGGAATTGAAGAGTGTCTTGTGAAGATTCTCTCCTCCAAAGAAAAAAAACCTAACCTAACCTAACCTAACCTAACCTAACCTAACCTAACCTAACCTAACCTAACCTAACCTAACCTAACCTAACCTAACCTAACCTAACCTAACCTAACCTAACCTAACCTAACCTAACCTAACCTAACCTAACCTAACCACTAGCGGGCAATAAGTGGGCAACGACTCTACCTTGCCCACTTATCTTAACAATGTGAACTTCAGATAGCGCCTCCAATCCTTTTTATATGATTCACCTTCACCAGACTTAACATGTGATCATCAATAGACAACCATTTTTCACCATTTCATTCAATCGAACAATAATATTTTTTTACCCATGGCGGATATAATTGTATTTTCAATTAATACCTTATCTTTCTTCGAAGTACCGATCCGGTGGATTGGTTAGCAGCAACAAAAATCATGCATCTCGATCTCCACTCCCTCGATCCTCTGCAGTCCTCTTCAGCTCAGCATAAGAGCTACACTCATGTCCTCGAATACTTGCTCCAAATACTCCCGTCTAGGGCGCCCTCTACAGTTTCTTTCCTCAACAATCCCTTCCACAATGTCGTGAAGAAGACCATCGTGGCGCATGATGTGACGGATCCATCGGGCTCGCCTCTCTGAGATGTTTCTTACTAGATATAATAATGTATATAATTTGAATAATAAATATAGCTTAATTTTCTGCAAGCCTGCTGTCCTGGAGGGACATCAAAAACTATGCATAGAATGTACTCGGTCAAGATTTGGGAGGCAGAGTTGTGGTTTCAGTTCGTGACAAGTGTATATAATAATATTAATCGCATTAATTTTTTAGTCACTAGTTCGTAATAATAATTTTACATTCAATAATTCTAAGCAAATACAGAAAAAAAACGAAATTTAAATTAAGCAGAATAGAAAAAAATATAAATCGGCTTATACACATACACCACATTATTATTGTTGTACTACTCAGTGAGTGGAGCACCGGATCCCCTCTGGATGGCCTCGTGAAGGCGCATCTAGTGCCCCTCCAACCGTGATTTTCACCTATCAGCCCACACAGCGACCATTGCGTTGGGGCTGCCGCGAACGCGAGCCCACAGAGAAGCGCAACGCTTCCTTATTATGGCATGGAAGCCACCCTCTCGCCCCTCCGTCAACATGTCTGAGGCACTGCAGTATCGCGGCAGACCCAACAACATTCGGAAGGCGTTGTTATACTGGACCCGGAGTACACTGTAGACCTTCTGAGTATAGTCAGCCCAAATGCCGCAAATAAGCTTGATATTTTCTAAATTTATTTAATCAAGTGAAAGCTCTATACATATTTCCGGTAGAGTTTGAGGTTTGCGATACCCAATAAGAACAAAAAAATACCCAAGCTGCGGGAGCGTCGAACTAATCTTTCAATCTTCTTAAAAACGCTGATATTGAATACCCATTTTTTTCTGCTACAACAGCCGCAAAGGTTCCCGAGAACCATCTATGCTCTGATGTTAAATAATTATAGAGTGGTTATATTAAATAAAAATCTATTTTTAAAGGGTATTTCGGAAACAAAAGTCCATTTTTTTGTTTATAAGTTTGTCAACGTGACTTGTGGATTCCTTGGATTTCAGTCCCTTATCAAACAAAAAAAAGTTTGCCCCCTAAAAGTACTGGAGGACTCTGCGAAATGCCTTAAGGTCACAGGTTCGATGAAAGGAAAATCCTGATCTATCTCCTTCTCGTGGTGGGGTGTGAGCGACATCAGTCGGCCAATATAGACAGGGACCGAATGTTGGCCGGAATAAGCTAACACCCAGCTAACCTCATCAGGTCAAGCTGGTTAGGGCACTCTATTGTCCTGGAGGTAGTAAATGCCCTCCTAAGGCGGATGAACCTTTATGGTCAACGGCATTAGGATGTGGAAATAAAGGGGAAAATACCACATTAAAGGTCTTATAGACATCCCACGTATCAGCAAAAAAATGATTGCATCTCAAGTAAAATTTTCCGGAGATAAAATAGTCCCCCAATCGGATCTCCGGGTGGGGACTGCTCGAGACAATAATTATTGCGGAGGACCGAGAGGAATCGAGATCGAGATGCAAGATTCTGTTGCTGCAAACCAATCCACCGGATTGATACTACGAAGAAGAGAGGTAAAGTGGGCGCTGGGGTAACATATGTTAGAGACGGGAATGAAATCAAGAATAGAAAAATCAAACTAGAGGATTACTGCACTGTCTTTCAGGCAGAAATGTGCGCCATCTTAGCGGCAGTAAGAGACATTCTCCAGATGCCCGACAAAATGCTCTGATCCTGAGCGACTCAAGATCCTCACTAGAGCTGCTCCAAAGCGGCGTTACCTTTCACCCGATCGCACACGAAATCAAAACAGCTGATTGAAGCCTCTAAGAATGGAAGTGTAATTCGTTTCGCATGGATAAGAGCACATGTCGGCACGACCGGGAACGAGCGGGCCGATCAGTTGGCAAAAGACGCTGCCCTTAAACTGAAAAACCAAACCAGAATACGACAAAGTCCCTATCTGCTTCGCAAAACGACTTCTCCGAGAGAAAACACTTGGAAACTGGCAAAAGATATACCGAGTCGAGTACTGGCGCGGTAACAAGAGCATTCTTCCCGGACGTGCGAACGGCATATAAGCAAATCAGAGAAAAACCTTTAATCCCAGAGTTATCCAAATGCTGACTGGACATGGAGGATTCTCAGCGTACCTCTTCAAGTATAAGCTGAAAGAGAGCCCAGGGTGTACTTGTGGAGACGACGTAGAAGAGACGGCGCTGCATCTCGCCTTAGAATGCCCCAGATATGAATTGCAACGCATAAATCTAGAATTTAAAACGGACATGAAGGTCAATCTGAAAAACCTTCCCTTACTTATGGCAGGAGAAAATGGGTTCAGGTTCTCAGAATACTCTGAAATGATTTTAAAAGACGTGCTGCGCAGAAATGGCAGCACGGAACTTTAAAGCGAATAACAAAAAGATATTGATAAAATAAAACAAAGACGAAAAGAATAAGAATATATATCGAATAACAAAAATAATAATAATCGATTAACAAAGTCTCTTCGAGTTACGGAAGAGGAAGATGAAAGGGGAGAGTTTAGTCGGTAAAATCCGACACTACTCTTGGAATTGAAGAGTGTCTTGTGAAGATTCTCTCCTCCAAAGAAAAAAAAAAAAAAAAACCTAACCTAACCTAACCTAACCTAACCTAACCTAACCTAACCTAACCTAACCTAACCTAACCTAACCTAACCTAACCTAACCTAACCTAACCTAACCTAACCTAACCTAACCTAACCTAACCTAACCTAACCTAACCTAACCTAACCTAACCTAACCTAACCTAACCTAACCTAACCTAACCTAACCTAACCTAACCTAACCTAACCTAACCTAACCTAACCTAACCTAACCTAACCTAACCTAACCTAACCTAACCTAACCTAACCTAACCTAACCTAACCTAACCTAACCTAACCTAACCTAACCTAACCTAACCTAACCTAACCTAACCTAACCTAACCTAACCTAACCTAACCTAACCTAACCTAACCTAACCTAACCTAACCTAACCTAACCTAACCTAACCTAACCTAACCTAACCTAACCTAACCTAACCTAACCTAACCTAACCTAACCTAACCTAACCTAACCTAACCTAACCTAACCTAACCTAACCTAACCTAACCTAACCTAACCTAACCTAACCTAACCTAACCTAACCTAACCTAACCTAACCTAACCTAACCTAACCTAACCTAACCTAACCTAACCTAACCTAAACCTAACCTAACCTAACCTAACCTAACCTAACCTAACCTAACCTAACCTAACCTAACCTAACCTAACCTAACCTAACCTAACCTAACCTAACCTAACCTAACCTAACCTAACCTAACCTAACCTAACCTAACCTAACCTAACCTAACCTAACCTAACCTAACCTAACCTAACCTAACCTAACCTAACCTAACCTAACCTAACCTAACCTAACCTAACCTAACCTAACCTAACCTAACCTAACCTAACCTAACCTAACCTAACCTAACCCTTGCAACCTAACCTAAGGGGAAAAACCTAACCTAACCTAACCTAACCTAACATAGGCCAACCGGAACCTAGCCTAACCTAACCTAACCTAACCTAAAACTCAAGGTCAAGCTACAGTAACCTAACCCAATTTCATTCGTCAAACCTAACCTAACCAAACCTAACCTAACACAACCTAACCTAACCTAACCTAACCTAACCTAACCTAACCAAACCAAACCTATTCCTAACCTAACCCAACCTAACACAGCCTAACCTAACCTGGTGAACCTAATGGCAGTGAACCAAAGCACAACCAGAACCTAACCTAACATGGCGGGTTCTCCAACCCATATCTCCATAAATATAAATTGAAAGATAAATCAGCGTAACCTAACCTAACACGGTAGAACCCCTACGGCCTAACCTCTTCTAACCTAACTCCAACCTAACCTGTCCAGATTGAACCTGGGATTCAGGACAAACCTAACGGGTGACGATTGAAAATAACCTAACCTACTGATATCAGAACCCAACCATAACTGTTGGAATTAATGGACGTAACCTGGAACCGTATTAAACCTAAATGGAACCTAACCTAGAAAAATGACCTAAAATAACCTAAGATGTGTATACAACCTAACATAGAAAACCTAACCTAACCTTAACCTAACCTAGTTGGAAACCTAACGGATTGAGATGTGTTGGTTTAGTTCGTATAACATAAATGCGAACCTAACCTTATATACCTATAACCTGGTTTCAACAACTAACCCAGTTTGAGAACTATAACTGTATAGATAAAACGTCAGTTGATAACCCTACAACAAATAACCTAACCGAAGGAAAAGAAACAGTAAGGAAAACAAAACCTCTTCTAACAAACAAGGAAGAGGAAAAGAAGAAGGGGGAGAGTTTAGCCGGTAAAATCCGACACTACTCTTGGAATTGAAGTAACCTTGTGAAGATTCCCTCCTCCAAAGAAAAAAAAAAAAAAAAAACCTAACCTAACCTAACCTAACCTAACCTAACCTAACCTAACCTAACCTAACCTAACCTAACCTAACCTAACCTAACCTAACCTAACCTAACCTAACCTAACCTAACCTAACCTAACCTAACCTAACCTAACCTAACCTAACCTAACCTAACCTAACCTAACCTAACCTAACCTAACCTAACCTAACCTAACCTAACCTAACCTAACCTAACCTAACCTAACCTAACCTAACCTAACCTAACCTAACCTAACCTAACCTAACCTAACCTAACCTAACCTAACCTAACCTAACCTAACCTAACCTAACCTAACCTAACCTAACCTAACCTAACCTAACCTAACCTAACCTAACCTAACCTAACCTTAACCTAACCTAACCTAACCTAACCTAACCTAACCTAACCTAACCTAACCTAACCTAACCTAACCTAACCTAACCTAACCTAACCTAACCTAACCTAACCTAACCTAACCTAACCTAACCTAACCTAACCTAACCTAACCTAACCTAACCTAACCTAACCTAACCTAACCTAACCTAACCTAACCTAACCTAACCTAACCTAACCTAACCTAACCTAACCTAACCTAACCTAACCTAACCTAACCTAACCTAACCTAACCTAACCTAACCTAACCTAACCTAACCTAACCTAACCTAACCTAACCTAACCTAACCTAACCTAACCTAACCTAACCTAACCTAACCTAACCTAACCTAACCTAACCTAACCTAACCTAACCTAACCTAACCTAACCTAACCTAACCTAACCTAACCTAACCTAACCTAACCTAACCTAACCTAACCTAACCTAACCTAACCTAACCTAACCTAACCTAACCTAACCTAACCTAACCTAACCTAACCTAACCTAACCTAACCTAACCTAACCTAACCTAACCTAACCTAACCTAACCTAACCTAACCTAACCTAACCTAACCTAACCTAACCTAACCTAACCTAACCTAACCTAACCTAACCTAACCTAACCTAACCTAACCTAACCTAACCTAACCTAACCTAACCTAACCTAACCTAACCTAACCTAACCTAACCTAACCTAACCTAACCTAACCTAACCTAACCTAACCTAACCTAACCTAACCTAACCTAACCTAACCTAACCTAACCTAACCTAAACCTAACCTAACCTAACCTAACCTAAGAAAGTAAGCCGGTCAACCTAACCGCCTAACCTAACCTAACCTAACCTAACCTAACCTAACCTAACCGTTAACCTCCGGAACCTAGGCCTAACCTAACCTAACAAGAGAACCCAAGTCATCAACCTAATGGCCGACAACCTAACCTGGAACCTAACCTAACCTAACCTTCTAACCTAACCTAACCTAACCTAACCTAACCTAACCTAACCTAACCTAACCTAACCTAACCTAACCTAACCTAAACCTGAAAACCTAACCTAACCTAACCCAACCTAACCTAACCTAACCCAGACTAACCTAACCTAGGGCAAAGTAACCTAACCTAACCTAACTTCAGAACCGGATAACCTAACCTAACCTAACCTAACCTGGAACCTAACTGTTTTTCAGGCAGAAAACCTAACCTACGCCAACTTAACGGCAACAGAACCTAACCCAACCTAACCTAACCTAACCTAACCGAATCCTAACTGGAACCTCCAAAAAAGAAACCATTCCAACCGATAACCTTAACCTAACCTAACCTAACCTAACCTGGATCAAACCTAACCACATAGGCAACCTAACCGAGCGGGCTGACCAGTTAACCAAAGACGCTGCGCTGAAACTCAACCAACCCAAGTACGACGGTGTTCCAATTTCATTCGTCAAAGGCCTTAACCTAACCAAAGCTAACCTGAACACATAAGGAGGTACAACCTAACCTAGCTAAACTAACCTAACCAATCACAAGAGCCTATTTCCCAGACGTAACCTAACCTGGCAGTGAATCCAAACCTAACATCCAGATGCTGACAGGACAACCTAACCTCCGCATATCTCCATAAATATAAATTGAAAGATAAATCAGCGTGTACGTGTAACCTAACCTAACCTAACCTACACCTTCTTCTAACCTAACCTAACGAGCTGTCCAGATTGAACCTGGGATTCAGGACAAACCTGCGGGTGACGATTGAAAATCTCCCTCTACTGATATCAGAGGACCACAGACCATCTCTGTTGGAATTTATGGACGTCATACTGGAAGACTAATTAAACCGAAATGGACCTAACCGCCTAAGAAAATGACCTAAAACCTAAGATAACCTAGTATACACCTGTACAACCTAACCTAAAAACTTAAACTAACCTAAGTTGGAAACCTGGCGGATTGAGATGTGTTGGTTTAAGTTCGTATTAACCTAAACCGAACTCTAACCTAATATAACTATAATGTGTTGGTTTCCAACCCTAACCCAGTTTGAGAACTAACCTGTATAGATAAAAACGTCAGTTAACCTAACCTAACAAATAACCGAAGGAAAAGAATAGTAAGGAAAAACCTAACTTAACAAACAAGGAAAGGAAAAGAAGGGGAAGTTTAGTCGGTAAAAAACCGACACTACTCTTGGAATTGAACCTAACCTGTGAAATTAACTAACCTAAAACCTAAAAAAAAAAAAAAAAAAAAAAAAACCTAACCTAACCTAACCTAACCTAACCTAACCTAACCTAACCTAACCTAACCTAACCTAACCTAACCTAACCTAACCTAACCTAACCTAACCTAACCTAACCTAACCTAACCTAACCTAACCTAACCTAACCTAACCTAACCTAACCTAACCTAACCTAACCTAACCTAACCTAACCTAACCTAACCTAACCTAACCTAACCTAACCTAACCTAACCTAACCTAACCTAACCTAACCTAACCTAACCTAACCTAACCTAACCTAACCTAACCTAACCTAACCTAACCTAACCTAACCTAACCTAACCTAACCTAACCTAACCTAACCTAACCTAACCTAACCTAACCTAACCTAACCTAACCTAACCTAACCTAACCTTTTTTTTTTTTTTTTTGTTAAGAGGGGAAATTCATCATGAACACACCAGGAATTCTACCTGGGTAGTAACGGACTCCTAACCGGCTAAAACCCCTCCCTTCGGCTGCCACCCGGCTACTTGTTAAGTATTGCTCGTGAGTGGCAGTTGGGTGATATTTTCTTATCGCTTTCTGCGCTCCCTTTCTGATTCTTCTTTAGCGGTCATTACTTTTCGTGCAAAGTTGGTCCACGTCTTCCACAGATCTTGGCTTTTTGTGATTCCATCTCTAATAATTGTTGCTAGGCTAAGGGTTCCGCCGAGTTCAGCTTTAAGAACAGCTCGTTCTTCATCCCATGCTCCGCACGCTAGGATCGTGTGTTCTGCGTCATCTGTATTAGCGTCGCAGTGATGACACTTTGCCTGTTCTTCCTTCCCTATTCTTTGGAGATAGGTGCCAAAACAGCCGTGGCCTGTTAAAAGTTGCGTGGAGTGGTAGTCCAATTCGCCTTGTTTTTTATTGCACCATGCTCTTAGGTCCGGTATGAGTTTGTGTGTCCAGCGGCCTTTTTCTGATGCCTCCCAACGACTTTGCCATTCAGTCATGTAAGCTTCCAACCTCGTCGGCTCGATTTGTGCCCTTATACGTAAGCTGCCCTAACTTTGGCCAGTAGATCGATGGGTGGTATGCCAGTGATGGCGAGTAATTAACGTCTTCACTCACCGTTCTGTAGGCCTAAGCTACCCTTATCTAACTTCTTCTTTGGACTCTTGCCAAGTTTAGCCTTGTACGCTGGATTTTTTGTGGCTTCTGTCCATACAGGGGCCCTAATAACAGAGGATGGAGTGAACCACCTCGTTGTATAGTCTTCTGCGTCCAGTTTTCGGCCCTCCGATGTTTGGCATCAGTCTTGCGAGCTGTTCTGCTGTTGACGCTGCCTTGGCCGCTGCCGCTTCTGTGTGCCTGGCGAAGTTGAGTTTGTCATCTATAATGACTCCTAAGATATTTTAACTTCTTTTGAAGGCAACGTTGTGGCCGTCTATTGAGATTTGCGGTGGGTCTAATTTGCGACGTCGAGTGAATAGCACTGCCTCCGTTTTTTGTGCTGCCAGTTCGAGGCTGAAGTCAGCGAGCCAATCTGTGATGCCTGCCAGTGCTTGCATGGCAGCAGACCTAATTGTGCTGATTGATTTGGCGGTGACGAGCAAAGCCACATCGTCTGCAAAAGCCACTATCAGCGCTCCTGCAGGTAGGGGCAGTTTCAGCAGGCTGTCATACATAATATTCCAGAGCGACGGGCCAAGTACTGACCCCTGTGGGACTCCCGCCGTTATTTGCATCTCTCTGCTTTTCCCAGCGGTGCTGAACATGAGGGTTCTATTGCTCAGGTAGTCGGATATGATCTTCGTGAGGTACGTTGGGGTGTTGATGGTGTCTAGAGATTTCAGTATCATCTCCCAGTTTGCTGAATTAAAGGCGTTTTTGATGTCGAGGGCTATCATAGCAGTATGGCTGCTTGCCTTGACGCTGCCTCGCCATCCATCGCGCACAACTTCAACTACCTTGAGTATAGCATGTACTGTGGATTTTTTAGGTCTGAATCCATATTGGTAGCACGAGATGCTGTTCTCGATGTGGGGTGACAGTCTTTGCAGGATAAGTCTTTCGTAAAGTTTACCTAGACCGTCCAGCATGCAAAGAGGCCTGTACGATGATGGAGATAAAACCTTTTTCCTTTCGGAATCAGCACGAGTCTTTGGCGCTTCCAGGCCGATGCGAAAGTACCTTCGGAGAGGCATTTGTTGAGCCTAACCTAACCTAACTGTCTCGGGGTCGACCTAAAGCGGCGGCAATTTTGATGGCTTCGTTCGGTATCTGGTCGGGTCCAGGGGCCTTGTTGCTTGGGAGTCGCTTGGTAGCGATCTTCAGTTCCTCGGGAGTAACCTAACCAATGGCAACCTAACCTTTTCTAACCTAACCTAACCTAACCATAACCTAACCTAACCTAACCAAGTAGGCGTCCGGCTTAAGATTTAACTTAAGTTTATTTCAACCTAACCAAAACCTAACCTAATAACCTAAGGGAACCGAACCTAAACAAACCTAAAAGAACCTAACCCATATAACTTAACAAAAAACTGTTTTTGATGGCCTAACCTAAGTATTTTTCTCTAACCTAACCTAACCTAACCTAACCTAACCTAACCTAACCTAACCTAACGGTAACCTAACCTAACCTAACCTAACCTAACCTAACCTAACCTAACCTAACCTAACCTAACCTAACCTAACCTTTTTTTTTTTTTTTTTTTGTTGGAGGGGAAATTCATCATGAACACACCAGGAATTCTACCTGGGTAGTGCCGGACTCCTACCGGCTAAAACCCCTCCTCTTCGGCTGCCACCCGGCTACTTGTTAAGTATTGCTCGTGAGTGGCAGTCAGGTGATATTTTCTTATCGCTTTCTGCGCTCCCTTTCTGATTCTTCTTTAGCGGTCATTACTTTTCGTGCAAAGTTGGTCCACGTCTTCCACAGATCTTGGCTTTTTGTGATTCCATCTCTAATTGTTGCTAGGCTAAGGGTTCCGCCGAGTTCAGCTTTAAGAACAGCTCGTTCTTCATCCCATGCTCCGCACGCTAGGATCGTGTGTTCTGCGTCATCTGTATTAGCGTCGCAGTGATGACACTTTGCCTGTTCTTCCTTCCCTATTCTTTGGAGATAGGTGCCAAAACAGCCGTGGCCTGTTAAAAGTTGCGTGGAGTGGTAGTCCAATTCGCCTTGTTTTTTATTGCACCATGCTCTTAGGTCCGGTATGAGTTTGTGTGTCCAGCGGCCTTTTTCTGATGCCTCCCAACGACTTTGCCATTCAGTCATGGTAGCTTCTTTGGCGTCGGCTCGATTTGTGCCCTTATACGTAGCTGCCCTTTCTTTGGCCAGTAGATCGATGGGTGGTATGCCAGTGATGGCGAGTATTGCGTCTTCACTCACCGTTCTGTAGGCCGCAGCTACCCTTATCGCACTTCTTCTTTGGACTCTTGCCAAGTTTAGCCTTGTACGCTGGATTTTTGTGGCTTCTGTCCATACAGGGGCCCCATACAGGAGGATGGAGTGAACCACCTCGTTGTATAGTCTTCTGCGTCCAGTTTTCGGCCCTCCGATGTTTGGCATCAGTCTTGCGAGCTGTTCTGCTGTTGACGCTGCCTTGGCCGCTGCCGCTTCTGTGTGCCTGGCGAAGTTGAGTTTGTCATCTATAATGACTCCTAGATATTTTATACTTCTTTTGAAGGCAACGTTGTGGCCGTCTATTGAGATTTGCGGTGGGTCTAATTTGCGACGTCGAGTGAATAGCACTGCCTCCGTTTTTTGTGCTGCCAGTTCGAGGCTGAAGTCAGCGAGCCAATCTGTGATGCCTGCCAGTGCTTGCATGGCAGCAGACCTAATTGTGCTGATTGATTTGGCGGTGACGAGCAAAGCCACATCGTCTGCAAAAGCCACTATCAGCGCTCCTGCAGGTAGGGGCAGTTTCAGCAGGCTGTCATACATAATATTCCAGAGCGACGGGCCAAGTACTGAGCCCTGTGGGACTCCCGCCGTTATTTGCATCTCTCTGCTTTTCCCAGCGGTGCTGTACATGAGGGTTCTATTGCTCAGGTAGTCGGATATGATCTTCGTGAGGTACGTTGGGGTGTTGATGGTGTCTAGAGATTTCAGTATCATCTCCCAGTTCGCTGAATTAAAGGCGTTTTTGATGTCGAGGGCTATCATAGCAGTATGGCTGCTTGCCTTGACGCTGCCTCGCCATCCATCGCGCACAACTTCGACTACCTTGAGTATAGCATGTACTGTGGATTTTTTAGGTCTGAATCCATATTGGTAGCACGAGATGCTGTTCTCGATGTGGGGTGACAGTCTTTGCAGGATAAGTCTTTCGTAAAGTTTACCTAGACCGTCCAGCATGCAAAGAGGCCTGTACGATGATGGAGAGGGGGGCCCGCTTTTTCCTTTCGGAATCAGCACGAGTCTTTGGCGCTTCCAGGCCGATGCGAAAGTACCTTCGGAGAGGCATTTGTTGAGCGCCGCAAGTACTGTCTCGGGGTCAAGAGCGGCGGCAATTTTGATGGCTTCGTTCGGTATCTGGTCGGGTCCAGGGGCCTTGTTGCTTGGGAGTCGCTTGGTAGCGATCTTCAGTTCCTCGGGAGTAAAGAGGTCAATGGCAAGGTCTTCGTTTTCTTGTTCGTTCAGTTGTATTTCAGCTCTTTGAGGATGTTTTGGAAAAAGAGTCCTTATAATTTCTTCCATATTCTCCTGTTTCTCCAAGTAGGCGTCCGGCTCAGTTTTCTTAAGTTTATTTCGGACCAATTTGTAAGGCTTTCCCCAGGGATCCGAATTAACTTCCAGACAGAGCTCCTCCCAGCACTTGGCTTTTTCTGTTTTTGATGGCATTGCGGAGTATTTTTCTCTGTTCGCGGTATGCCATCTTCCTGGTTTCGCAATCGGGTCGTCGTTGGGCTCTGCGGTGGAGCGCGGTGCATTTTTTGCGGAGATCCGCTATCTCCTCCGTCCACCAGTAGACATTTAATTTATGGGGTCTGGAAGTTCGCCTGGGCATTGCTGCTTCGCAGCAGAAGTGCAACAGGCTTGTGAGTGATTTCGCAGCTTCTTCCGCGGTATTGTTGGGAGTCGCTGATTCCAGGTCTATCTTTCGCCGAATGCCCATTGCCTCGGCAAAGGCAGATACGTCTGTTTTGCGAGTCGACCATCCTTCTCCTGTCGTGTTTGCTGCTTTGGTCCATTGATTTGAGTCATCCGCAAACTCAAAGCTGATGTACCGGTGATCACTATGGGAGTATATATTCAGGACCGCCCATTTTTTTATCTTGTTGGTGGTTGCTTCGCCCGTGAAAGTCACGTCAATGACGGAGTTGCTGTGACCACGTGTGAAGGTTGGGGTATTTCCAGCATTGCAGACGTGTTGGTGTAGGTGCGCTGCCATTTCCGAAAGGATTACTCCTCTTCGATCTGTAGTGGTAGATCCCCACTCGGGTGCCTTAGCATTGAAGTCGCCTGCCATTACCACTGGCAATTTTGACATTTTGATGTCGTCTTCTAGGCGCTTCAGATCATCAGTGAATTCGGCTAAGGTGGAGTTGGGAGAGAAGTAGCAGCTATACCACCTTGCTCCTCCTGCATCCACTCTTGCCCAATTTTTGTCTGCTCCGGGGTTTGAGGCCGTTAATCGATCTGAAGGCAGAAAAATAGCTGACTTTGATCCAACGCTCTTGTGCCACTTCTTTGCAACGTCTTGGTACTGCTCGGAGACGATGATAATGTCCGTTCGTCTTTCTGCAGCTGCTTGCATCATTAGGTCCTGTGCAGCTTGGCAGCCGTTTAGGTTAATCTGCAGAACTTTCCAAGACATTGTTTGGCACGTTGGGCACTGTGTCTATTTTCGCTATTTCTGGTGCGCACGACATCTGGCACTCCTTTGTTTCGTGGCTCTTTTCGAGGCACCTAGGGTGTCTTGGCTCCTCCTTGCAGTTTTTTGCGAGATGTCCGGTGCCACGGCATTGGTAGCATCTGAGCAGGTTGATCTTTCGGCGCACTCTGCATCGGACCCACCCTATTTTTATCTTTCCGGCCTCGATGATTGGAGTCGCGTGCTTGGCTGGAATAGTCACTATGGCTAGCTGTGTGCCCCATTTCCCGGGTTTGAGGTAGCGTACGGTAACTTCTTCTTTTTTAAGTTCGCCGTATGTGTTGCAGAGTGCGCTGACTATGTCGTCTGCCCCTTGTGATTCGTCAATGTCGATTATTGTTATGGTTTCGAGTGGAACCAGTGCTCGCACTTGAGTGTCTGGTCCCACCACTCCGACTATCGCGTTGACTAGGCCTGCTGGGTCTTTAGAGCCTTTCTCGAGTTCGATAAGGGCATCTCCATTTTTTGTCTTCCTTATTCTTCGAATTTTGTACTCAGCCAGTATGTCGGGTTTCACTCCAGCGTTGATGCTCTTGAGCGCTTCAGCATATGTGGCACCCCCTTCTCTGTGTCCGATAATAACAGCGTCCCTTGTGTGGGTTCTTTTGCTATTCGGCCTTCGTTTGAGTGTGTTATCTGCCTTTGTGGTATTTTCTTTAGTAGTAGTACGTGCGGCAGCCGAGGTCTGCTCATGAGTGCTTGTCGTCGTCCGGCTTCTGTTCTTCGTGGGTTTCGATCTTCTTTCTTGGACAGTTGTCCATTCCTCTTGTTTTTTTTGGGTTTGTTGTTGTTGATGAGCTTGTTGGACTTGTTGAGCTTGTTGAGCTAGTTGTTGAGGCCGCTTTTGGTGTTCCCTCTCTTCTATCCTTTTCAGGGCTTCGGGCTCGGTGGTGGGCTGTGCTTGTGGCAAAGCGGGAAGTGGCCAGGTCTCTACCGTTTGGCAGCTCTTTGCATTCCCACTGCTGCCTTCGAGGGCCCTGTCCAGGAGCCTTTTAACCTCTCTCAGGTCAGTGCACGTTGCCGTGACTCCTTCCTTGATTGGCACGTGCACGTTATTTCTGGTTGCAATAAATTGCTCAACCCGTTCAAGCTTTTCAATAATGAGTTCGAATTTTGATTTAATTTGTTGGTTTATTTTGTTTCTTTCCATTTTGTTCCCACGAGAAGCTAGGGAAAGTGGTCCAGCCGGCCAGAGCCCCGCATGGTCGGCTAAGCCAGTATACTCAGGGGGGTCGGCAGTTACCCCTGAGGAATCGTTTGCGGTCTGTTATTTCACGTCTACAGGCCATTCATCTCTCGGCACGATGTCTCCTACCTTAGATTAAAGACGTTCTAGTTTTGGTTCGCCCCGGCTACTAAATTTCACCAGTACCCCACTCAATAGTGAGGCGTTCCCCTATCCACCACCTGGGGAGGCGCTCGATGGAGGGTCTAGAAACCACGCACGAGAACCTAACCTAACCCAACAGTGCAGGGGGAGAGGTTTAGTCGGTCTTTCTACCCTTTTTGTGATTCCATCTCTAATTGTTGCTAGGCTAAGGGTTCCGCCGAGTTCAGCTTTAAGAACAGCTCGTTCTTCATCCCATGCTCCGCACGCTAGGATCGTGTGTTCTGCGTCATCTGTATTAGCGTCGCAGTGATGACACTTTGCCTGTTCTTCCTTCCCTATTCTTTGGAGATAGGTGCCAAAACAGCCGTGGCCTGTTAAGAGTTGCGTGGAGTGGTAGTCCAATTCGCCTTGTTTTTTATTGCACCATGCTCTTAGGTCCGGTATGAGTTTGTGTGTCCAGCGGCCTTTTTCTGATGCCTCCCAACGACTTTGCCATTCAGTCATGGTAGCTTCTTTGGCGTCGGCTCGATTTGTGCCCTTATACGTAGCTGCCCTTTCTTTGGCCAGTAGATCGATGGGTGGTATGCCAGTGATGGCGAGTATTGCGTCTTCACTCACCGTTCTGTAGGCCGCAGCTACCCTTATCGCACTTCTTCTTTGGACTCTTGCCAAGTTTAGCCTTGTACGCTGGACTTTTGTGGCTTCTGTCCATATTCCATGCGCGAAACAGGGAAACTCCAAGTTGATTCCGCAAACTTCTAACGACTGTCCTTGCGATTTATTTATGGTCATCGCAAAGGCCAGACGTACTAGAAATCGTAAGCGTTTAAAATCGAATGGTAAATCCGTTGGAATCATCGGTATCCGCGGGATCAAGACATCCTCTCCTTTGTATTTTCCCTTTATGATTGTTGCCTCAATGACGTTATTCATCAGCTTTTTCACAGCCAGTCTTGTTCCATTGCACAGTCGAGGTTGATTAATGTTACGCAGCATGATGACAACTGATCCTACTTTTAACTGCAAATTGTGAGGTGGTAATCCAGACAATTCCAGTGAATTTAAAAACTCCGTGGGATATTTGAATACGTTATCCTGGTTCATAACGGTGTCGACTGATTTAAAGGAAACCAACTGTCCTGGAAGAAAATTCTGAATGGTCGCATTGAGATCCTCGACATATTTATTTTTTGCCGCCAATATTGCTCGTTCATCCAGCCAATTATGGTTATTGAACTTTTGCACTATATCTGGGAAAACACGCTGAATAAGCTCCTCTTTTGAGTCTGTGATGTGACAGAAATCTGTGATGTCTTCTTTGAACCGAGTCAATTAAGTTTAAAAGGTATTTTGGGGCTCTAATCCAAAGGTGACTGCCGTATTCAAGGATGGGTCGGATTTGTCCTTTATATAGAAGAAGAAGTTATTTATTGTTGAAATACCTCAGTGATCTATATAACACACCTAGTTTTTTGGAAGTGAGACCGGTTTTATACTTGATTGACTCGTAATATTTGACATTTACACAATATAATCTTTAAAAAATAAAACCCTAATTTGTGTTTTTTAAAATACTATATATAGTTGTAGATTCACAGGCCGTCGGGAACTATATGTTCTCTGACAGACCTCTGTGTGCAGAGATGTCTTAATACGAACCATGGACAATGGCAACTGACAGAACTGAGTGTCGGCAATTCGTGGTGACGTATACTTCACATACGGAAAACAACATACACTATATAAATAGTTAATTTTATTTCAATTGTAGTCGGGGATCGAAACTAAGACCTATCGTATGGTATGCAAATATTTTACCTCTAAGCTATACCCGCCGGCAATTCAAATGTAATAAATATGCGGAAATCACAACAGTCGATAATTTTATTACTTAATAATCGATGAATTGCTTAATGATAACAAGTTTCTATTGTGGGCATATGAAAAGTGACGTCTCCAAGACACGCGCATCGCCTCACTCAGCGCTACGCAAAATTTGCAACACTGTTTTTCCGCCGCACGAACGGCACCTTTTGAACGAATGGTGGAAATTCCCGAACAAATAGAACGAAGTTGTTCTTATTGACTTCCTCCTCTCTCTCAAAAAAGGTGTTAATACGGCGCGTGAGGGCAGGATCAGGTGCAGGTCAGCAAACTAACACTTTCCTTTTGAAGCACATTGATTGTATTTACTTAAAACTTTACAAGCTTCCGGCCAAGCAGGATGACATGCCGCTAGCCGTCATGCGGTCTTCTCGATCGTCAACACATCACTGACGCCCTCATCAGCGCTTAGGATTCTGCGGCCCGTGGTCGGACATCAGCGCCGTCGGTGGTAAAACTAAATAACCAGTTCCAATATGGCGGACACTTAAATGTATGGCAAGTGACAAAAATAAGAGACGAAAGATTGTTAACCTTTCAATGGAAAGCGGTGGGAAGCCGGTTTGAGGTCATCGAACGTGAATGCAACTACATCGAAAAATAGCTGATTGTTTATTTTTTTTATGTAAACACATACAGGAGAATACCGACAGATGCTGATAGTAATTCTGAAGTCTCATCTTTGGAATTCTATGACGCTTACCATGGTGCATATGGCTACACGCTGCATGGGGAGTGTTGATCCGCGGACGTCGTTGACTACAACACATTTTACGGGTGATGTATCAAATTCACACCAACCAGGGGTATTGTAGAGCTCAGAAATTGATTAGAAATCCCTTTTTTTTTTAATTTCCGTCGGGGATCGAACCCACGACCTTTGGCTTGCAAAACAAACACATTGACCATTGAGCTATGTCCGCCGGCTAATGTACAAGGTTCCTAATCATATATATTTTTTAAGCATTGGGAATAAATTTGATCATCAGCCTGTATCTGTCTACTGTAGAACGTAAGCCTCCCGTATGTGTCTCCATCCTCTTCGATCCTCCGCCTTCCGCTCAAGAGTCACTCCCGCTATTCTTCTCGTGCCGTTACTCCATCTTGCAGGTGGTCAACCAATGCTTTGTTTGCCAGTTCTTGGGCGCCACTCTAATTCCTTTCTTCCTTAATATATGTCGACCAAGAACTGGCAATTTCCAAAGCTCCTGAGTTTCCTCCTTCCTACAATCTGGATCTCTTCAAGAAACAGATAAATATACACTTGCAATCTCCACAGCTCACACACAAACACGAACACAACACACGTTTCCCGCATGCAGCGTCAAGCCTCCCTGGCTGAGCGTCATAGAGTGGACTGGTCTTGACCGGGTGTGCTCTCCTGCATGCGATTACATAAAAAAAGACCATGCGGAATTTTGATCAACTATGAGAAAAATGCACTACAAAATGACCTGTCTTCTCATATGCGCCTCGTATTTACTTTGTAAGCGACATCAACTATGGTTGAGAAC
The DNA here is from genome assembly GCA_022606575.1 of Glossosoma conforme. Classification (NCBI taxonomy): domain Eukaryota; kingdom Metazoa; phylum Arthropoda; class Insecta; order Trichoptera; family Glossosomatidae; genus Glossosoma; species Glossosoma conforme. Next base: position 18,590 of record JAGTXR010000301.1, read on the forward strand.
AAATATTCCTACTCCCATTTGCTTTATTCTCCTCGCTTCATATTTGATTGTGTTCTTTTTACTCAACTTCATTGATAAACGTATCTTCATTAGCATTAACTTAAACCAAGTGTTTTTTTGTGTTTTCATCTTGAAATATTCCTGAAGAAGTAAGTAAAATAAAAAGTAATCAAATATACACATACAATTATACATAAAAAAAATTATACGCATCAATTCATTCAGAAAAAATATCAGCACACGCAGGATTCAAACCACGAGCCTTTGCTGTATTCTTTTTATCGCGCAGTCCACTCGACTATTTCTCCGCCTGAACAGATTCGCGAAAGGTGATGTATTTATACCACTGTTATCATCGTATAACGATACATGTCTCTATAGTATATATTCAGACCATATATATTATTATTTTTTGTTATTCAGTTATCAGTCAACATTTATTCACAAGCTTTTTTTTTATATTATTACTTTCCGTGGTTCGAATCCCGCGTCTGCCGATATTTTTTCTGAATGAATTGATGCGTACGAAAATTGATGTTGAATTGCATGTATGTATTTAATTACTTATAATATTGAAATGTAGTCAATGATCTATAAAAGAAGATTAGAATATTGAAAAAATATTCTAATAAAAATTTAAATCCATGTAAGTAAAATAACGTTATGTATATTTTTAGCATTCGCTTTGAGATCCGTTTCAAATCTTCTTCGTTGTATCAATCCGGTGGATTGGTTTGCAGCAACAAAATCTAGCATATCGATCTCCACTCTTCAAGATCTTCTGCAGCTGTCTTTAGCTCAGCATAAGAGCTGCAACACATGTCCTCGAGCACTTGCTGCAAATAGTCCCGTCTAGGACGCCCTCTGTAGTTTTTACCCTCAACCATCCCTTCCACAATGTCGCGAGGAAGACCATCGTGGCGCATGATGTGACCGATCCATCGGGCTCGCCTCTCTAAGATGGTTCTTCAAATATTAAATAGATAAAATCCCGAATTGTGGTATTTGGGTTGTACCGTGTGTGATGAATTTCTTATATACCCATTTTTAAATTCAAACACATACAAGAGAAAACCGACAGAGATGCAGAAATCTAATCTGTGGAATATATGATGCTTAGTTTGTTACGTAAGGTTAAGCGCTGCATGCTTCTACACTTCTCCTGCATGCACCGTTCATCCACCCTGGCTGTGCGTCATAGAGTGCAATTGTCATGTAATAACATAAAAATAATTATATTTTATTATATTTCCAGATGATTTGCTACGAGTGTGACTGGGTGCTGATCCTCATATCCTTGGTCACTGGTCTCTACCTGTGGGGAAGGTGGTTGGAAGGACATTTTGAAAGAAACGGAGTCAAGAGCATCAAGCAGGAGACGATACCGCTGGTCGAAAACCTGGGCAAGGCTTTGTTAGGGAAGGAACACTTCATGGATACCTTCAGCAGGCTGTACAACTCGTTCCCAGATCAAAAGTAAGAAGGCAGGTATTACGGTGTCACGGTCTATCATTCACAGACAATTCGTTCACCTACTCATTGGTAACGCCGTGAGGTGCACGGGACGTGTGGTGCACGGGACATTTGGCGCACTAGATAGCTGGTGCACTGGCTGTCTCGCTAACCTAACCTAGCCTTAAGATTTTTCCAGTGATCGTAGAGTCCAGAAATCCATAGGTCTCGTTAACGAAATAATTAAACTTAGGTTAGGTTAGGTTAGGTAAGGATAGGTTAGGTTAGGTTGGATAAGGTTAGGTTGGCAAAACATCCAGTGTCTAATATATATTTTTTTATAAACACATACAGGTGAATACCGACAGATGGTGATAGTTATTCCGAGGTCTCATCTGTGTAATTCTATGACGCTTACCATGTGGTGTATATGGCTAAACGCTGCATGTGGAGTGTTGATCCGTCAACGTCATAGACTACAGCCCTAGATTTACGCATCATCCTTATTATTACAGAAATTTACTATGAATCGGTGGTCTTCACGGATCGACTTTCGTCTACCACTAATTTTAATTAAAAGGCTATGACTGACATTTTACGGGTGATGGATCAAATTACTCCAACCGGATGTATTTTAGAGCTCATAAATCGATTTAAAATCCTTTTTTTCTAATCTCCGTCGGTGATCGAACCCACGACCTTTGTCTTCTATCTATAGGTCTCGTTAACGAAATAATTAAAATTAGGTTAGGTAAGATTAAGTAAGGTTGGGTTAGGTTAGGTTGACGAGACATCCAGTGTCTAATACTTATAAAATCATAAAAAATAATTACAAATTATAGTACTTTCTTGGCAAAAATTCAATGCGGCGCTCCCACACCACAGCTTCTATGAAGATCGCTTACTGTTGCAGATACGTTGGTATACTCCAGCTGAGCAAGCGGAAGGTGATGATCAAGGATCTCGATCTCATCAAGCAGGTGACTGTCAAGGACTTCGACTACTTCCAGGACCACGTCGGCTTCTTTGACAACAACAATGACCCACTATTTGGAAAAGCACTGATATCATTGGGAGGTAAAAAAAACATCTACGCCACAGTTCTTCATTATTTTACCCTTTCATTACGGCTCGGTTTGAATAAAAATCATACTCTCAATTATAAATCTTGTATTTGAAGCATAAATGTTCTTATCTGGTCTATTTTCATATATCACATTGGTTCTTGTATCCTCTAGTTATCACATAATGCATACAAATCTATTCTAAGAAAGTAGCAAAACGATATATCACGTCAAACGATGTCAACGGTCGGGGAATCTAATGACGGCATATGCCAACAACCGATGCGAAAGTGTTAAATAAGCTATTAGATGAGACCCGGAGGGTTCACTTAATAACAGAAAAATTCGGTAAAAAATAATAATACTTGTGAATAAATAATAAAATATTAACAATATAAAAAATATACACGCAATTTACAACAAAGCGCCATCTTAAATAATACTTCTTCTTTAGCCTCGCTATTTCCCATCATCTGGAGTCGGCTCTCCTTTTACACATCCGCCATGTCTGTTTGTCATGCGTTGCATTCTTGGTCAAACCCAGAGTTTTCAGATCCTTGTTTACAGTTGCAGTCCAGGTTGCCTGTGGTCTTCCAGGTCTTCTCCTCAGCGTGGTCATGTTAAGAGCTCTCTTCACCATGTGATCCTCATCTCTCCGTGTCACATGCCCATACCATCTTAGGCGGTTTTCCCTTATCTTTTCAGGTATGGGGGCCACCCGAAATGAGCCCCGAATATGCTCATTTCGAACTCTGTCCACTCTAGTCACACCGCCCGCCCACCTCAGCATCTTCATCTCTGCCACATGAATCCTATCCAAGTCACGTTTCAGCGGAGTCCAACACTCCGATCCGTAGAGCATAGCTGGCCTTACAGCAGTTTTGTAGATTTTACCTTTGGTCCTAACTGGAATCTTGCTGTCACACAAAACCCCAGAGAGAGACTTCCATGACAGCCATCCTATGTTTATTCTATGCTCCACGTTGGATTCAGTTTTAGCGTCTATAGATATCACAGAGCCGAGATATTTAAAAGTATCAACTTCTTTTACGGGTGTATTCTTTAGAATGACTCATCTTTAATAACACATATCAATAATATAATAGCTTTAAATATTGTCATCTCAGTATGTGGAAGAAATATTCAGAATCGACCCGCTGTGTAAAGAATACAACTAAGGTGCCAACATCCTCCTCTCTTCCAAAAGGTTTTTATTCCATCACGTGAGGGCATGATGAGGAGCAGGTCAGCAAAACAAAGACTTTTTCAGAAGTACATTGACAAATATTTACGATAAAACTTTACAAATTTATGGCTCGACCTAGTCACAGTTTTAGGCCGAGCCACAATACAATATGCGCTGACTCGCTCCGCGCGGTTGGCGCTGAGACTCTCGCCCAGCGCCCGAGTGGCGATATATATAACTAACACACCCGTGAGCGGACTTGTCTAAAATAAATGTATGACAAGCGAACAGAAATAAGAGACGAAAGATTTTTTATCGAGGTTTTTGATACCAGTCAACAAGGGGTACATCATGCTGATGTCAGTGTATATATTGTTTCGAATCCCAGCGTCTGCCGTTTGTTTTTATCCGATATTGATGAGAGAAATGTCATAAAGAATGATATTCGTTGTAGATTTGTTTGCATTGCATTTGTATATCAATTTGTTACATTAAATTATTTGAAATTGAACTGGGCCTCACCTGTGTGGAATCTATCACGGATCTCTTCGTCTTCAGGTCAGAAGTGGAGGGACATGAGGCCTATCCTAAGTCCAGCCTTCACTAGCTCCAAGATGAGGAGCATGTTCACCATTGTGGAGGAGTGTGGACAGAACCTGGCGGACTACTTTGTGGATCAGGCCAACCAACAAGGTAACCAATATACTAAATTAATTATCTCACCTCAAACATAATTAAACACAACGCTTTAGTGGATGATTTGTCTTTATTCTAAGTATTTGCGGGGATTTTGGCTTAATAAATGAATCATCATCATCAGCCTGTATCCTTCCACTATTGAACGTTAACCTCCCGCTCGATTCTTCATCCTCTTCGATCCTCCGCCTTCCGCATCCAGGTCACTCCCGCTATTCTTTTTATGTCATCAGTCCATCTTGCAGAGCATCCGCTAATGCTTCGTTTTCCACTTAAGAACACATTCACCATTCCAATACTTTTCTTCCCCATCGACCAACGTCTCTTCGACAGATATGTCCTGCTTGAGTGTGCCTATTCGTTCGGTAGCATCCACTCAATAAATGAATAGCATTGGGTTAATCATCGGATCTTAAAATTATATCAGCTCGATATAGTATTTGCAGGCTGGTGTCTAAAAGATTCGATATTTGATATTTCGTCTTTTTTCTTCGCTCGTCTGACACGCGTATTTAAAAATGTTAGTATTTTAAAACATGGTGCTTCTCCGCCATTTCGTTTGTTTGACAAGTCCCGTCATTGCAGGCGCCATTAGTTCCGAAAATGGCCACTCTGTGAATTCGGCGCTGAAACTCCGACAGGCAGTCGTTGCCCGGAGGTCGTGGAATGAAGTGATTTTTTATTGAAACTCTGTTCAGACATTTTTGTCAGTATTTATGTAAAAATGAATGACAATGTGCTTCTTGAAAAGTTCGTTGTGTTGCTCATCTACTCCTCATCCCTCCACCATGTGTTCCGCTGACGATCCCGGGATGACAAAATCGTCATTTTGAGCTCACATTTTGGCATTCCTGGAATTCGACAGTAAAAAGGGCTCAAAATCGACATTTTGACCTCCTATTTGGGGGGTCTTGGCTTCTTAAAGTAAAAAGATCTCAAAATCGACATATTTAGCTCCTGTTCGGGGGGGTCCTGGCTTCTGACAGTAATAAGGGCTCAAAATCGACATTTTGAGCTACCGTTCGGGGGGTCCTGGCTTCTGACAGTAAGAAGGGCTCAAAATCGATATTTTGAACTCTGGTTCGGGGGCTCATGGCTTCTGACAGTAAAAAGGGCTCAAAATCTACATTTTGAGCTCGCATTTTGGGATTCCTGGAATTCGACAGTAAAAATGGCGTCGTTCTTTCGATTAACAGGACATATCAATAGTAAAAATCTAACTAAAATTGCAATTTTCTTTTTGCAGAAGGCGAAATCCTGGAAGTGGAAATGAAAGACGCGTTTCGTAGATACTCTAATGACGTGATCGCCACCAGCGCATTCGGCGTCCAGGTCAACTCCTTGAGAGATCAAGATAACGAGTTCTTCAACATGGGCCTCAAGGCCACAGTCTTCACCGGGAAGACTTTCATCAAGTTCTTCGTGATGACGATACTTCCCAAGGTATCCAAGGTGACTAACGTTTTTTTATTTTTTTTATCATATGCGCTCATATCATACTGACATCCCCGTCTTAAAAAAAAGACGACAAGTTGCGGGTTCGTCACGTGGCCGCGTGGAGAAAGGATGCAGGAGCAGATTAAACAACACAAAGAACTTATTTTCGAAGCACAATTCGCATTCGAAAAAAATAATCTGACACAAAATCACAAATAAAACATCAATCCTGAAGAAGACCCCTGCAATGGTGGTCGAAATATTGGTTGACAGAAATTCGCCACACACGGCTAAATCCATAAGCCACAATATCAAATCTGGCCATGAAAAACTAAGAAGTTTTTTTTTCTTCAGTTTTTTAACTTGACGCTGATACCCATGGACGCGATAAACTTCTTCCGCCGTACAATCAAGGATAACATGAAGCAGCGCGAAGAGCAAGGGACTGTGAGGCCGGACATGATACAGCTGCTGATGGAGGCCAAGAAGGGGTCCTTGAGGCACGACGCCAAGGAGGAGGCCAAGGATGCTGGGTTCGCGACTGTCGAAGAGTCGGCATTGGGGAAAAGATCTGTCGTCAAAAGAGGTGACTATATTATAATACTTCTAATTTTTCGTCCTCTATATTCTTCACTCGTTCTACCTGTTCTGGAATATGGAAGCTTAGTTTGGAATCCCAATAAATCCAAAATACATTATCATACTCGAAAAAAATCATAAAATTTTTCTCCGACGTCTCTATTTTTATATTTACGGTAACTATCCATTCCGAACATTACCCAACTTTTTTTCTTCTAGTGATGCTTTTATCCCATTCGCTAGTGTCCCGGAGGAAAATTGCTGCTCTCAAACATTCATTCCTTCTTCTTTGCGGTATAATTCACAACCCTGGGAGTCTTGAATGTTTTAACTTCTATGTTCCAGATGCTAGTAGCCATCCATTGTTTTTGATCCCAGTCGATGCTTGTGGAGCTTCAACCACTCAATTTGGTACAACGGCAATGGGGCTCCTAAATGGCCTACCAGCACACCTCGATCCTTTTCTTACATCCTTTTCCTCTTTTGTCGATGGTATTGTTCTCCTAGATCTTAAGACATTGACATGTGTAATCTTCTCATTCTCTTATGTTATTTTTATCTGCTTTTTATCTTTTGCATGGATGTATTATATATTCTATGCTCTGTTACTTTTTTCTTGTAACTTCTGTTCTGTAATAAATAAATAAATAATTAAATAATAATTTCATAATAATAAGACAACCTTGGTTTCACAAACAAGAATTCAGTAAAAGAGATGTAAATAAAATCAAGTAAAAACCTGACTTGCTTTTCGAAAACAAGGCTCATACTCGCCGTACTGGCTTTAGACCCTACGGCGCCCTAGAGCATTTTTTTCTGGCGTCCCATATTGTTTATATATATTTTTAAAAATCTAAGCTAGATTGGTTGGCCTCGGCGCCCCTGGCTTATTCGACGCCCTGGGGCACCGACCCACTTCGCCACCCCTTAAGATGGGCTGTGTTCTGTGACTCGTAACATACTCGTCTGCCAGCGGTCATAGCTCAATGGTCAAAGCGTTTGTTTTGCAAGCCAAAGTTCGTGGGTTCGATCCCCGACGGAGATTAAAAAAAAAAAAAGATTTTTAATCGACTTCTGAGCTCTAAAAACCCCAGGTTGGTGTGTATTTGATCCATCACCAATTTGGTGCCCCACGATGATCCGTCAGTCATAGCCTATTAATTAAAATTGGTGGTAGATGAAAGTCATCCCGTGAAGACCACCAATTCATAGTAAATTTCTCTAATAATAAAGGATGATGCGTGAATCTCGAGCTGTAGTCTATGACGTTTACGGATCAACACTCCACATGCAGCGCTTAGCCATATACACTATGGTTAGCGTCATAGAATTCGACAGATTAGACTTCAGAATTACTATCACCATCTGTCGGTATTCTCCTGTTTGCGTTTACATAAAAAATAAAATAAAAATAAAATGTACTGTTAACGAAAATAATAACTTCTTAGGTTTGTACGACCATATTTGGTATAGTGGCTTTTGGGTTTAGCTGTGTGCGGCAAATTCTCTACTTCAAGACATCAACTCATTACAAAGTCGTCAATCCTTAAGAAGACGCCTGCAATGGTGGTCGAAATACTGGAACTAGAGAATTTGCCACACACAGCCAAACCCAAAAGCCACAATATCAAAATAAACACTTCAAAACCTCTCACATCCGACCCTGAAACTGAGACACTCCAGCTCTGGCAACAAATCGCATCAGGAGATGTGCACTCATGTGTGTATTCTATGACGCTTACCATATTACATATGATTAAATTCTTCATGTGGAGTGTTGATCCGCCAACGTTATAGGCAACAGTCCGAGATTCACACATCATCTTTATTACTACAGTTTTTTTTTGTTTTCAATTTACTATGAATGGTCTTCACGAGATGATTTTCTTCTACCATCAATTTTGATTGAAAGGCTATGACTGGCATTTTATGGGTGAGGGGCAAATTTGCATCAACCGAGGGTATTTTAGTGCTCATAAATCAATTTTTAAAAATACTCCGTCGGGCATCGAACCCGCGACCTTCAGCTTGCAAAGAAAACGCTTCAAACACTGAGCAAAATTCGTAATGATTGTTTTTTTTTTCCAGAATGGTCTGACGACGAGCTAACAGCGCAGGCTTTCATATTTTTCTTCGCCGGCTTTAACTCTGCCTCGTCAGCGATGAGCTTCACGGCTCACGAGCTTGCCGTCAACACTGACGTTCAGGAGAGACTCAGGATGGAAGTCGACGAAGTGATGGAGAGGAGTGGAGGAAAGCCGGACTACAACACGCTGCACTCCATGAAGTACTTGGACATGGTAATCTCAGGTATTGAAGTCAACTTACATAAAAAAAAAACATTAATTTCATTATTAGTCCATGTCCGCTCCCTCAACTGGAGCATATGGACATCAAGATCCTCCGCCACAAAGCTCTGTCAGCTGCCTTGGTCCTCGCCTCATCCCATGTTTACGGATATTACCAAAGCGTTTAATCGTGTTAATCACGACTTACTTCTTAGTAAACTGAGCGCTTTCGGTGCCTCATTAATTATCATTAAATTCTTCTCTTCTTACTTCTTAATTTTTTAAGTGTTTAGTGTTATAAATTATTTGTTAAATGATTTCTTTATTAGAGTCACTCAGAAAATGGCCGCCAACAGCAGGAATCGACAGAAAATGTGTTAAGACATACACTTTACCTCCTCCATCCACATCTAGTGACAAGGGATATAAGGTAAGTCAACAATAATAGACAAAGCTGTTAAACCATTTATTCAATTGAGTTAATGTATTCCTTTCAGTAACATTACTAGTTTGATACGATACCTGTATATAATCTGACTGATTTATTATTATTACTATACCTGATATCAGCTTGATATAGTTCCTTTAGGCTGATGCCAAAAAGCCACGAAAAATTAAGTTTTCTCTCTTATTTTTTTTCGATCGCTTGACATGCACAACTAATGTTAGTTTTAATTGTATAATGTTACACGGTGTTTGCGTACGCCAAAATATTTGTTTTGACAGTGGGCTCATTTCCTGTTGGTACCACTGTCATCATGAATTCGCTTTTTTCTGCAGCGACGGTTGGCACCGCCGAGATGTCAGGGCGCGCCGTTAGTTGACAGTTGGAGTTTTGACTCACGACCGTTAGGTTGCGCGCGCCTAATGGCGTTCGCTATAATGAGCGACGTTAAAAGACAAATAAACCGTGATAATATGTAAAACGAAAACAAGTTTATGAATTGTGAACCAAATCCTGCATTCTTCATCGTGCCCTGACATCTCGGCGGTGCCAACTGTAGCTGCAGAAAAAAACGAATTCAAGATGACAGTGGTACCAACAAAAAATGGGCCCACTGTCATAACGAATATTTTGGCGTATGCAAACCTGCGGTTAACATTCTACAATTACAAACGTTAGATGTGCATGTCAGGCGAGCGAACTAAAATAAGAGACAAAATATCGTTCTTCGAGGCTCTATGTCATCAGCTAAAGGAGCTATATCAGTGTTTATCAATTTGTTAAATATATTTTGAATTTTTTTTTTTTTTTTAGATGAATGTAGGTGATGGACTAGTTATATATACTTGGGGTATACACAGGAACCCCCAATACTTTCCTGATCCTGAAAAGTTTAATCCTGAAAGGTTTTCTGATGAGAATAAACACTTGATCCATCCATTCTCATTCCTACCGTTCGGCTGCGGACCGAGGAGTTGTATTGGTAAGTAAGCTCGTTATTTTTTATACATAATAGGTAAGAATTTTACACTTTGTTGTAACATGGATCAAACTAAGCACTGTTACAGTTGCTGGAAGACTGCAGTTTCGCAAAATATGAAAGCAATTTGAACGTGCACATACGTACTGTCATATAAATAAATATATACTTTTAAAGAAAGAGTTTTACCAGAGATAAGGGGGTGTGTGGAGTTTAAGAGTTAAGTTCAACGAAGGAGCCTTTATGAGTAAATGATAGTAATTATATATATATTTATTTTTTATGTAAACACATACTGGAGAACACCAACAGATGGTGATAGTAATTTCGAAGTTAAATCTGTGGAATTCTATGACTCTTACCATGGTGTATATGACTAAACTCTGCATGTGGAGTGTTGATCCGCCAACTTCATAGACTACAAACACGAGATTCACGCATCATGCTTTATTATTACCGGACTTTACTATAATTGGGTAGTCTTCACGGGACGACTTTCGTCTACCACTAATTTTCATTAATAGGCTATGACTGGCATTTTACGGGTGGTGGATCAAATTTACACCAACCGGGGGTATTTTAGAGCTCATAAATCGATTAAAAATTATTTTTTTTAACCTCCGTCGGGGATCGAACCCGTGACCTTTGGCTTGCAAAGCAAACGCTTTGAAATATTTAAAAGATAATGACATCAGCATGTTAAAGCCCTTGCTGACTGGTAACAAAAACCTCGATAAACAATCTTTCGTCTCTTATTTCTGTTTGCTTGTCGTATATGTTTGTGTCGCCATATTGGCATTTTGGACAAGTCCGGTGACCGACCACGGCGCCACACGGGGCAGTCGTGTGTCGACGTCAGCGAGATCATATTGTATTGTTGCCCGGCCTGAATGCTGTGACTAGGTCGGGCCATAAGCTTTTAAAGTTATTGAAATATATATGTCAATGTGCTTCAGAAAGAGTCTGTATATTATTAATCTGCTCCCCATCCTGCCTCCACGCGACTGAATAACAGCCTCATTAATGAGAGGAGGATGTTTATAAATATAATTTTAACGTTTATTTTTTTTAAAATAAGTTTACATACAAATATCAAATGATTCAATAATAAACTATTTTGTCCGCCATTACATTTATTTAAAAACGTTATTTATTTTTGGGGAAGACTTTAGATGAGTCTCCTCCTTCTTCTTCGTGTCAGCGACGTCAAATTATTTTTGCCCAGTGTCTGGCAACATCGATAGCCCGTGTGCTGCCTAGCATTAGGTCTTGAGGTGTGCAGCTTATTGGGCACATGGAGCAGGATCTTAGGTGTGAGGCGTCAGCAGGTCTCCACAGTCGCACAATAGTAACTCTTTCGTTTGGTAATTAAATACTCACATACAATTGTACATAAGAAAGTTTATACAAATCGATTCATTCAGAAAAATATCGGCAGACGCGGGATTCGAAACACGAGCCTTGGAATCAACCTTTGCTGTGTTCTTTTCCACCACCCAGTCCACTCGACTATTTCTCCGCCTAAACGGACACGCGAAAGATGATGTATTTATACCATTGTTACCATCGTATAACGATAGATGTCTCTATAGTATATATTCAGAGTTTGTATATTATTATTTTTTATTATTCAATCAGTCAACATTTATTCACAAGCTTGTTATGTTACCGACAGTCTATTTATTAAGTAAGTACTACTCGGGTCTCAAACCGAACTGTAGACTGAATCGATGAAAACAACTTCTTGTAAGTCCTACTCGGACTTTACAACCAGTCATTTACATGTGTTACTAATGAACCTTATTGCCTTCTTGATATTGTCTCAACTCTTTCATTTTGTTGTCGCTGGGTTGAAAAGATTGGCCGGAGGAGGAAGTCCGAAATTCCGTTTATAGAAGGCACCACGTGGAGGTTCTTTTCATGGGTGGTTGATGGGACGGTTGATGGGGGATCTTAAGATGGGTGAATGATGCATTATATACGATTGATTATTTATAATTTGCCTTCTAATTTTAGTGCGATACGTATTAAAAAAATAATTAAATTCTTATATTTTTTCTATTAAATGGATTTAAAAGTGAATGCTCTAAAATAAATATCATTAGGCTGGGTTAGATAAGGTTAAGTTATTAATATCCTCCTATTTTTTAACATGGTTATCGATTTACTGATTATTATTAGTTCTATATCAAGCTGATATCACTATGTTTGCTTTCTATTTAATATTGAAATTGATCTCAAAGTGATGCCAAATAAATAAATAAAATAAGCTTCTTTATTTTCTATGGTTTTTAGGTTCAAGATTCGCGTTGATGGAGGTCAAGGCGGCCATGGTGTTTCTTCTAGCAAGGTTTGAACTGTTGGTCATAGAGAAGACAATCCTCCCCGTGGTCTTGAAGAAGCGATCAGCCACGCTAATGAAGGAAGGAGGGTTCTGGATAGGGCTGAAGAAGAGACAACCCTGATTATGTTCTTCCTTGTGAAACGCTCAGTTATTATTCTCAGACTATCGCATGATTATTGAATATTTTTTTGTATTATTGAAGATGGTCTCCAGGGAGGCCGAAACATGTAATCAGTTTTAATAAATGTGAATCAAAACTAAATATTTTTAATTTATTAATTTTTTAATTAAAATTATAATTATAATATTGAATAATTGTTACTATATTTTTCAATGTTACACAAATTTGCCCAAATGAATAATATCTTGTACCTACTGATACTGAGGAGTAAATTGACTTTAACACTTTCGCATCGGTTGTCGGCATATGCTGTCAGAGATTCTTCAACCGTTGACCACGGTTGACGTGATATATCGTTTTGCTACTTTCAGTACTCATTGTGACATCTACGGTAGGAAATTTGAAGTACAGTCATTTCCGTTATCAACATACATGTATTCTTTACAGGAATCTGTAGAGCATGTTAATAAATATCGTGAGGTTTCGTCATTTTTCTGTAAACTACATGTGTCAATGCCACCCAGGTATGGAGTTACATAATAAACGTTTGTTAAATGTAATAGTTTTTTATGCATCATCTGATAGCTAAAGGATACAAGAACCAATGTGAAATATGAAAATAGGTCAGATAAGTACATTTATGTTTCAAATACTAGTTTTAAGCAAAAAAAAAATGGTTTGAAAAATTCACGCCGTGTTGACAGTAAATTTGTATTCCACCGAGCCGTAACGAAAGGGTTAATGACTTTACTCATATTTAACTTTTTATACTCTCGTTTATAATATTCACGCCGGGCAGCATAGTTCAGTGGTAAGAGCGTCTGCTTGTCATTCAGGCGCTGTCGGTTCAAATCCCGACATGTTACCGATGGTTCGGGTAATGAATGGCCTGGGGACGAAAGGTCTCGACAACAAGTGAAAAAATGCGCAGTGTGATATTAAAACAAGGTATGAAATTCATATCTATTAAATGTTTTGATACTATTTATACTTTTACATACAAGTAACAATACATGTCAGTATACACACACCGGTGTTCAGGTATCTACGTTCATTATCACTTATTACTCATGAACCATGGTTTTTAACAATTTTAACATCCATCTCTTCCCATATTTAAGCATTCTATCATTATTTTCTGCAAATACTCCCGTCTAGGGCGCCCTTTACAGTTTCTACCCTCAACCATTCCCTCCACAATGTCGTGAGACGGCCATCGTGCCGCATGATGTGATCGATCCATCGGGCTTGCCTCTCTGAGATGGTTCTTATTAGATGCCTGTCTTCCTTGAGCAAGTGTTTGAGGACATGAGTTTTAGATCTTATGTTGAGCTGAAGAGGGTTGCGGAGGACCGAGAGGAATGGATATTGAGATGCAAGATTCTGTTGCTGCAAACCAATCCACCGAATTGATACTAAGAAGAAGAATCATTATTTGTAATAAGTAGTTTTATATCTTTTATGTTTAAATATATAAAACAATGCTCAATGGTCAAAGTGCTTACTTTGCTAGCCAAATGTCGTGGGTTCGGTCCTCGACGGAGATTATCGATTTTCGAGCTCTTAAATACTCCGTTTGGTGTGAATTTGATCCCTCACCCGTAAAATTCCAGTAATTCCCTATTAATTAAAATTGGTGGTACACGAAAGTCGTCCCCTGAAGACCACCCGTTCATAGTAAATTCCTGTTATGATAAGGATAATGCATGAATCTCGGGTTGTAGTCTATGACGTTGGCGGATTAACATTCCACATGCAACACTTAGCCATATGCACCATGGTAAGTGTCATAGAATTCCATAGATGAGACTTCAGAATAACTATCTGTCAGTATTCTCCTGTATGTGTTTACATAAAAAATAACGACCGAATTCACACGAAACGTATTTACAGTACAGAGCTTAGAAATTGATGGAAAAAATAATATTTTTAATCTATATCGGAGATTAAGCCTACGATATTCGGTTTAGTAAGCATCCGTTTTAACCACTAAGCTATACGTGCGGCAATAAATGCAATATTTTCGAAAGATTAATGTCGATTGGATGAATGGTGTAGTAATGCATAAAGGACTAACAATCCACCCTTTCGTTCCTATTTTCCTGTTTCAAAATATATTTTATTTTCTTCGAGGATAAGAACCTACGACATTTGTTTTGGTTAGCAAACGATTAAATTACTAAGCCATACCCGTCAGTAGATTATATATAAATATATATATAAATATATTTATTTCGTGGAGCTGGATTTATTTTAAGAACCACTGCTCTATACAGTGTGAACACACACATTGAAAGAGATAATTGATAGCAATTCCACATAATCAGTGGCTCTCAATATTATCGAATTCAGTGGAACCTCGTTTTTACGTTGTCGCTCTTCTCGTTTTTTCGCATTATTTGTTCAGTTTCAATGGTCCTGGTATACCCCTTGATATCGGCTTGATGAAGCTCCTTTAATGTGTGTTGTGTGTATTATGAGACTGTTTATATTAAAGTGCTAACCATGTATATATTTATGTACAATATATAAATAAATGTTTTAAAAAGTTTTTTATTATTATTACGTATTTGAAGGGTTCTTGCTTCGTCCACATGGTAACATAGATGGTTCCCGGGAGCCACGACAGCAAGAGTCCGCGAACTTGCGTAGACTGCTGATGTAGTACCAGATAAATATCTGTGTGTTCAATGATCAAGGTTATTACGAGATCGAGGCCTGGACAATGTTTGTTTAGTCCTTAAAAGGTACATCCATCCCCTACCAAGGGCATGTACAGAGCTTATATTTGATTAAAGAAATTTAAAATAATCAAACTTGGTCGGGACAAACAAGCGCTTTAACCACTGGGCTGTGCGACGTCACGACCTATCGTTCGTAGACAATTCGTTCAACGGCTCATCGGTAACGACGCGAAGCGCACTGATGTCTCGCTAACCTAGCCTAACATAACCTTTTTTTTGTAAACACATACAGGAGAATACCGACAGATGGTGATAGTAATTGTGAAGTCTGATCTTTTTTTTTTTATGTAAACGCATACAGGAGAGCACAACCGGTCAAGACCAGTGCACTCTATGACGCTCAGCCAGGGAGGCTGGACGCTGCATGCGGGAAACGTGTGTTGTGTTCGTGTTTGTGTGTGGGTTGGGGAGATTGCTAGTGTATATTTATCTGTTTCTTGAAGAGATCCAGATTGTAGGAAGGAGGAAACACAGACGCTGGAAGAGCATTCCATAGCTTACCGGTGGCATTAAGGAAGGAACTTTGGAAGCTGCCAGTTCTTGGTCGACATATATTAACCGTGTATGGATGTTCGGCAAGTGTAAGACGAGTTTGTCGGCTGTGAGTGGGTGCAGGAGGAATTAGTTCTTTAAGTTCCGAAGAGCAGCGACCGTGGTAATAACGGTAGAAAAGACTAAGAGAACCAACCTTACGTCTGTGTCCATGTGTGGAATTCTATGACGTTTACCATGGTGTATATGGCTAAACTCTGCATGTGGAGTGTTGATCCGCCAACGTCATAGACTACAACCCGAGATTCACGCATCATCCTTTATCATTACAGGAATATACTATGAATGGGTGGTCTTCACGGGATGACTTTCGTCTACCACCAATTTTAATTAATAGACTATGACTGGCATTTAAAGGGTGAAGGCTCAAATTCACACCAACCGGGGGTATTTTAGAGCTCAGAAATCGATTAAAAATCCTTTTTTTTCTAATCTCTGTCGGGTATCGAACCCACGACCTTTGGCATGCAAAGCAAACGCTTTGACCATTGAGCTATGACCGCCGGGAAGGATTGGTTCAGTGATCGTAGAGTATCCATAGGTCTCGTTAACTAAATACGACAGAACTAGACTATGCTGCCCGGCAATGTATTAACAATATACAAAGTTGGGTGAGCTGTGTGCGAGTGTAACGTGAGAACTAGGAGAGACGTGTGCTTGTCTTGTTTGTTCTTCCTAGATGTAATACTAACCTGCCAGGGACTACGCCTCTTGGGAGAGTGACCAGACTGTTCAACCATATCACCTCGAATATTGATATATGTATTCCACTTGAGAGAAGCCCAGTTCAGACATGAGCTCCACGAATTTATTTGACAAAGTAATTTTGTGGAGTCTTCTGTTTAGCGACCTCCAGGACTTTTTAAATTCTTGTACTATTATTGTATTATTTATAAATTGTTCTATTATATCCTGTTTCAGAATCGCATTAAATGTTTATATTTGTGATGTTTCTGGAAGAAATAAATAAATTGAAAAAACGTTTTAGAACCACGGTGCTAGATAATACAAAAGCCAGAACTAATAACTGAGACGAAAAATTTCAGTTTCTATTGAGGACAGTATTAAGTAGTACAAGTGTTGACATTTATTTGGTACCTTCATTCGAAATACATCGTAAAAGGTAGAATTTTTAATATTTGTAACCGAATAAATAATACATTTTCCATTCTTCTTTACGGCTGTGAATCTTGGCATCTCACCTAGAGCCAACGCAGCCGTATAATATTTTTTTAAGCAGATTCCTGCGTAGAATACCGAGAGTGCGAGGGTTTGACTTGCAGCTTTACTCGATTTAACAAAGTGTCGTCTATACAGCGTCTGTATCTTCACTTTTCTTCTTGACCGCTGTGAATCCTGGTATTTCACCACGATCCAATGCAGCCGTAAAATTAGTTGCTTTGCAAGCTGAAGGTCGTGGGTTCAATCCCCGATGGAGATAAAAAAAACATTTCTGAGCTGTAAAATACCCTCGGCTAATGAGAATTTGATCCCTCACTCGTAAAATGCTAGTCATAGCCTATTAATCAAAATTGGTTGTAGACGAAATTCGTCTTTTGAAGACCAATCATTTATTATGGGTGTATTAGTAATTAATTGTTTAAGTTCCGAAGAGCAGCGACCGTGGTAATAACAATAGAAAAGACTAAGTGAACCATGATATTGTGGCTTTTGGGTTTAGCCGTGTGAGGCAAACTTCCTTCAACCAATATTTCGACCGCCATTTCAGGGGTTTTCTTCAGGATTGATGATTTATTTAGTTTTGTGTTGGTTTATTTAGATTATCATTTTTTACGAGCGTTATTGATTTATATCTCCATAGCAACTACATATCAAGTGTCATTCCGGAGAATCGTGGGTATGTTCTAAAAATACGGTAGGTATGTTCTAAGAATTGTGAACCAATCTTACGCATGTGTACCTTATTTTTCATCAAAAAAATTGTTTTTCTTTGAACTGAGTCAAGATGCCGTATTATCAGGCTTCTGGGGTACTACACTGTAGCTCGTTGGGAACCATATATGTTCCCAGGTGGACGTTGGGTGCAGATATATTTAGTGACAAAGGATTGAGCAGTGGCTAATGACAACTGAGTTCCGGCAATTTTTGTTGACAATTATGCTCCACATATGGAACGGATATGAAAAGATAAGATCATATTTGTATATGTTTTTATCATAAAAAATAATAACCTATTTTTTTTTTTTTTTATTTAATCAAATATAATAGGATACATTTAAGATTTTTTGATAGTATTACATTAATTTTTTTTTTTTTTTTATTTTTTTTTTTGGAAATTCGCTTTCCACGCCACTTAAAGGTAGATCTTGTGTGTGGCGTGGGATTCATCTTTGATTTAAGTGTTGTTTAATTTATATTATTATTTTTTACATTTTTTACATAATAACATATTTTTTTTTTTTTTTTAGAATACAAAATAATATCATTCATATTTATAAATTTTTTATAATCGAAGTGACAATTTCAGCATCATTTACATATATATTTCGATTCTTTAATAGCCTCGACCCATGTAAGTCTCAATTTCCACCAGACACATTGTTATGAACTTAATATAATCAATACCTTTTTAACAATATAATTATTTTATACAATTTAATATAAGTTCTATACTTATTATGCTTGGATCATATACATACAATTACTACTTAGTACCTAGCTTGAATCATATACAGAGAGGTTTACATTAGTATCATTTTAATAATAGTAACATTATAATGTAATAAAAAAATTATATATATATCATTTATTTCTCATTTTTGTACAATTACGTCAGATCTGATTTTTTATTTTTGAAGAACTGTTTTACCCTTTTATTCATTATTTTCATGTCACTGATCGCTTTTATTTCCGGAGGAAGATTGTTGAAATTCACTATTCCGTTGTATTTGTAACCATTCTTTGCATGTTGTGTGTTAAATTTTGGTATTAGTAGATTATGTATATACCTAGCAGAGTGATGAGTGTTCCAGTTTTCAATTCTCCTTTCTTTTATTGTCTGTAGAACAGTGTATTTTGGTATAATGAATCTACCGTTGGCACTTTAAATTCATTGAATAGGCTTTCTGTTGGGTATGTGGGAGGTTTTTTTTAATATGATTTTGATGATAAGTTTTTGTACAGTTCTAATGGGGTTGGTGATATTTAGGTATGTTCCTCCCCAGCCGACAATGCCATATTGCAGTTGAGATTGGACAATGGAGTAGTAAACCATTTTTAAATCTGCTCTAGATAGGATGTTTCTGAGTCTAATGAATATGTAGATGCATTTGCGTATACGTTTCACTAGTTCGGCTGTGTGCATGTTCCATTTTAAGTTACTGTCAATTAATATACCCAGGTATTTTATTTTTCTGTGGATTTGATCATTGAGCAGGTTTTTTCACAGTTAGAATTATTACATCCAGGGCAATGTATAAATAATTTAGTAATAGGTGTTTTTATTTTATTTTTGTTTATGGAGAATGGGATTAGATATGTCTTTTCTGCATTTAATGTGAGTAGATTAATGTCAAACCACCTTTTGAGACAGTTAATGTCATCGTTGGCTAATTTTATTGCTTCCTTCCAGTTATTACTCTCAATTATTATTGCTGTGTCGTCAGCATATGATATTATTTTACCGTTAATATTCAGTTTGAATATATCATTAACATAGATAATAAATAGTAGTGGTCCCAATACCGTTCCTTGCGGTATTCCAAATTCACTAGTTTCTTTTTGACTCGGTATTTTATTAATTTTTACTACTTGAGGTCGTTGATATAGATAACTTTTTATCCATTCCAATGCGCTATCACTAATTCCAATGTGTTTTAATTTTGAAATTAGTTTTGGGTGGGATATGCTGTCGAATGCCTTTTTAAATCTATGAATATACCTAGACATTTATTTGATTTATCTAATGAGTCAAGTATATAACTTGAAAGTTTAGCAATGGCATCTTGGGTGTTTCTGTTTTCCATGAATCCGAATTGGTTTTCATTAATTAGATTATTAGAATTAATGAATTTATTTAATCTAATTTTAACTATTTTTTCGAATATTTTTGCTATGTTTGAAATTATTGATATTGGTCTGTAGTTTGTAATATCGTCAGGGTCGCCAGACTTGAAAATAGGTGTAATATTTGTTTGTTTATAAACATTTGGAAAAATTCCAGTTTGTAGGCTTTTATTTATGATAAACGCGAGAGGTTTGGAAATTTGTTTTTTAACATGTTTAAGAGTATGTACTTTAATGCCGTCAAATCCTGGTGATGAACCGTATTTCATGTTATCAATGATTAATTCAATTTCAGCTTCTGTTGTATTTTGAAAATTTGTTATTTTTTGTTCAATGTTAACGTCTGCAGTGTGATTCATATTAGATTTTTTGGCATCTATGAGTTGTTCATGTTGTTTTCCAACGTTAACAAAATAATTATTAAATAGTTTTGCGGCTTTAGCTGGGTTTGTTGTGCAGCATATTATTTGATTGTCATGTTTTATTTGTTTAATTGAATTAGTTTTATGTTTATTTTTGTCAATTATTTAATTTATTACATTCCAAACCTCTTTACCGTTTTTATCAGTGATGTTTAGTTTTTGTTTATAGTATGATTCTTTTATTTTCTTTATTAAATATGTGAGTTTATTTTTATATGATATATATTGTTTACTTAAGTTGACGTTATTTGGTTGTTTAATCGTAAGTTTAAATAGTCTATCTTTATGTCGTATTGATATTATTAGACCATGTGTAATCCATGGTTTGATAGGTCTATATTTAGAGGGTAACGGTTTCGTTCGACTTTTTGATGATAAGCTCACGATTTCAGCGATTTTATTGTTAAATATTTCACCACATTCGTTTGCATCACTACAATTATATAGTTTGTTCCTATGTTTAAATACAAAATATATATATACGAAAAAAAAACTAAATAAAATGCTATTGGATTTTTTTGTGCTATGTTTTGTTATCAGATTAATTGAGAGATTTTTAAAGAAGGTTTAACTCTAATAAAATCCTACTTCAATTAAGACTATTACTTTTTTTTCAAACGTATTTTTTTCCCCTCCATATTTGAAGCATGTGAACATCACAAATTGACGTTTCACAGTTCTGTAAGCTCAGATTGTCTATGTCTTGTCCCAGTCTTTTCAACCGTTATCACCACGGTTGCTGCTCTTCGAAACTAAAAGAACTAATTCCACCTGCACCCACCCACAACCGACAAATTCGTCTTACACTTGCCGAACATCCATACACGGTTAATGTGTGTCTGTAAAGTTCCTTCCTCAATGCCACCGGTATGCTTTTAAATGCTTTTCCAGCGTCTGTGTTTCCTCCTTCCTACAATCTGGTTCTCTTCAAGAAACATATAAATATACTAAAATCAACACGAATTCAACACCCGTTTCCCGCATGCAGCGTCCAGCCTCCCTGGCTAAGCGTCATAGGGTGCACTAGTCTTGACCGGCTGTGCTCTCCTGCATGCGTTTACATACAAAAGAACACCTATATACCCAGAAATATACGTGGGAACATATTCGTAGATGTGTCTTGGGAGCCTCCTGGGCCCGCAAACTTGCATAGACTTCGGCTGTAGTAATAAAGAAATATTTTTTATGTAAGCACATACAGGAGAATACCGACAGATGGTCACAGTAATTCTGAAGTCTCATCTTTGGAATTCTATGACGCTTACCATGGTGTATATGGCTAAATGCTGAATGTGGAGTGTTGATCCGCCAACGTCATAGACTACGGCCCGAGATTCACGCATCATCCTTTATTATTACAGGAATCCACTATGAATGGGTGGTCTTCGCGGGACGACTTTCGTCTACCACCAATTTTAATTAATAGGCTATGACTGACATTTTACGGGTGATGGATCAAATTCACACCAACCGGAGGTATTTTAGAGCTCAGAGATCGATTAAAAATCCTTTTATTTTTAATCTCCGTCGGGGATCGAGCCCACGACCTTTGTTAGACATTCATAGAAAATTTCCATAGTAATAAAGATGATGCGTGAATGGCTGTAGTTTATAACGTTGGCGGATCAACACTCCACATGCAGCGCTTAAGCGTCATAGAATTCACAGATGAGACTTCAGCATCTCTATCACCAACTGTCGGTATTCTCCTGTATGTTTTTACATTAAAAACAAACACTTTGATGATTAGTAATTAAATATACAGACTATAAATCAAAATTGTTTATACGCATCAATTCGTTCAGAATAAATATCGGCAGAAGCGGGATGCGAACCTGCGAGCCTTGGGACCAACCGTTGGTCAAGTTCATTACCCTAGACCACTCGACCATCTCCTGCCCGAACTGTTGGGTGGAATAAGTTGTATTTATACCATTGTTATAATCATATAACGATAGGTGTCTCTATGGTATATATTCACAGTGTGTATATTATTATTTTTTATTATTCCATAAGTCAACATTTATTCACAAGCTTAATATTATTACTTTCCGACTTTGAAGATGTTGAACGTTTTCCAGATGTCTTGCTGCTGCTATAGCTGGGTTTGGGCCTTGGTCTTCCTGGCCGCCATTCTATACTTCTGGGGCTGGAGGTTCGAAGGTCGCTTCTCCAGGCTTGGCATCAAGAGTCTCCGCCAGAACCCACCAATCATTGAGAACATGTTGAGAAGCTCCTTCGGCTTGGAACACTTTACAGAAGGCTTGAAGAGATCCTACGAAGCATTCCCCGAAGAAAGGTAAGATATGCGCCCATAATTATGAAAGTGGCGCAATTCAAGAAATTTAAGAAAAATAATTATGATTATTATTGATATATATATATTACATCCTCCTCTCTCAAAAGGGGGTGTTGTTACGTCACGTGAGGGCAGGATGAGGAGCAGGTCAGCAAGCAAAGATTTTATTTTAGAAGCACACAAGCGGAAACATACCGCTAGCCGTAGCGCGACCTTGTCTCGCTGAAGGGTTGGGACCGACTGCCGATCTCCGCACTCTGTCTCGGCTTTCGCTCGCGCCACGAGCGGTGATAATTTTAGCTAACACACCCGTTAGCGGTTCCGTCCAAAATGACAATACGGCGCACCTAAATGCACGACAAGCGACCAGAAATAAGATACGATAGATTGTATGTCAAGGTTTTTAGTAACAGCAAGCAAGGACTATATGATGCTGATGACAATATATATACATATAGATATATTGTTGATTAACAACAATGTGAACTGTTTTTTTTTTTTTTATTTCAGTTCACATTGTTGTGACATCAGCATGATATAGCCCTTGCTGACTGGTACCGAAAACCTCGTTGTACAATCTTTCGTCTCTTATTTCTGTTTGCTTGTCGTACATGTATGTGTCGCCATATTTGCATTTCCGCACTGGACAAGACCTATCATGGGTGTGAAGTTAGTTATATCGATCGCCACTGGTGGCACTGGCCGACAGCCCGTCACGAGCGCACTCAGTCATGTGCCGACGGCGGCGAGATCGCATTGTCAAGTCCCGATCGATCGAGGCGAAAGTAACGCCGTGTTACGATACGGGGAAACCAACGTGCTTCAGAAAAAGTCTTGTGTTGTTAATCTGCTCCTCATCCTGCCACTACGGGACTGAATAACTACCTTTTAAGAAGAGGAGAATGTTAGTGGTTAATAAATGCAATCTTCATCCAAAATAAATTTATTGAATCTGAATACACTCAAACCTCTTTTGTGCGATTTTGAAGTTATGGGTTTTTTTTAATGCAATATTTAAAAAAAAATTGAGATCACATGAACGTATGTACAAATGATCTCAAATATACAGTCGAACCCCTTATTAAACTACTCCGAATAACACGATGGATTGAAATATTCGCCGCCTATACCCCAACTTGCGCCGAGTGTTACAAGGCCGACTATTCATTTGACACGGGTTCGGCTGCACACACACAGCCGGGCATACAGTCAAACGTTGGCTAGCTACGTGTCTAAGAGCAATTAAAAATAATGAAATTGCAATAATAAAATCTATTATTGATGGGACCAACATAAGTTCCAAATTATCATCATACACAAGAGATGCGTTATTAGAAAAAACTGAACAAGCGCTCAGAATCTTTATTGAAGATTTAACCAAAAAAAGAAATCCCGATAAGTAGTTATTTACTTAAAGAAAAAGCACGGAAATTTTATGAAGAAATTGAAAAATTGGAGCCATCCACTGATTCATGTTCCGGGGGAAATATTTTTTCTTTTTGCGTTTTTGGTATATTTTATATAGCAGTTTCAAAGTTATGAGGTTTTTTAAACCCAAGGAACGCATCTTCCCTTTTTCTATGTTAATCATAGCTTTTTTTGTGCGATTTACCACGAAACGCACAAAAAAAGGTTTGGGTGTATAGCATTTTATGCAACATGAAGTTGTCAGTTTCATCATATTTTTTAATTCCCCGGGGGTCTATATAGACCACTTTGTCAATCACTGATATAAAGCAATTGTGTTCTTTGGATCTGTTTTAACAATAAATGCACTTCTTAGAAGCATTTCTTTTATAACCAAGTTAATACAACATGTTAAGAAATGATTAAACCTCGATGACAGATAAAAAACGTTAATACCCGATGATAGCCAACTTGTACTTGCACTCGAACGTTGTTATCAATTGCACTCGTAGCTACTCAAAAAGATAAAATAATTACGACATTCGATTCGAAAACATTTATTTATCTTTTATTAACATATCAATGCTAGGAGTAAACCTACAAGATGCAAAAGAGTTTGTATACCTTGGAAGTACGATCACCTGGGATGGCAGAACAAAAAGAGAAGTCAAAAGTCGCATACATCAAGCGAGGCTAGCTTTCAATGAAAAAACAGCAATTCTTGAGTCAAAGAATATTAATTTAAGGCTCCGCAAGCAACTTGCCAAAACATTTGTTTAGAGCATCTTGATGTACGGTTGTGAGACATGATTCTTATCTGAAAGTGATAAGAAAAGACTAGAGGGCTTTGAGATGAGGTCATACAGAAGAATTCTCGGAATTTTCTGGAGAGACCACGTCACGAACAATGAAGTTCTCGGCATAATCAAGGAAGATAGGCACCTAGTAAGAACCATCTCAAAGAGGCAATCGTTAACATCATGTGCCACAATGGTATTCTTCACGACATTGTGGAGGGGATGGTTGAGGGTAGAAACTGTAGAGGGTGCCTTCGACCGGAGTATTTGCAGCAAGTGTTCGAGGACATGAGTTGTAGCTCTTATGCTGAGCTGAAGAGGGTTACGGAGGACCGAGAGGAACGGAGATCGAGATGCAAGATTCTGTTGCTGCAAACCAATCCACCGGATTGATACTACGAAGAAGACAAGAAGAACTCGTTAAAATACCGACGTGATCAATATATATATAATACACTTAGTTTTGTGGATGCGAGACAGGCATTAGACATTGACTCGTAATATTTGAGTTTATCCGAGATTGATGCTCCAAGGAAGCTTTCTTTTGGAAGAGAACAACCATTGATAGATACACAATCCATTGCAGTCTTGTTGAGAAAGTGCACGGTTGGGTTTGGGAAATGTTAAAACTGACGAGGTTGACATTATTGAAATGTACCCTTCCGTTTCATAAGTAACCGTTTTTTACAAGTTGGGTGTTAATTTAAGGCATTGCAATAATAAACCCGTATACATTCATACATTTCTGTCAGTTATGCATTCTCCGCTGTATAATCATCTGTAACGGAGCTGGTGGCGAGTGATACAATTCTATTGATTTTTTTCCCTTACAGAAACATTACAAATTTGAACAACTCAATTCATTCTGAAATACAATAAGAAAAAACCCTTTAATAAAAAAATCATAATACACAAATATAGGTAATATAATATAAGTACTAATAAAAAAGCAATAAAGACAAGCAACTGAAGGTCCCGATGCTCATCAAACAGACGACGCCAACAAATTATTCCTCCAAAGAAACTCTTAGAGTTCATGTCTGAATTGGGCCTCCCTTGCGTGAAATATATCAACATCCGAGGCGATTTGGTTAAGCAGTCTTATCCATCTCCCAATAGGCATAGTCTCTGGCAGGTTAGTGTTACTTTTTGGGCGAGCGAACAATCTGTGCCTCCTTATTCTTAGATATTTATCGGGGACACACAAACCAATCTTCAACAAAATTTCAGGATTCCCGAACACGCTACGCAACAGCCGGAAGAAATGCATACTTAAGCATACATCCCTTCTTGTCTTCAACTCAATGGTCCCCAACATACCCTGTATGAAGTTACTTGGATACAGCCACGGATAGTATCCATACACCCTCATGTAGAGAGATCTCAGAAATTCGTTCTGAACCCTCTCCAACATGAGGCTATATTTCAACTCATGGGGTGCCTAAATGATATACCCCAAATGAGTTAAGCAACACTACTATTACGTGTGTGCTTGAGAAAACCCTGCCACTGCGTAAAACAAAGCCAAGTGATGTTCATATGCTCCAGTTAAAGGAGCGGACATGAGCAAATTAAATGAATGAATATGCTCCAAATACAGAGCGGTGTGGTAAGAAAAAATGTATTTATTTCTTTAATAACATATATCATATTTGATGATTTGCAGGTACGTGGGGCAGCTACAGGTAGTCACTCCTGTGATCATGGTCAAGGATCTTGAGTTGCTCAAGTTGGTCACTGTCAAAGACTTTGACCACTTCCAGGACCACATCGGAGTTTTTGACGAAAGCACAGATCCCCTGTTTGGAAACAGTCTCATATCGCTGAAGGGTAAGAGTATTGGGATTCGAACCACAAACTTCGCACCTAACTACACTAAGGCAATTTCTTTGCAAAACTCTTTAACCTTTCCTTCCCTGCGTTGTGTTTCTTCTACACATTGCTTCTAATAACCAACAATATCTCTTTAAATATAATAAATACAAGGTTATGATTTTAGGTATTGCTACATAATATATTTACGCATTGATTAAAAAAATAATTTTAATAATAATAACAATTTATCTACAAGGTACATCGGAGGTATTTTGTGAATATCGGAAACAAATTCACGCTGTGAGTGCCTAGAACTTGGGTCTCGACGATGTGCGGAAAGCGAGACACTATATTCGCATCTCACTCTTTCATACTTCACTGTGAAGGAAGAGTGAAGAGAATGGGAGTGGGCCACTCCGGCCTAATTACCACGACTAGCGGCAGTTGCTTTTGAGTTTCGAACCAGAGTGGACCTATGCCCGTTCCGTGAGCGTTGCCAGATGATTTTTTAATGTTTTCAGCCAACAAATCTAAGCTTGTGAATAAATGTTGACTGATTGAATAATATAAAATAATAATAAACACACTCTGAATATATATACTATAGAGACACCTATCGTTATATGATGGTAACAAATGGTATAAATACAACTTATTCCACCCAACAGTTCGGGCAGGAGATGGTCGAGTGGTCTAGGGTAATGAACTTGACCAACGGTTGGTTCCAAGGCTCGCAGGTTCGCATCCCGCTTCTGCCGATATTTATTCTGAACGAATTGATGCGTATAAACAATTTTGATTTATAGTCTGTATATTTAATTACTAATCATCAAAGTGTTTGTTTTTAATGTAAAAACATACAGGAGAATACTGACAGTTGGTGATAGAGATGCTGAAGTCTCATCTGTGAATTCTATGACGCTTAAGCGCTGCATGTGGAGTGTCGATCCGCCAACGTTATAAACTACAGCCATTCACGCATCATCTTTATTACTATGGAAATTTTCTCCAAGGCTCGCAGGTTCGCATCCCGCTTCTGCCGATATTTTTTCTGAACGAATTGATGCGTATAAAGAATTTGATGTATTACAGTATGTGTATATTTTATTACTAATAGATCTCAACTATTATAATGTTTTAATTCAATTATACTGAAGGGGGTAAACTAGACTGGTGACATGAGAAGAATAGCGGAAGTGACCTGGATGCGGAAGGGGGAGGATCGTAGAGGATGGAGACTTATGAGTTCAAGAGTGGATGGATACAGGCTGATGATGTGTTCTGTTCCAGGTCAGAAGTGGCGAGACATGAGGGCAACGCTGAGTCCGGCCTTCACCAGCTCCAAGATGAGGAACATGTTCGGTCTGGTGGTGGACTGCGGCAAGCAGATGGCTGACTTTCTAGAAGATCAGATCTCCAAGCAAGCAGACAGTAAGGAGCACTCATTACCTTATCCTTGACTGCTAAGCCTTAGCCTTAGTATAAACTATGTCTGACCTAAGCTGGCATGTGACAAGGCAGCATACTTCCTACGTTTCTTTTCACGCCATCGCCATTTTAGTTTTTATCAAAAAAAAACTTGCGTCCCTGGAGGGTTAACCTAATCTAATCTGACCTAACCAAAATTTTTAGAAGCCTTTTTTATGTAAGCGCATGCAGGAGAGCACAGCCGGACAAGACCAGTACACTATGATGCTCAGCCAGGGAGGCTGGACGCTGCAAGCGGGAAACGTGTGTTGTGTTCGTGTTTATGTGGGGTTTGGGGAGAATGCAAGTGTATATTTATCTGTTTCTTGAAGAGATCCAGATTATAGGAAGGAGGAAACACAGACGCTGGAACAGCATTCCATAGCTTACCGGTGGCATTAAGGAAGGAGCTTGGAAACTGCCAGTTCTTGCTCGACATATATTAACCGTGTATGGATGTTCAGCGTGTGTTTGTCGGTTGAAGATGGGTGCAGGAGTATTTAATTATGTAAGTTCCGAAGAGTAGCGGCCGTGGTAATAACGGTAGAAAAGATTAAGAGAACCAATCTTACGCCTGTGTTCCATTGATTACAGGTTAGACGTATGAGTGTCATTGTTTATCAAACAAATTGCTCTTCTTTGAACTGAGTCAATTAAGTTTAGAAGGTATTTTGGGGCTCCAATCCAAAGGTGACTGCCGTATTCAAGGATAGGTCGGATTTGTCCTTTATATAGAAGAAGAAGGTGTTTATCGTTGAAATACCTCGGTGATCTATATAATACACCTAGTTTTTCGGAAGCGAGTCTGGCTTTATACTCAATTGACTCGTACAATTTGACATCATTCGATATTGATAACCTGCCTGGTACCAAGGCTCGCTGATTCGAATCCTGCTTCTGCCGATATTTTTTCTGTACGAATTGATGCGTATAAAGAATTTTAATGTAAAGTATGTGTATATTATATATTTTTTCTTATATTTTTTTTAGAAAATGGCGTCTTGGACATTGAAATGAAGGACGCCTACACACGCTACACCAATGACGTCATCGCATCCACTGCCTTTGGTATCCAAGTGAATTCCTTGGATGATAGAGATAACGAGTTCTATCGCATGGGGAAGAAGGGAACTGACTTCTCTGGGGTCGTCATACTGAAGTTCTTCTTGTTTATGGCCATCCCAAAACTAGGAAAGGTGCGTATAAAATTATGTCTATACTCAAAAGCATTAGGCAGACATGTATTTAAATATTTATTAGAATTTCATTTTATTTTTTCAATATTCTAATCTTCTTTTATAGATCATTGACTATATTACAATATTATTAGTAATTAAATATACAGAAAAAATATCGACAGAAGCGGGATACGAACCTGCGAGACTTGGAACCAACCGTTTCTCTTGTTCATTACCCTAGACCACTCGACCATCTCCTGCCCGAACTGATGCGTGTCTATTGTTCGGTTCGAGACCCGAGTAATACTTTCTAATATAAATAAGACTGTCGGAAAGTAATACTAATATTAAAAAGCATGTGAATAAATGTTGACTGATTGAATAATAAAAAAAATATATATACACACTCTGAATATATACTACAGAGACATCTATCGTTATATGATGGTAACAATGGTATAAATACAATTTATTCCGCGCATCAGTTCGGGCAGGAGATGGTCTAATGAACAAGAGCAACGGTTGGTTCCAAGGCTCGCGGTTCGCATCCCGCTTCTGCCGATATTTTTTCTGAATGAATTGATGCGTATAAAGAATTTGATGTATATTATGTGAATATTTAATTACATTTAGCATACATTTGCCGGCAGGTATAGCTCAATGATCAAAACGTTGGCTTTGCAAGCCAAAGGTCGTGAGTTCGATCCTAGACGGAGATTTTAAAAATAAATTGATTTTTAATCGATTTCTGAGCTCTAAGAATACCCCGGTTGGCCTGTTTGTCCGCCGGAGGTATTTTATTTCCCTCGTACCATCCATATCTGGAAGGTCTTCCCCTATCCGCAACCTGGAGACGCGTCCAATGGGGGATAGGCTCCCCACACGGGTTACTAACTAACTACTAACATTTTAAAATATGCGTGTCAGATGAGCGTACAAAAATAAGAGACGAAAGAATAAAGAGGATTTTGGACACCAGTCTGCAATGGCCGCATCGAGTTGATATCAATATGATGTAATTCTCTAGGCTCTCGGTATAACTCTTATATCAAAAGAAGTCGCCAACTTCTTCAGGAGCATAGTGGGAGACACCATGAAGAGCAGAGAGAAGCATGGGACAGTGAGGCCGGACATGATACAGCTGCTGATGGAGGCCAAGAAGGGGGCCTTGAGGCACGAGGCCAAGGATGAGGCCAAGGTTGAGGCCAAGGACGCTGGCTTTGCGACTGTTGAAGAGTCTGCAGTGGGGAAAGAAACTGTTAAACGACGTAAGTAAAATTATGTATATACGCGTATATATTTATGTTTACACAACCAGCCCTCTCTCTGCAAAGTGAGCGAAGTGCTTGTATGGAATTTTCTATTATTATCAATTAACGAGTGACGGTACGATACTCGTGAACTAATAAACAGCGCTTATTGTTATAAATATTAAATCAGTTGATATTCCCTGACATCCTCCTCTCATATTCAGTTTTTTTTACTGGATGAAAGGATGCAGGATCAGGTTCACGATATAAAGAACTTGTTTTTGTTTTACTATAAGCGTTTATTTGTCAAACACTTGCTCTGTTATCATCCGTTATGGGGAACGCCCTTAGGTGTTCCCATGACGGTCGCGGGCGCGTTCCGACTGACAAACAAGCGAATTAAATATGACAGTGGCCAACATGAAATGGACCAACTGTCAGAACAAACAAATATGGCTCATGCAAACGCCGTGCAACATAATACAATTAAAACTAACATTAGTTGTGCATGTCAGGCTAGCGAACAAACATAAGAGACAAAACATCGTTTTTCGAGGCTTTACGGCATCAGCCTAAAGAAGCTATATCAAGCTGATATCACACCGTTTATCAATAGTAATTCCATTTTGCCAGGATCATTGAGACGCGTGGTAAATGGATGAGGATCAGATCACCAATCAAAGAACTCGTCTGTAATTTGTTTTAAATACAATAACTGACAAACTTAGGTCGTCTGCCTGGGAAGGAACAATGCCGTGTCTGTAACACGTCCCGGGCAGACTCCGAAGGCCGGCAGTATGATAGTAAAGCGCTGATATTAATACAGTGGCCATTTATGGAACTATGTCGCGTCAATTCATAGGACCTTAAACAAACGTCGTCAAGCAAATAAAATGGGGGTGCAAGCCATGTCTTTTTTATTACACATTCACATCGGGTGATACTCTAATACGGGCGATAAATCCATGTCGGGGTAAAAAATATGTTTCTACATAAACTGCCATAACTTTAAAAGTATTTGTTGATTTTACAAAATAAGCAAACATTATTTATTCTAAAAAAATGAAACAATTTTGTAGTTTCTTAAATATGTGATTACTTTCGTAAATCTGATAATGTTGACCCTCATAAGCAAGAAAAAGTCGAATGCTTGTAAAAAATATATATAAATACTCTTCCCGTAATTGACCTTCAGTCGAGGTAACGGGTATTAATACCTTTCGCGATGCGAATGTGTTAACATTTTAATACAAGGGTGTCCAGTGAGCGATTAAAAATTAAAGACAAAAAATCGTATATCGAGGCTTTTTGGCAACAACCTGCTAGCGCTTTATAGAGCTGATATCAGTGTGTAGTTGTTTTTTTTTCATTCTAGAATGGACTGATGATGAAATCACCGCACAGGCGTTCCTGTTTTTCCTCGCCGGGTTCGACACTTCATCCAACCTCCTCTGCTTCATGTCCCACGAGTTGGCCCTCCACCCAGAGATCCAAGAAAGGCTCCAAGAAGAGATAGACGAGCTCATGGAGAGGACAGGCGGCCAGCTGGAGTACAGCGAGCTGCAAAACATGAAGTACATGGACATGGTTGTATCAGGTGAGGAACTGTACAAATATATACTAGTTGCTTTAGCTAAAGAGCCATTTTTGTTTGATCGGCGAATGATTGTTTTTCGGTGGCGCCATCGACATAAACAGCAGCAAAGTGAGGAAACTACTCCCACGCGGCCAGTCACCCCCTGAATGAAGCGCATCATATTTAAGCGATCTTGCTATTATATCGCTCTCCTGGCATAGAGCTGCCCTCACGGCATTAGCATTAGCGCGTGCCTTAGTATTTAATACCATTTTATCATGTATACTCGTATAAAATTACGTGAGTATTTGCAGCAAGTGTTCGAAGACATAAGTTGCAGCTCTAATGTTGAGTTAAAGAGTGTGCATAAGATCTAGAGGAGTGGAGATCTAAATGCAAGATATTGTTGCTGCAAACTAATCCACCGGATTGATACTACGAAGGAGATATAATTAACTTCTGACATATATGGCTGCCCTCACGACATTAGCATTAATGCCATCTTCTTCTTCTTTGTGTCAGCAACGTCAAATTATTTCTGTCTAGTATCTGGCAACATCGATAGCCGGTGTGTTGCCTAGCATAAGGTCTTGAGG
Organism: Glossosoma conforme; assembly: GCA_022606575.1. Taxonomy (NCBI): domain Eukaryota; kingdom Metazoa; phylum Arthropoda; class Insecta; order Trichoptera; family Glossosomatidae; genus Glossosoma; species Glossosoma conforme. The sequence continues at coordinate 51,310 of JAGTXR010000301.1, forward strand.
TCTGCAGCTTGTTGGGCACATGGAGCAGGATCTTAGGTGTGAGGTAGTCTGCAGGTCTCCACAGTCGCACAATATTGTCTCTCCCTGCCGAAGAATTCCCCACCGCTGGAGATTGTCCTTTGTTCTACCAACTCCGATTCTTAATCTGTTCAGGGCTTTCCAGATCCGCCAGTCAAGGTTCTTGCCAGTTGGGAGGCCTTCTTTTGGAGCAATGAAATCCTCTGGTGCGACTTGTCGCTATAGCTAGAGTCTCTCATTTTCAGAGCCGGATGTGAGTGGTTGTGTGGATCTCAGAAAGCTGCTTCGCGACTTCAATCTGGGTGTATCTGATTATACAAGCAGTGGGACGGTTGGTTGATTGCCTTATGCATTTCTTCGGCGCATATGACTTTGCGTGTTATGTTTGGTGGTGCGATACCAGCCAATGGGTATAGTTTTGAAATGGGTGTTGGTTTGAGGCAGCCTGTGACGACTGTGCATGCATCATTCAGGGCAGTAATCACTAGATTACAATGGATCGACCTCATACTGGTGCCGCATATTCTCCGGCTGAGAAACAAAGTGCTATAGTATAACGTCATAGTATTTAGTCTAATTTTGTATCTATTATTTTTTTATTTAAATAAACGAGAGAAACCTCAAGCCTTGGCTTTATTCAATTTACCTATTACTATTACTATACGAGCATATTGTTTATTTCAGAAAGTCTTCGTTTCTGGCCCCCGGCATTCAACACTGACAGGAAATGCATCAAACCATACACCTTACCTCCTCCAAATGATTCCAGCAAACAATCCTATCAGGTGAGTAACAATAACCATCGATATTTGTATGTTCAGCGGTCACTTTGAGATTCATATCAATATTGAAGAGATAAATATTTCGTATCTTGTTGTAACATGGATCATACTGACCGTTATTTAATCACGCTAAATGACTGCATTTTCACCTCTGAAGAAGGTTCTATATATGGATTTTTTAAATATCTATTAGAATATTATTTTATTATTTTCAATATTCTAATCTACTTTTATAGATCATTGACTATATTACAATATTATACGTAATTAAATATAGATATACTATTTTAGTAAGTACCACTCGGGTCTCGAACCGAACTATAGATGGAATGGATGAGAAATGACTACTTATGGGTCCGACGCGGACTTTTATAACCAATCATTTTACCTGTGTTACTGGTGAATAGTTTACCTTCTTGATATAGTCTCAAGGTAAAATAAATTGACTGTCGGAAAATAATAATATTAAGCTTGTGAAAAAATGCAGTCCGATTGAATAATAAAAAATAAAAATATACATACTTTGAATATATAGTATAGCGACATCTATCATACGATGATAACTTATATAGAAGTTCCAAGACGAGTCAGCTCAGGCGGAAGAAATGGACACGGTAGCCGAGCGGTATAATTACCTGGGCAAAAATGGTTGGTTCCAAAGGTCCGCGGTTCGCATCCCGCACCTTAGATCCTGCCGATATTTTTTCTGAATGAATTGACTCGTTTAAAGAATTTTATGTATGGTATTTGTATATTTAATTACTTAAGGTTTTATTAGTTCCCAACGTATACAAACATTTGTTATTATATGCGATCCATATTTGTTGTAACACATCAACACCGTAAATTTCTGTTTGACAATTCTGCAAGCTCAGATGCCTTGTCCCAGAACACCTGTATACCCGAAGGTTCATATGGGAGCATAGATGCTTCCAAGGAGCTTTCAGGGCAAGAGCACGCAAGCCAGCATATGTTGTGGCTGTAAGACTATTATAGATAAATACTTGGGTGTTCAATAATCACTTTTTTGGAAATCGGATAATCAGCCCGACACTCGTCATTTTTTTTGTATCCTAATGGTGGCTCAACATTACTGGAGGCATGTAATGAGCTTAGATTTGATTAAACCCATTAATCAAATATAGCTTGGTTGGATTTTGAACCCACAGCGTCTGAATGACCAACAAACGCTTCACTACTGGACTATGCCGCCCAGCAAAACATACTGATGTATACATATTATTAAAATGTAGGAGTGTATTGGAAGGGATACTGAGCGGAGCTTGAGGATGTTGAAAAAACGGTTAAGGCCTGTGTATTATTTTTATCAGACTTCTGTGCAGTGGCCACAGTTGTTCATAGGGGACTCCCACTGGACTTGTTCAGTTCAGTTGCTAACATACCATAATCTATATGAGCTCATCATCAAGAAGACTTAGTTGCCTTCTGGTGTGATGCGAGTGTGAGGCGGGTAAAGTCAAGCCTGTGTAAAAAAATTAAAGGAATAATATTTTTACTTTTATAAAAATGTAAGAGTCTTTTGAAATAGTATTAATTTCACTAATTTAATGTTTCTCAGATGCCAGTTGGTGAAGGCATCGTAATTCCCATCTACTGGATCCATCATGACCCTCAGTACTTCCCTGACCCTGAAAAGTTTGATCCGGAGAGGTTCTCAGATGAAAACAAGGACTCTATAGTACCGTTCTCATACATGCCATTCGGCCTAGGACCAAGGAACTGTATCGGTAAGAATACAATACTAAACTGAAGCAAATACAGCCTGATTCCTACGAATTAATATAAATAATTAAGGTTTATTACAATATACAACACATAAAAACAAATAAATATACTGATACCGTTCGTCGTATGTCCGCTTCAAAACAGACAAACGATTCCCTGTGGCGCCACCGATAATAGCAGACGACGAAATCATCATTTTCCCAGTAGCGCCATCGGCATAGACAGCGGCAAAATGAGGGAACTACTCCACGCTGCTTTTTACTTAATCGGGTACTTACCTCCGCATGCGGCGCGTCATGGTTATGCGACCTTGCTGTAAGACGCTTTTCTGACATAGAGTCAATACTGTGAGGCATTTTTTCTGCCATAAAAACGATTCTAAATCTCTAACGACTTAACCTTGACCCGCTTCATGCAGTGGTAGCCGGCAGACTGGGGGCTGCATGGGGATGTCGTTTATTTGCGCTACGTCGACCGTACTGCCACCTGCGGCGACACAGAGAACCACACGGTTCAATAAGATGGCGACGAACGGTATCAATAACTTCGCAGCCTTAAACTGAGGTCTATTTGACATCTAACTGTTGCACATAAAATCACGGGAAGGCCTTCAGCCACTCTCTAACAAGTAGCTTTTTGCGTGCGCCCAATAACGGGTCCCCATCTAGGTCTCCAAAAACAGGACGGGACAGGAAGAGTTTTCACCAAGCGAACGGTATCAATAAATTCAGAACAACAACCTAATACATAAATAACTTCTTAGGTTTTCACGGCCAGATTTGATATTGTGGCTTTTGGGCTTAGCCGTGTGTGGCAAATTTCTCTTAACCAATATTTTGACCGCCATTGCAGGGGTCTTCTTCAGAATTTATGATTTAGATGTGAGTTGGTGTCAGGTTATCTTATATGTATCACGAGCACGGCTAAACCCAAAAGCCACAATATCAACCTTATACATATTTATACATATTGTTTTAGGTTCTCGTTTCGCCCTGATGGAAGTGAAAGCTGTGATGGTCCACATTCTCGCCAGGTTTGATATTGTAGTAACAGGCAAGACACAGATTCCACTGGTTCTAATGAAAAACTCTGCATCAATTCAACCAGTCAATGGTTTCTGTTTGGGAATCAAGAAAAGAACCAAGTCCAAGAATTAAAACTAATCTTAATTGTATTTAAACCATAAATTTTGTTCTTAAAAAACATTAAATACATCAATTCTTCTTAAATTGTTTTACTATGGATCACGCTGACCACAGATTATTCATATTTACTATTTATGACTTTAGCGTTTTATGTTGAGACTCATAATTCGGCAGGTATATATCCGATTGGGCTGAAATAAATTTTACGTGAAGGCTAAACCCTAGGCTGAAACTATCATTCAAATTGCAACTGGAGTGTAAAGCCGTTTTTATCCGAAATTTTAAACATGGTCAGCCATGTTCGTGACTACAAAACCGTTTTTGCGGGAAATTATTTTACATTACTTCTACCAAAAGACAACAGCAGCTGAGGCACCTAGAATATGAGTAGAAATATACAACATGATTTCATAGGTTTTCACGGCCAGATATTGTGGCTTTTGGGTTAGCCGTTTATGGCGAATCTTCTAGCACCAGTATTTTGACCGCCATTGCTGGGGTCTTCTTCAGGGATGCTTACTGAAAACCATCCCTGTCTCGTGCTGTTTTTGAAGAACCAGATTGGAACCCGTTACGTCCAGTAACGGGTTCCAATCTTTTTTTACGTGTGTCCAGCACGTAAAAAAATACTTGTTAGCGAGTGGCTGAAGGCCTTTCCGTGATTTTAGGTGCATCACCAAGATGTCAAATAGACCTCAGTCTAAGGCTGCGAAATTAGTATACTACAGTGAGTCTCGAATTGCCTTCTTTAGTAACACGTTGCTTACTACAAAATACGTGGGAAAAGATGAGGAAATGGTAAGGTTGGGAAATTGATTCTGCAGTATGACAGACATCAGTTAGGAGTCATTACTAGCGTCTGCACTCTTGCAGACGGACGCGCAGGGAGACGATTTAGACACAAATTTGATAAAATCGTCACCCTGAAGATGACCCCTGCAAAAACGGTCACACACCCGAACGCAACAATTATATTTACATGCAGGGGAAAACTGACAAATAGTGTCAGTGTAGTTCAACGATAAACAACTTCTTCTTCTATATAAAGGACAAATCCAACCTACCCTTGAATACGGCAGTTACCTTTGCATTGGAGCCCCAAAATACCTTTTAAGCTTAATTGATTCAGTTCAAAGAAGAGCAATTCGTTTGATAAACAATGACACTCTTACGTCTAACCTGCAATCAATGGAACACAGGCGTAAGATCAGTTCACTTAGTCTTTTCTACCGTTATTACCACAGTCGCTGCTCTTCGGAACTTAAAGAATTAATTCCTCCTGCACCCACCCACAGCCGACAAACTCGTCTTACACTTGCCGAAAATCCCATACACAGTTAATGTGTGTCGACCGAGAACTGGCAGTTTCCAAAGTTCCTTCCGTAATGCCACTGGTAAGCTACGGAATGCTCTTCCAGCGTCTGTGTTTCCTCCTTCCTATAATCTGGATCTCTTCAAGAAACAGATAAATATACACTTACAATCTCCCCAAACCACACACTAACACGAACACAATACACGTTTCCTGCATGCGGCGTCCAGCCTCCCTGGCTGAGCGTCATAGAGTGCACTGGTCTTGACCGGGTGTGCTCTCCTGTATGCGATTACATAAAAAAAAGTATGCTGAAGTTTTACATGTGGATACTATAACGGTAGCCATGCTTTATGTTGCTAAACGCTGCATGTGGAGTGTTGATCCGCCAATATCATAGACTACAGCCCGACATTCAAGAATCATCAAGATGGAAAGCGCTCACGGAGCGACTTTAGTCAACCACCATTTCTTACTAAGCGGCTATGACAGACGTTTTACGGATGAGGGATTAAATTTACAACAACTGTGGGTATTTGTAGTGATATCAGCCCTTTTAGGCTGATGCCGTAAAGCCTTGAAAAACGATATTTTGTCTCTTATTTTTGTTCGCTCTCCTGACATGAACATCTAATATTGTTAGTTTTTATTATATATAAAATTACACGGCGTTTGCATACGCCATTTTATTTGTTATGACAGTTGCTCCATTTCATGTTGGTGCTATTGTCATTTTTAATTTGCTTTTTTGCAATGACTGTCTTGGCGGCGCTGCATGTCATAGTGTTCCCGAAGTTGTCAGTTAACTCACGTCCGGCCGGCGAAACGCCATTCCGGTCGGAGGAAGAAATCAAGTTTTTTTTGTAAATAAATGCGAATTGTGTTTCAAAGCCAAGTTCTTTGAGCTGTTAATCTACTCCTGCATCCTTCCTCCACGCGGCCAAGTGACGAACCCGTGACTTGTCGTTTTTTTTACAAGACGGGGGATGTCAATAGAAATCGATTAAAAATTTATTTTGTATCCTCCGTCGGGGATCGAATCCACGAAAGTCGGTTTTGTAATCGGAATTATAATAGTTTTGAGTCACTTAGCGGCTTGGAACGAAGACCTCAAATTATTATTAAAATATCGGAATTGGTAGTCACTGGTTCCACTGCCAATTGCCGTCCAGCGCAAATTGGCCTTGATATTTCATTATAGTCAAGTACTTACACTGTTAACCTTCATATAGCGTCGATGTCTTCTACGCAGTATCAATCCGGTGGATTGGTTTACAGCAAAAAAATCTTGCATCTCAATCTCCACTCCTCTCGATCCTCTACAATCTTATTTAGCTCAGGATAAGAGCTGCAACTCTTCTGCTCGAACACTTGCTGCAAATACTCTAGGGCGCCGTCTACAGTTTCTATCCTCAACCATCCCTTCCACAATGTCGTGAAGAAGACCATCGTGGCGCATGATGTGACCGATCGCCTCTCTGAGATGGTTCTTAATAGATACCTGTCTTCCTTGATTATGCTGAGAACCTCATTGTTCGTGGACTCTCCAGGAAGTTCCGACAATTCTTCTGCTTGACCACATCTCACAGACCTCTAATTTTTTTAATCACTTCAATTTGATTATAAATTACTTTAATTACACCTTCCTTGAAATGGAAGAACTCTGCATCACTTCACCATTCATCCAATAGACATGAATATTTCGAGAATTATTTCATTTATTGCCGCACGTATAGCTTCATCTATCTTTTAGTGGCTAAGAAAATTTTACGTTATAAGAAGGTTAAATCAAGTGTTATATGTGTAAAAATGTATAAATGTAGTGAGTAATATTGTTGGTCTAAAAAAGATATCCAACCTAAACAAAGCGTGGTGAAGCATATTTGGTAGTCCACTATCAGTACCCAACACGGGCAGAGGTGTGGTGTTTTGGTGAAATATTTGACTAAATTGTTGTTTTTTTTATCAATGTTTATGTTTTTTATACATAAAATAAAATAGATTATTTTAATCAGTGTTTTATGTGATAAGGGTATTTCTTTTTATAGTGAAGAAATTTTAGTTTACGGTGTTAAAAAATATAAGAAAAAAGTGAGTTATCTACATACTTATGTCAAATATTACGAGTCAATTAAGTGTAAAGCCGGTCTCGCTTCCAAAAAACTAGGTGCATTATATAGATCACTGAGGTATTTCAACGATAAACAACTTCTTCTTCTATATAGAATTATATAAAGGACAAATCCGACCTATCCTTGAATACGGCAGTCACCTTTGGATTGGAGCCCCAAAATACCTTATAAACTTAATTGACTCAGTTCAAAGAAGAGCAATTAGTTTGATAAACAATGACACTCTTACGTCTAACCTGCAATCAATGGAACACAGGCGTAAGATATACCAACATAGAGAACACCAACAGATGGTGATAGTGATTTTGAAGTCTCGTCTGTGGATTCTGTGACGCTAACCACGATACACATGAATAAAAGCTGCATGTGGAGTGTTGATCCGCCAACGTCATAGACTACACCCCCCATTCACTTATCATCCTTATTATTACAGAAATTCAATATGAATGGTCTTTACAGCACGACTTTCGTCTACAACCGATTTTGATTAATAGGCTATGATTGGCATTTTACGGGTAAGGGATCAAATTCACACGAACCGGGAGTATTTATAGAGATTAGAAATCGATTAAGAGTTTTAAAATCTCCGTCGGGGATTGAACCCACGACCTTTGGTTAACCACTAAGTTATACCCGCCGGTGTATGCTCATAGAAAATAAAATTAATATCAATTGTATTAATACATGACTTGGCACAATATCTATAAATAACAAAACCTGTCACTGATTATTTCGTGTTTCTAAGTAAATATTTTATCACTCAACACCACTTAAGTAATAATATAAATAGAATAAACAAGATAAAGAGTAAACACTTTGAAAACCTTTGTTATGACAAGACATTTCTTTCCGAATTACCTATTATGATAGGTAATTCGGAAAGAAATTACCATTTTTTCCGAATTACATTTCCGAAGAACATTCGGGAAGCCATGTATGTGTCCGGAAGTGAAGTTTGTCAGTCTGCGCAGCTGTTCACGCAGATGCATGACTCGGGCGCGTAGTTCTATCCCCGATTATTGCACAAAATAACGACCTTTCGTCCCCTCTAGTTACGACGTGGGGCGCACAGGACGTCTGGTGCACGAGACATTTGGCGCACGGGACAACTGGTGCACTGGATGTCTCGCTAACCTAACCTGTTTCCTGACCCATTCAAATTTCAGTCTATCCGCACCCAATGTTGCTCTACTTTGCTGATCTAACGAAATCCGCGCTTATGATTGCCGCTGTACATTCACAACCCGACCAGCGACACACGGTTAGCAACAGGCGGTGACCTATACAAGTTTTGGTCTATCCCCAATGTTTCTTAACTTCGGTGATCTAACGAGTTCCGCGCTAACGACGCGCTATTGTCGCTTCACATTCCCAACCACAACAGGCGGTGACCCATCCAAGTTTCAGTCCGCGCCTAATGTTTCTCAACTTCATTACATTAACAATTAAGTAATTATTTGTCTTTTCAAGCACTTTGAACGCATACACTAATATACATCCACAGATAATTGATAACAATTTTAAAAACAGCGCTTCTTCATCTTTTTGAGGCCATAAATATCTTTTCAATAAATAAATAAAATAAAATTATTAGTGGCTCTCATTTTCTAGTCAAAATTACATACATTTTCGGTCATAATTTTCGATTAATTGGTCAGAATTTTAATCGAATTTTTAGAATGTACCGTTCAAAATTAAAGGGCGCAGATTAAATAATTTGTAGTCAGAATTTTGTATTAATTAGTCAGAATTTAAATGAAATTTGTCATGTTTTATATATTCAGGTGAATGAGGTACGATGCCATTTGCAAAAATATAACATCTCCCGGTTAGGTATTTTTTTATATAAATACACACAGGAGAATACCGACAGATGGTGATAGCGATGCTTATCTGTGGATTATATGTCACTTACTATATTTCATATGGCTAAGCGCTCCATGTACAGTGTTGATCCGCCAACGTCATAGACTACAGCCTGACATCCACGCATCATCCAATTATTATAGGAATTCACTATGAACGGATGGTGTTCACGGGACGATTTTCGTCTTCTTCGTAGTATCAATCCGGTGGATTGGTTTGCAGCAACAGAATCTTGCATCTCAATCTCCATTCCTCTCGGTCCTCCGCAACCCTTTTCAGCTCAGCATAAGCGCTACAATTCATGTCCTCGATTTTCGTATACCACCAATTTTGATCAATAGGCAAATATAATAATCAATTTAATCAATGAAATTTTAAGTGTGAAATTCACACCAACTTTTTAGCTAATAAATTGATTCAAGAAATATTTTTTTTGCATTCTCCATCAGGGATTGAACCCATGACCTTTGGCTTGCCAAGCATACGCTTTAATCACTGAGCTATACCCGTCTTCCAATAGGGTGATTAGTAGTAATGTAGAAGTAGATGTCAATGGGTAGTGCAGTTCCTTTATAGACCGTAGCGCTGTTGATTGGGTTGTCGTGCGCGTTGGATCACAGGTTGGATGGTCGTTCAACTCGCATATGATGGGTTTGTTTTTGAAATGTTTGAGAGGCCCTGGTTTATGATTCACAATACATTTGCCAGAACTAAAAATATCACATGAAAAATAAAGTCAGTTGAAATACAAGAATAAGTACTGACAGCGCATTAATATATCTGTGATCAATTTGACAAAGAAAACAAACTAAAAGGTAAGCATTTTAATATGTATTTTTAAATATTTTCAATTATTGGTAAATTTTCCTGGCATCTCTCGTATTTTCTTCGTAGTATCAATCCGGTTGATTGGTTTGCAGCAAAATAAACTTGCATCCGATCTCCATTCCTCTCTGTCCTCCGAAACGCTCTTCAGCTCAGCATAAGAGCTAAAATTCATGTCCTCGAACACTTGCTGCAAATACTCCCGTCTAGGGCGCCCTCTACAGTTTCTACCCTCAACCATCCCCCCACAATGTCGTGAAGAAGGCCATCGTGGTGCATGGTGTGACTGATCCATCGGGCTCGCCTCTCTGAGATGGTTCTTATTAAGTGCCTATCTTCCTTAATTATCCTGAGAACCTCATTGTTCGTGACATATATTGGGTTTTAAAGTAGATGCCTGCAATTAACAATACGTTTATATATTTGTGATAAAGTTGTCAAATAGCGCAAAGCAAAGGTAAACAGTTGACATATTTGTGATAAATTTGATAAAGATCACAAAGTAAAAGGTTAACAATTCAATTATTTGTGATTTAATGTCAAACAAAGAACACAAAAAGCAAAAGGTAAGCATTTTGATATTTTTATTTTCATTATAGACACGTTTATTAAATTTATTTTTTTATTCTTTTATTCTTTTATATATTATAGAGGACTTTGTATGGCGTCTCAACAAGAGACACACAGGAGAATACCGACAGATGGTGTAATTAATAGTAATTCAATTTAATAACATTTATCACAAATATAGCAAGATGTTGTTATTCGCAGGCATCTATCTAAATTAAAAACCAAATTCGCCGGCGGGCTTACATCAATGTTCAAAGCATTTTCTTTTCAATCCAAAGATCGTGGGTTCGATCCCCAACGGAGATTAAAAAAAAGTCGGTTAGTGTGAATTTGATCTCTCACCCATAAAATTCCAATAATAGCCTATTAATTAAAATTGGTGGTAGACGAAAGTCGTCCCGTGATAACCACCCATTCATAGTAAATCCCTGTAATAATAAGAAGATTGATACGTGAATTTGAGGCTGTAGTCTATGACAGTGGCGGATCAACACTCACACACATGGTAAGCGTCATAGAATTCCACAGATGAGATTTAAAAATTACTATCATCGTCTGTCGGTATTATCCCGTATGTGTTTACATAAAAAATAGTACAGTATAAATATTAATAATATAAATTGTGAATAATGCATTGCATTACAATACGATTAGATCGAGTCTAGAAAACCTTTCCGGATACGCAACTAACATTAAGGTATGTACAACATTTCATTGCAATTGTCTTCTTCGTATTATCAATCCGGTGGATTGATTTGCAGCAACAAAATCTTGAATCTCGATCTCCACTCTTATCGATCCTCTGCAATCCTCTTTAGCTCAGTATAAGAGCTACAACTTATAACCTCGAACACTTGCTGCAAACACTCCTGTCTAGGGCGCCCTCAACCATCCCTTCCAGAATGTCGTGAAGAAGACCATCGTGCCGCATGATGTGACCGATCCATCGGGCTCGCCTCTCTGAGATGGTTCTTACTAGATGCCTATCTTCCTTACGATTGTAGAAGCAGTAAAAGCATCCATAAATAACAATCAAACAAACATACATACATTTGTTTTTATTTATATAGAGTATCTATGAAGATCTATCTTGAAAGATAAAGATATCTTTTCGAATTGAATGTCCTAATTATTTTATCTTTAGAGAAGCTACGAGTGCAATAGATTGCAACGTTCAAGTACAAGTTGGCTATCAGTTATTAACGATTTTTATCAGTCATCGAGGTTTAATCAATTTTGATCATGTTGTATTAACTTGGTTACAAATGCTTCTAATAAGTGCATTTAGTGTTATTGAACATAATTGATTTAGATCAGTGATTCCCAAATTGGTCTATAAAGACTTCCAGGGGTCTATGGGGACCTGCAACGAGTCTATGGCAACGGGAAAAAATAATAGAAGTCTTTTCTTCGTAGTGTCAATCCGGTGGATTGGTTTGCAGCAACAGAATCTTGCATCTCGATCTCCATTCCTCTCGGTCCTCCGCAACCCTCTTCAGCTCAGCATAAGAGCTACAATTAATGCCCTCGAACACTTGCTGCAAATACTCCCGTCTAGGGTGTCCTCTACAGTTTCTACCCTCAACCTTGGGTGCTAAACTATACCCCTTGGCTGGTATCGCACCACCGAACATAAGACGCAAAGTCATATGCGCCGAAGAAATGCGTAAGGCAATCAACCAACCGTCCCACTGCTTGTATAATCAGATACCCCCAACACCAAGATTGAAGTCTCGAAGCAGCTTTCTGAAATCCACACAACCTCTCACATCCGGCACTGAAAATGAGAGACTCCAACTCTGGCAACAAATCGCACCAGAGGATTTCATTACTCCAAAGGAAGGCCTCCCAACTGGCAAGAGCCTAGACTGGCCGACCTGGAAATCCCTAAACAGATTAAGAACCGGAGTTGGTAGAACAAAGGACAATCTCGAGCGGTGGGGAACGCTTCGGCAGGGAGAGACACTATTGTGTGACTGTGGAGACCTGCAAACCGCCTCACACCTACGATGCTGCTCCATGTGCCCAACAAGTTGCACATCTCAGGACCTAATGCTGGGCAACACACGAGCTATCGATGTTGCCAGATATTGGGAAAAAATAATTTGACGTCGCTGACACGAAGAAGAAGACCCTCAACCACCCCCTCCACAATGTCGTAAAAAAGACCATTGTGGCACATGATGTGACCAATCCATCGAGCTCGCCTCTCTGAGATTGTTCTTAGTGCCTATCTTCCTTGATTATCCTGAGAACCTCATTGTTATAGAGGTCTATGAAATGAAAATGGGGGACTACGAAGGAAATCACATCTCGTCCCTTGTTCAACGAGTTTTGTCTCCTTTCAAGGGACCACAGAAGTGGGGATCCCTGGTTTTATTAATATTTCCCCAAAAGCTATATTAACAAACAAAAAACGTAATGTTGTACGACGTTATGCTAGGTTAGGTTAGGTTAGCTAGTTAAATAAGTATAACGATATATTTACGATAGATATGTGACGTTATGTAATATGATGTTATGTTAGGTAAGGTTTGATTGAGAATATTGAGTTATTTAAGTTATCCAAATGCTTCCCTTCCTAGTTTTATATCTTGAATGTAGTAGGAATTAATTGAGTTATTTTCAAACTACTATTTTTTTTTTATGTAAACGCATGCAGGAGAGCACAGCCGGTCAAATCCACTCTATGACGCTCAGCCAGGGAGGCTGGACGCTGCATGCGGGAAACGTGTATTGTGTTCGTGTTTGTGTGTGGGTTGGGGAGATTGCAAGTGCAAATATAGTTTATCTGTTTCTTGAAGAGATCCAGATTGTAGGAAGGAGGAAACACACACGCTGAAAGAGCATTCCATATCTTACCGGTGACATTAAGGAAGGAGCTTTGGAAGCTGTCAGTTCTTGGTTGACATATATTAACCGTGTATTGTAGTTCGGCAGGTGTAAGACGAGTTTGTCGGTTGTGAGTGGGTGGGTGCAGGAGGAATTAGTTCTTTAATTTCCGAAGAGCAGCGACCGTGGTAATAACGGTAGAAAAGACTAAGTGAACCAATCTTACGCCTGTATTCCATTGATTGCAGGTTAGACGTAAGAGTGTCATTGTTTAACAAACGAACTGCTCTTCTTTGAACTTATTTCGGGGCTCCAATCCAAAGGTGACTGCCGTATTCAAGGATAGTTCGGATTTGTCCTTTCTTCTTCGTAGTATCAATCCGGTAGATTGGTTTGCAGCAACAGAATCTTGCATCTTGATCTCCATTCCTCTCGGTCCTCCGCAACCCTTTTCAGCTCAGCATAAGCGCTACAATTCATGTCCTCGAATACTTGCTGCAAATACTCCCATCTAGGGCGCCCTCTACAGTTTTTACCCTCAACCATGCCCTCCACAATATCGTGAAGAAGACCATCGTGGCGCATGATGTGACCAATCCATCGGGCTCGCCTCTCTGAGATGGTTGTTATTAGGTGCCTATCTTCCTTGATTATCTTGAGAACTTTATTGTTTTGTCCTTTATATAATTCTATATAGAAGAAGAAGTTGTTTATCGTTGAAATACCTCAATGATACATATTTACACCTAGTTTTTTTGGAAGCGAGATCAGCTTTATACTTAATTGACTCGTAATATTTGCCATTATTCGAGATTGATGATCCAAGCATGTTGATGATTTTGAATACTTTCCAGATGTTTTCCTTCAGCTCCGCCTGGCTGTGGGCCTCGCTCCTCATGCTGACGTTGTTGTACTTCTGGGGCAGGAGGGTTGAAAGCCGCTTCTCGAGGCTCGGCATCAAGAGCCTGCAGCAGAGGCCGCCGATCATCGAGAACATCTTAAGGAACACCTTGGGCTGGGAACACTTCACGGAGGCCATCAAGAGAGCATATGTAGCATTTCCAGGAGAGAAGTACATATACATATATACATATATATACATACTGACATCAGCATGATATAGCCCTTGCTGACTGATGCCAAAAACCTCGATAAACAATCTTTCGTCTCATATTTCTGTTCGCTTGTCGTACATGTATGTGTCGCCATTTTGGCATTTTGGACAAGTCCGTTCATGGGTGTGACGTTAGTTATGTACATGGCTGCTGTGATTGGTGCGTCACTAATTCTGTGCTCGACGCTAGTGGCGATCAGTCGTCATTAAACTCTCGTCCGGTCGGCGAAACGTCATGTAACGGTCGGACGAGACAATCAAGTATTTATTAAAAATAAATGCGAATTGTGCTTCGAAAACAAGTTATTTGCTTTGCGATCTGCTCCTGCATCCTTCCTCCACGCGGCCACGTGACGAACCCGCGACTTGTCGCCTTTTTAAAGACGGGGGATTTCAACACGTTAACCTTTTTACGGTTTATTGGTTCAGGAAACGTGACGCGTGAAGAAATCGTGTAAAGGAACTCAACTTTCATATATTTCAATGAATCAATTCCAATCATTAAAATATCTCGTAAAAACGTATCAAAAATGTATGAAAGAATAAAAAAAAAATCTTGTACATTTTCAAATTTCTATTTATTTTTAATGGACGATTATAAAAATAAAATGAGTTATTAATCTGGTCATTATTGAATATGGTCTCCAGGGAGGCCGAAACATGTAATCACTTAAAATAAATGTGAATCAAAACTGTTTTTTTTTTTTTTTTTATTTATTTAAAATTATAATTATGCGGTGTCACCAAGTATTGTCAGTTGATAACCTTAATTTTGTTAAACGAGAATATAGTAATACTATAACATGTTACTTACGAGTATCAAATAATTGAATGTTTAATGGATAACTGAGGAAAAATTAATTTTATCTTTTAAATTTGATTTTCAGGTACGTGGGGCAGCTGCAGATAGTCACTCCAATGATCTTGATCAAGGATCTCGAGTTGCTTAAGTTGGTCACTGTCAAAAACTTTGACCACTTCCAGGACCACTTCGGGGCGTTTAACGCTGACACGGATCCCCTGTTTGGAAACAGTCTTTTCACTCTAAAAGGTAAATTAACAATGCTTAAACTATTAACATCCTCCTCTCTCTCTCAAAAAGTTGTTACTCCGTCGCGTGAGGGCATGATGAGGAGCTGGTCAGCAAAACAAAGACTTTCTTTAGAAGCACATTGATTATATTTATGATAAACTTTACAAGCTTCCGGCCAGGCGGAATGACATGCCACCGGCCGTATAGCGACCTTCTCGGCCGTCCACACTCAACTGCCGCGCTCGTGATCAGGCCCTCGCCTACACCACGAGCGGTGGTGCATATAACTAACACACCCGTGAGCGGACAAGGAAACATAAAATAGGAGACGATAGATTGTACATCGAGGTTTTCGGTGGAATCTAATCAAGTCTTACACATGAATAGGTCACCCAACGTTACATTGTGATGTATGAGTATCAAAAATAAGTAATCCTAAACGAGGATATCCGTTTGTCAATTCTTGGACGCCGCTCAAAAACTTTTCTTCCTCATTGACCGTCGCCTCTTCGACAGTTATGTCTCCTATTCGTTGGCTAGCCTCCACTACTTGAGTTCTTTTTCGAGCCTTTTGGGGAACTCTCTAAATATTCCGTGTCCTGTAAAGCCTGAGTGATGTATATATATATTGATAATTTGTTATGTTCCAGGTCAGAAGTGGCGAGACATGAGGGCAACGCTGAGTCCGGCCTTCACCAGCTCCAAGATGAGAAACATGTTCAGTCTGGTGGTGGACTGTGCAAAGCAGATGGCTGACTTTCTAGAAGATCAGATCTCCAAGCAAGCAGACAGTAAGGAGCACTCATTACCTTATCCTTGACTGCTAAACCTTAGCCTTAGTATAAACTACGTCTGACCTACGCTGGCATGTGACAAGGTAGCATACTTGCTACGTTTCTCTTTATATTATAAACTTTATCCACTATGCAAGTCAATACCACCATATTGAGGAGTGATTTGACTGACTGAAACTGTTGTTTAACCTAACGTTTGCCAGTTCTTAGGACATTCCACTACGCATCTTGTGAGAGGGATGAGACTGTTAAACCACATCATCTCAGAATGTTGATATATTCCTCGCAAGGGAAGCCCAGCTCAAACATGAACTCCATGTTTTTTTATTTGGAGGAGTAATTTGTTGAAGTCGTCTGTTTATTGATCCGATATCAGCTTGATATAGATAGCCCTTGCAGGCTGGTGCCAAAAACCTATATATGCGATCTTTTGTCTCTTTTTTATTTGCTCGTTGGACATGTATGTGTCATCATATTGGGTTTTTGACAAGTTCGATAACGGATGTGTCATTAGTATTGTACATGGCTGCCTGTCATTGGTGCGCCATTAGTTTCTATAGATCGTATTTATTAAAAATTGTAATGTTACTAAAATGAATAGATTTAATTGAAATTGAACACTTTTCTTACCCATCGACCGTCGTCTTCTCAACATATACTATCGTAAATAACTTCTTAGGTTTTCACAGCTAGATTTAATATTGTGGCTTTTGGATTAAGCCGTGTGGCAAATTTCTTTTAACCAATATTTCGACCGCCATTGCAGGGGTCTTTTTTAGGATTGATGATTTAGCTGTGAGGTGGTGTCAGATGATTTTTTATTTTTTTATTTTACGAGCATTATTAATATCTCCATGGCAACTACATACTCAAGTTTCATTGGTCCGGGGAGAACGTGGGTATGTTCTAAGAATTGTACCTCCACGAACGTCACGTCGGACTGTGGTCGTCCTTGCTAGTCTGTGCAGGTTACGTGGACAGGAGTACGTGCTAGAGGTGGAAGCCATGCTGTTCATCAAGAAGAATCAAGCCGTCATCCCTGTTGATGTTGATGGGATGTCTTTTGATTTCAATGGCTTCTCTTACTAGGCGTGTAATGGCGGTCGAAATATTAGTTAAAATAAATTCGCCGCACACGGCTAAACCCAAAAGCCACAATATATACTATCGTATGTTCTGCCCGTTGCAACTAGAGTGTGCATTTCTTTGAATAACCTCCACTGTATAATCCACATTGTTTTAGAAACCGGCATCTTGGACATAGAAATGAAGGATGCCTACACACGCTACACCAATGACGTCATCGCCTCCACGGCATTTGGTATCCAAGTAAACTCCCTGGACGAGAGAGACAACGAGTTCTATCGCATGGGGAAGAAGGCGACAGACTTCTCTGGAGCTGTCATGCTGAAGTTTGTCTTGTTCATCACAGTTCCAAGGCTAGTAAAGGTTCGTATACAATATTGATACCGGTCGTCGCCATCGTTTTTGACCCTCCCCATATCATCCGTGAGCTCCGATGATATGTATTTTCTACACCTTACGAAAATGCGAATATTCCTAAATATTGCTTTGATTGACTATGGTTTTTTTTTATGTAAACACATACAGGAGAATACCAACAGATAGTGATAGTAATTCTGAAGTCTCATCTGTGGAATTTTATGACATTTACCATGGTGTATGCTAAACTCTGCATGTGGAGTGTTGATCCGCCAACGTCATAGACTACAGCCCGAGATTCACGCATCATCCTTTATTATTACAGGAATATACTATGAATGAGTGGTCTCCACGGGACGACTTTCGTCTACCACCAATTTTAATTAATAGGCTATGACTGACATTGTACAGGTGATGGATCAAATTCACATCAACCGGGGGTATTTTAGAGCTCAGAAATCGATTAAAAATCCTTTTTAATTTTTAATCTCCGTCGGGGATCGAATTCACGACCTTTGGCTTGCAAAGCAAACGCTTTGACCATTGAGCTGTGACCGCCGGCAAATATATATATCTATATATGGTATACACCGGAGAGTATAACTCAGTGGTTAACCAAAGGTCGTGGGTTTGATCCTCGACGGAGATGAAAAAAAAAGGATTTTTAATCGATTTCTGAGCTCTAAAATACTTCGTTTTGTGTAAATTTAATCCCTCACCCGTAAAACGCCAATCATAGCCTATCCATTAAAATTGTCGGTACAAGAAAGTCGTCCCGTGAAGACCACCCTTTCATAGTAAATTCCTGTAAATAATAAGGATGATGCGTGAATCTCGGGCTGTAGTCTATGACGTTGGCGGATCAACATTCCACACGCAGCATTTAGCCGTATACATCATGGTAAGCGTCATAGAATTCTACAGATGAAACTTCTGAAGTACTATCACCATCTGTCGGTATTTTCCTGTATGTGCTTACATAAAAAAAACTATATTTAATCGACCCTATATATATATTTATTAATATAACTTTACAGGCTCTCGGTATAACTCTTATGTCAAAAGACGCCACAGAATTCTTCAGGAGCATAATCGGAGACACCATGAAGAGCAGAGAGAAGCATGGGACAGTGAGGCCGGACATGATACAGCTGCTGATGGAGGCCAAGAAGGGGTCCTTGAAGCACGAGGCCAAGGATGGGGCCAAGGTTGAGACCAAGGACGCTGGGTTTGCGACCGTTGAGGAGTCAGCTGTGGGAAAAGAAACTGTCAAACGACGTGAGTAGAATTTTATAAATATATCAAAATATGCATTTCTGCTTTCATGAGCTCTGCACTCCATAAGAGAATGTCTCAAACACCGCGGCTTAAAGTAACCAACTAAACATCCCTTTGCAGAGACGTTTCTTTAGAGTTGAGGTATTTTGAGAGCTGAGGCTTCCTCACGTTCGTCATTCTTAAGGAAAGAAGACATCATGCTCGAAAAAATTCATTAAAAAACTCTCCGACGTCTCTATTTTTATATTTACGGTAATTTTCCATTCAATTCATTTATTTCCAAACATTACCCAACTCTTTTTCTTCGAGGGATGCTTTTTTTCCGTTCGCTAGAGTCCCGGAGGAAAATTGCTGCACTCAAACATTCATTCCTTCTTCTTCGCGGTGCAATTCACAACCCTGGGATTCTTGAATGTCTTAACTTATATGTTCCAGATAAGTACACCCGTGCTCGTAGCCATCCATTGTTTTTGATCCCAGTCGATGCTTGTGGAGCTTCAAGCTCTCAATTTGGTACAACGGCAATGTCGCTCCTAAATGGTCTTCTAGAACACTTCGATCCTTTTCCTCTTATGTCGATGGTATTGTTCTCCTTGATCTCTGTGATCTTTGACACGTGTCATATTCTTATCTTTTGTTTTTTTTTTTTTTTTATTATAATTCTTTTTATTGTATATTTATGTATACTCTATGTGTCTCAATATTTGTACATTGGAACTTCGGTTCTGTGAAATAAATTTAAAAAAATATAGGTTGGCTAATTTAAGAAAGTTCTCTGTATACGGGTTTTAAGTTGGTTACTTTAAACCAAGGAATGACTGTGAATACCAGTAATATTCTGCTGTTTGCCAGGATCACATGGACAGGGAGGTCAAATCTTTTAAGAAATACTTTAAATATTTCAGTAAACGCTTGTGTGAGACGAAAATCCATTTTTTTTTTTTTTCATTTTTCGTCAATATGTTTGTAAGGAGATAAAGTTCTTATCAATAAATCGTGTTTGTGTTCGTTTAAATTATCGAGTACAAGCAATACAAACTATTAGCCATTTCTGAAATGACGGAATATGAAGTGACAAGTGATGTCTTGGGGCGAAAAAAGCCGTCAGTAACGCTTGGCCCGCCTAACGAAGAAAATGCATGGAATTTAAATACACAAAGATTGAATTTGAACTTTTGTTTTAATTCCAGAATGGTCTGATGACGAGTTAGCCGCCCAAGCATTCTTGTTCTTCTTTGCGGGATTCGACACTTCGTCCAACCTCCTCTGCTTCATGTCTCACGAGCTGGCCCTCCACCCGGAAATCCAAGAGAGGCTCCAAGAAGAGATAGACGAGCTAATGGAGAGGACCGGCGGACAGCTGGAGTACAGCGAGCTGCAGAATATGAAGTACATGGACATGGTTGTATCAGGTGAGAAACTGTACAAATATATTTAAGTTGCTTCAGATAAAGAGTCATTTTTGTTTGATTGGCGAATGAATGATTGTTTTTCAGTGGCGCCATCGACATATACAGCAGCAAAAGGAGGAAACTACTCCCACGCAGGCTGCGATAACGCGCGCCTTATTATTTAGTACAATTTTGTCTTGTATACTCGTATATAATTACGAGAGTATTTGCAGCAAGTGTTCAAGGACATGAGTTGCATCTCTTATGTTGAGTTAAAGAGTGTGCAGAAGATCGAGATGAGTGGAGATCGAGATGAAAGATTTAGTTGTGAGAGACGAGAGATAGCATATACATCCTTGCGGTATAAGCTTATGGCACAAAGACGTGGAATTTAACAGTAGGTCTTAAACATAAAATAAAGGTCACCTAACGTGCCATGGAGAGATTCATGAGAGAAGTGTCTTTAAAAGATAGGAGCCGAAACGAGAATATGAGAAGAAGACCTCGTCGAAGTAGTGAAGGCTACCCAACAAATAGGCACACTCAAGTGGTAATGCGCAGGACATATTTGTTAAAGATGTGATGGTCGATGGGGAATAACAGTGCTACTAAACACAGCGTATTATATAGATCACTGAGGTATTTCAACGATAAGCAACTCTTCTTCTATATAAAGGACAAATCCGACCTATCCTTGAATACGGCAGTCACCTTTGAGTTGGAGCCCCAAAATACTATCTTAATTTAATTGACTCAGTTCAAAGAAGAGCAATTTGTTTGGTAAATAATAAAACTTACATACGTCTAACCTGCAAGCAATGGAACACAGGCGTAAGATTGGTGCACTTAGTCTTTTCAGCCGTTATTACCACGGCCGCTGCTCTTCGGAACTAAAACAACTAATTCCTCCTGCACCCACTCACAACCGACAAACTCATCTTACACTTGCCGAACATCCATACACGGTTAATATATGTCAACCAAGAACTGACAGTTTTCAAAGCTCCTTCCTTAATGCCACCGGTAAGCTATGGAATGCTCTTCCAGCGTCTGTGTTTCCTCCTTCCTACAATCTGGATCTCTTCAATAAACAGATACATATACACTTACAATCTCCCCAACTCACAAACAAACACGAACACAACACACGTTTCCCGCATGCAGCGTCCAGCCTCCCTGGCTGAGCGTCGTATAGTGCACTGGTCTTGACCGGGTGTGCTCTCCTCCATGCGATTACATAAGAAAATAATTTTAAAAATGGCTCACCTTTTGAATAGTGCATTGAGAAAACAGGGGACCATGTATTGGAGTACAGTGAGCAGCAGAACATGGAGAACATGAACATGGTCTAGCGATCAAGGAAGTGCAAAATTCATCGCCTTATCGTAAGATGACATAACTTTTGCAAAGGTCGTCGTACGTTAATCATATCTGACATTTGTGAACTAGACAGCTCCAGTTTACAGCGCTATTGCGGAGTATAGAGCTGAGTGTGGTATATTTGTGACGATTTTTCTTATCAATAATCGGTCAGTGGTTTTAGCGCAGATTTCCTAATCGCATCGCGCCTATTAGGCAAATATTCCGGCGCTTAGCTTCTCAACTAGAACAAACTGGAACCACTAGAGACCTTTCTAAGGAAACCATGGGAAGTGAAACGACATACTGCGAAATGCAGAAATGAAGTAGTACGTGGTTGTATTATCTGTTCAAAACGTTATTTTGAACTTAACTTATTTGCATTAAACAACCAAAACAATGAGGTTCTCAGGATAATCAAGGATGATAGGCTCCTAATAAGAACCATCTCAGAGAGGCGAGCCCGATGGATCGGTCGCATCATGCGCCACTGTGGTCTTCTTCATGATATTGTGGAGGGGATGGTTGAGGGTAGAAACTGTAGAGGGCGCCCTAGACGAGAGTATTTGCAGCAAGTATTTGAGGACATGAATTGTAGCACTTATGCTGAGCTTAAAAGGGTTGCGGAGGGGTAGAGGAATGGAGATCGAGATGCAAGATTCTGTTGCTGCAAACCAATCCACCGGATTTATACTACGAAGAAGAACCAAAAGTCTTCAAAGTAATTTTTATAATCAAGTCTTTATCTTAGATTCATACAGTCGGGTACGACACAGGGCATTTAGCCACTCTATGTAAATTGAGGGGATCAAGATCCAAAACAACAAGTATCAGGGAACTTGCGGTGTACGAAATTCTTTGTATTAATATTAATAAAAAATGCTTACGCATCGATAAGGAGCATTGACCATCCCAATAATCTAACATTCTATGTGGATTGAAGTGATCAAGGTCCAAAAACAGTATCAAGGAATGTGCGGTGTATGACATTAAATGTATTAATATTACTTTTATAAATGCTTACTCATGTTGTAAACTACGGTATAAAAAGGGGTCTCGTATCAAATAAATTAGTATCAACTCCGGTCTTTCGAGTTATCCTCAGTGCCGGAACCTTTGTATTTCGGCATCACAAGTAGGCTGATGCTGTAATTTTGGGATCGCGACCTTGGTTCCGGAACATTGGTCCTTCGAACCGGATCGGAACAATATCGGAACTAAAGAACATCTGTATTCTAAATTATTTGAATACTTTACAAAGACAATTGACTCATTTCAGAGACTCTTCGTTTTTGGCCTCCAGCATTCAACACTGATAGAGTTTGTGCCAAGCCATACACGTTGCCGCCACCAAACTCGACCAGCAAGGAATCTTATACGGTATGTTTTTAAACGGCAGTTGTATGTATTTATTTGCATATGACTTCTTCACAATATTTTTGAAGGGGTGGTTGAGGGTAGAAACTGCAGAAGGCCCCCTATGCTGAACTAAAGAGAGTTGCAGAGAGTCGAGAAGAGAAGAGATGCAAGATTTGGTTGCTGCAAACCAATCCAACGGATTGATATCACGAAGAAGATATATACAGCATAATGTACTGATATCAGCTTGATATGCCAGGCTGATGCCGTAAAGCCTCGAAAAACGATATTTTGTCTCTTATTTTTGTTCGCTCGCCTGACACGCACATCTTATAATGTTAGTTTTAATTATATAATATTACACGGCGTTTTCATACGCCATTGTATTTGTTATGACGGTTGCTCCATTTCATGTTGGTGCGGCTGTCATCTTTAATTTGCTTTTTTGCCGCGATCATTGGCGGCGCTGCCTGTCACAATGATTCCAGTAGTTTTTAGTTGACTTTTTGACATTGACCGGCTGAAAAAGCAAGTCTTTGATCAAATAAACGCATATTGTGCCTCAAAAACAAGTTCTTTTGCTTGAAAATCTGATCCTGCATCCTTCCTCCACGCAGCCACGTGACGAATCCGTGATTTGGCGTCATTTTTAAAGGCAAGGATGTCATTAGTTATTGTTTGAATTTTACTTTGGACTCAATATTTATATTATTCACTTTTATTATAGATGGCTGTTGGCGAGTGTATCACGATTCCCATTTATTGGATCCATCACGACCCTCAGTACTTCCCTGACCCTGAAAAGTTTGACCCGGAGAGGTTCTCTGATGAAAACAAGGACTCTATAGTACCGTTCTCATACATGCCATTCGGCCTAGGACCAAGGAACTGTATCGGTAAGAAAAAATAATATATTATAGTGAGTACAGGGAAACCTCGTTACACGATTCGTTTTTCAAAGGACATTTGTTGTTAAAGCCCTTGCTTACTGGCACCGAATACCTCAATATACAATCTTTCGTCTCTTATTTTGTGCACTCGTCGTACACGCATGTGTTGCCATATTGTTTGCTTGACAGGCTGTTCGTATGTGTATATCGCCACTGGATAAATATCAGCGCTGACTGACCATGAGCGCTCAGTGGCCAGTACCCAGTTGAGTTCCGACCGAAAGTTTGTCAAGTTTATTGAAAATATATGTCAATTTGCTTCTTAAAAGTCTTTGTGTTGCTCATCTACTCTTCATTCCTCCACCACGCGCTCTGATAACAATCCCAGCAACGTGAAGTCGCTTTTTTAGTAAAGGGGATGTTAACACAAATACGAAAATTAAATTTTAAACTATGGCACACGTCAATGCGGATGCCTTGAGTCTACGCTACGGCCAAGAGAGCAATCCAGAATGAGGATCGACTCACCTTGGACCTGTTCGCAAGCGCGATAGACGGCAAACTGACTGGGTCTCGTGGAGAGTGGTATCTTGATCGTTCTTGATTGGCGCTACGTCGACCATCCTGTCAACTATCTATTTATATATTATTTATTTCATATTTTTTAGGTTCCCGTTTCGCCCTGATGGAAGTCAAAGCTGTAATGGTATATATTCTCGCCAGGTTTGATATTGTAGTAACAGGCAAGACACAGATACCACTGGTTCTAAAGACAAACACTGCAGGAATTCAGCCAGTTAATGGCTTCCGACTGGGCATCAAGAAAAGGACGAAATCCAAGCACTAAAAGCAATCCTAACCCAACCTAACATGATTTAACCAAATCTTACCTAACCTAATGTAACATGACCTAATGGTTTTTATATTCACTTTGAGATCCATTTCAAAGTCATTTTTGAGAAATTGTGTAATTTTGAACTACAAAAATCATGAAGAATTAAACAAATAAAACTTTGTATGCACTTTACCGGTTTCGGTGCCACTACACCTTCCTCGAAGTTACTTACTGAGACAGTATTTAAAGTGATTTATTAAAAGTTAGTGGTTTCATACAAAGTTGTACTTATTTTATTCTTTAAATATGACAATCATTCGGCGAGAAGTCTCCACCAAGAAGGAACTATCTAAAGCAACCCACGACACACTCCAGCATATGTTTGGGTATCAAAAGATAAACGCACTGCTCAATTCAAGAATAAGTTTCCTACAGTTGACAATGGAACTAGTGACACCTGAGACCACCCTGCGGCTGAACATGTAGAGAAGCGCAACTGAGGGGAATACTTGGATTGCCCCGAAAGAGGACCTAGCCCTTGGACACGACCCTGGTCCTTTTACAGACATCCAACCGGAGTATGCAAGACGTGGACACAAATGAAAGCCTAGCAGTTTTACAGCGGGCCGACTGAATGTGACTGCGGCACACCTACTGGAGTGTGCGCTGTGTCCCAGTAGCTGCACCCAGGTAGACCTGATGATGGCTGGGAGAAACGCCATCGACGTCGCCCACTTCTGAGCAGACAGGATATGTCTGACCCTGTTGTTTCTCGGTGGTCTTGCGAAGTGGGCGACGTCGATATGTCGAGCTCCCACTGTGTTGTTGTAATCTATGCAGATATATTTTTATATTTTCTTCGACAATCGTTCATTGTAAGTATAAGAATATTACTTGCAAATTATTATGTCAATAAATAGTTTTGTAATTACTTTCTACTTTAATTTTTTCCCCATTATCGCCTCATATTATATTAAGCGCATTTCTTAATGTATACACATACTGACATCAGCATTATATAGCCCTTGCTGATTGGTACCGAAAACCTTGATATACAATCTTTCGTCTATTATTCCTGTTCGCTTGTCGTACATGTATGTATCGCCATATTGTCATTTTGGACAAGTCCAGTCACGGGTGTGACGTTAGTTATATAGATCGCCACTGGTGGCGCTGGGCGACAGCCCATCACAAGCGCGTGCAGTCGTGTGCCTACGTCGGCGAGATCGTATTGTTGTTGGCCCGGCCTGTTAAGTGTTGTGATTACGTCCGGGCCCTAAGTTTGTAAAGTTATCGAAATATATATGTAAATGTGCTTAAGAAAGGTCTTTGTGTTATTAATCTGCTCATGTTCCTGCCACCATGCGACTGAATAACTACCTTTTAAAGAAAGGGGGATGCTAAGGAGAATACCTATAGATGGTAATAGTGATTCTGAAGTCTCATCTGTGCGTTCTATGACGCTTACCATGATGTTACCCACCCGTAAAACGCCAGTCAAGCTTATTAATTAAAATTGGTTGTAGACAAAAGTCGTCCCTTGGAAAACACCCATTCATAGTAAATTCCTGCAATAATAAGGACGATGCGTGTATCTCGGGCCGTAGTCTATGGCGTTAGCGGATCAACACTCCATATGCAGCGGTTAACCATATGTAGAATGGTGAGCGTCGTAGAATCCACAAATGAGATTTCCGAGTCACCATCTGTTAGTATTCTCCTGTAAGTGGTTAAATAAAAAAATACATTTTTTTTTAATTCTTTCCACATTTGAAACAATTGTTGCCATCGCAACCAAGTCCACCCTCCTAACTGGACCATGCAACTGTCACGCTTGCCCGCAAGTTGCCTTCAAGTATTGTTTTCTCTTCGGACTACAGCTTAGAAACCACTTTTTTTTATGTAAACACATACAGGAGGAGAATATCGACAGATGGTGATAGTAATTCTGAAGTCTCACCTGTGAAATTCTATGACACTTACCATGGCGTATATGACTAAACGCTGCATGTGGAGTGTTAATCCGCCAACGTCATAGACTACAGCCCGAGATTCACGCATCACCCTTTATTATTTCAGGAATTTACTATGAATGGGTGGTTTTACGCGACAACTTACGTCTACCATCAATTTTAATTAATAGGCTACGACTGGCTTTTCACGGGTGATGGATTAAATTCATACCAACCGGGGGATTGATATTATTTTAGAGCTCATAAATTGATTACAAATCCTTTTTTTTTAATCTCCGTCACGGATCGAACCCACTACCTTTGGCTTGCAAAGCGAACGCTTTGATCATTGAGCTATAACTGCCGGCAAACTATATCATATATATATAAGTTAGATAATTAATCTTTCTTTACCGAGCACTTGTCAATGAAATAGTTGTTTATCAATTCATGATTGGTTTGCAGATAACTTTTTAATTTAAACTTAGCGAAGCTTACAAAAATATATATACAGCGATAGTACTTGTGATGGTATATATAGAAGATCTCGTGTTACGTTAATTCAATCTATAAATTCTAAAACAAACACTCAGTAGTGTCAACATTACCCGTGTAAGTAATCCTTCCTAAACTCAAAATAATAATAATAATAAAAGCTTTTACTCCAGCAGGGTTGGGTGGGTTGTGCAATACCCAATCTGCTATATTTTTACATACAAGTATATTTATATAGTACATAGAAAATAATATTTATATTTAAACATAATAATTCATGGTGGTCGCAGCATCATCTCCATCCAGCGATGGCTCAGGGAAGAGTTGAGCCATTCAGAAGCAGCCAGGATGATGGTATTGTTGGACTTCCTTATCCTACTCCAGAAGCCGGCAACACGGTGACGCAATAATGCTGGGAATGAATGGACTCCGCCCTCCGCAAACATGTCAGATGCGCTCCAAAATCTAGGGAGTTGCATAAGTTGTCGATATGAATTATTATACGCAACTTTGAGCTTCTTCCACTCTCGTTTAGGATAGCTAGACCAGAATTCTGTAGTATATAATTCCATACAGTGTGCTTTAAATAGCACTTTCTTCACAGCATTACTACAATGGTAGAACCTCCGAGAAAGCTCCGAGCGCTTATTGCTCTTCTTTGCCGCTCTATGTCTTCAATGTCACGTAAGCCATCTGTGAGGATGTGGCCCAAGAAGGTCGCTAGATCCCTTCCTTCAAGACTCACTGTGGGTATGATCTGGGGTTCTTTATCGTGTTTGAAGACACAAACGACTGATTTTGTAGAGTTATATTTAACGTCATGGGATTCAATATATTTTTCACTAAAAAGGTAAAAAAGGCATCGCAGTACATTTATTAACCTTTTAACTGCCAGCAGGTACATTAATGGCTGTGCTCAGCACGCCGCGAATTTTACATATTGTTATTGAAAGTTTAATAACATTTATTTATAAAACTTACAAAATAAATGAAGAGCGCGCCAGTCGTACAGTCATTTATCCATAATCATAAAATTAATTGTTCATTGTGCATTGTTGATTGTTCATTTAAAACTGCGCGTCTTAAGACGTAATTTTTGTATGAGCGGCGCTCCGTTCACAGAAAATTATACGTCTTAAGACGCTTTTGGCAGTTAAAGGGTTAATATAATAGAATGACCATATATAACATTTTCAGAGTATCCACAAGTATTTAATATTTATTATATGTCCGTTCTGTTTCACATGTTTGCCAAAAATAACTAATACCTTGTACATATTTTCAGTGATTTTAATTATTTTAAATTTCATATAAGCCCAAATCCTAGTTCCGCTTCACTTCGTAGTATCAATCCGGTGGATTGGTTTGTAGCAACAATATCTCGCATCTCGATCTCCACTCTTCAATATCCTCCGCAGTCCTCTTCAGCTCAGCATAAGAGCTACAACTCATGTCCTCGAACACTTACTGCAAATAATCCCGTCTATGGCGCCCTCTACAGTTTCTTCCCTCAACCTTCCTTTCCGCAATGTCGTGAATAAGACCATCGTGGCGCATGATGTGACCGATCGCCTCTCTGAGATGGTTCTTACTAGGTGCCTATCTTCCTTGATTATGCTGAGAACCTCATTATTCGTGACGTGGTCTCTCCAGGAAATTCCGAGAATTTTTCTGTATGACCACATCTCAAAGGCTTCTAGTCTTGTATATGTCTCTGTATACGAGTCTTAAGTTGGTTACATTCAGATATGACTCTGCAAGCGGTTGACTGTTTATTAGTCCAGGACTATTTATCTTAAACGTGGACCACAACTTTGATGGGTTACTCTTGTAGCTAACCGTGTGTCTTTGGTCTGGTTGACCTACTCTTAACCACTTTATCGCCACATGTTTTTAGACAAATAAAAACACTACTACGAAGGGGTGGTTGAGGGAAGAAACTGTAGAGGGCGCCCCAGACGGGAGTATTTGCAGCAAGTGTTCGAGGACATGAGTTGTAGCTCTTATGCTGATCTGAAGAGGACTGCAGAAGATCGAAAGGAGTGGAGATCGGGATGCAAGATTATGTTGCTGCAAACCAATCCATCAGATTGATACTACGAAGAAGACATTTCCTAAGGTAACCAGCCTACTGGCACCAATTCAATATGGCCCTTTCAGGCTGGTGCCTAAAAGCGTCGATATGCGATCTTTTTTCTCTTCTTTTTGTTAGCTCGTCTGACACGCGCATATAAAAACGACAGTCTAAGATTAAGATTTAAGTAGTTATAAAACGCGGCGTTTGCATGCGTTGTTTTGTTTAATCGGTTCTGCATGTCGCGTCATGTCATGTGGGAGCGGTATAGTTCGTTTTATGGCCGCTATGTAGTTTTCGGGTGCAGTGGTTGTCACTGTAAGATAAACATCATTGTTCTTGTCCCAGCCGGTGGACCGTAATAAGTCAGTCTTTTTTGTTTAATTAAAATGCTAATTTAATTTCAATTAAAAAGTTATAAATATTTAGTTTTGATTCACATTTATTTTAAACGATTACATGTTTCGGTCTCCCTATAGACCATCTTCAATAATGATAAAATTTAAAACTGGCAGTCTTTCTGCTTCGTGTCAGCAACGTCAAATTATTTCTGTCCAGTATCGGGCAACATCGATAGCCCGTGTGATGCCTAGCATAAGGTCTTGAGGTGTGCAGCTTGTTGGGCCCATGGATCAGGATCTTTGGTGTGAGGTGGTCTGCAGGTCTCTACAGTCGCACAATAGTAGCTCTCCCTGCCGGAGAATTCCCTATCACTCGAGGTTGTCTTTTGTTCTACCAACTCCGGTTCTTAATCTCTTCTGAAACTAGCAGTGGCTTATAAAAGTATGTACATATTGATGATGGTCTCCAGAGAGGCTGAAACATGTATTTGCTTAAAATAAATGTGAATCAAAACTCAATATTTAAAAATTATTATTTTTTAAATTAAAATTAATTTAAAATTATAATTATGCAGTTTCACCAAGTAATGTCAGTTGACGACCTTAATGTTTTTTGTTTAATGTAAAATGAACCGAGAACTGGCAGCTACCAAAGCTCCTTCCTTTATGCCACCGGTAAGCCATGGAATGCTCTTCCAGCGTCTGTGTTTCCTCCTTCCTACATTCTGGATCTCTTCAAGAAACAGATAAATATACACTTGCAATCTCCCCAACTCACTCACAAACACGAACACAACAGACGTTTCCCGCATGCAACGTCCAGTCTCCCTGGCTGGGCGTCATAGAGTGCACTAGTCTTGACCGGGTGTGCTCTCCTGTTCGCGTTATATATATATATATATATATATGTATATATATATATATAACGCAAACATATATATATATATATATCAATCTTCTTCTCAACGAGTTATTAGTTTGGCGACCTGTTCCTCATCCATCTATCACACATCCCAATGACGATCCCACGATCTGTAGTCGCTTTAATTGGACGATGGGTTTCAGTGTTTAAGTGCAACGATATAAAAACGTGAATCAAAAGTGAAAGAAGAGACAGCAATGAGTTGGTCCTTTGTGGAGTTGGTGACTCTAGCCGTGGGATTTTTGAGTGTGGTATGGTTCTATGGGAAATGGCAGTTGGGGCACTTTGAGAGGAGAGGTTCTAGAATGGCGCCCGGGGCCCTGCCTTTTCTGGGCCACTTCTTGAATGTTGTACTTAGAAAGGAACACTACTCGCAGCTGATACAAAAGGCGTACCATTCGTCGAAAGACCAAAAGTAAGTAAAAAAAACTTGTACGATATCTATATTAATCAAAAAAATGTATTATTACTTTACAAGTATATGGGTCGCGGAGGAGGAGTGGCACGACGAACGTCCAAGGGTCAGTCCAGGTAGCGAGAAAGACCCTTCGGCTGGAAAAAACGCAGAACAACTACGTTAGTACAATACATAATATACATGTGTGTAAGTTGTTAACCCTTTCTCATCGGCTTACGGCATATGCCGTCAAAGATTCCTCGACCGTTGACATCGGTTGGCGCGATATATCGTTTTGCTACTTCCAGCACTCATTGTGACATCTACGGTAGGAAATTGGAAGTGCAATCATTCTCTTTATCAACCTACATTTATTATTTACTGGAATCTGTAAAACATGTAAATAAATATTGTTAGGTTTCGTCACAGGAGCGATTTTTCTGTAAGCCACGTGTGTCAATACCACCACATTTATGGAGTTACATAATGAAAGTTTGTTAAATATAATAGTTTTTAATGCATCATCTGATAGTTAAAAGATACAAGAATCATAGTGATATATGAAAATATGTCAGATAAGTACATTTATGCTTCAAATACTAGTTTTAAGCAAAAGAAATGGTTTGAAAAATTCACGCCGTATTGACAGTATAATTTGTATTCCACCGAGCCGTAACAAAAGGGTTTAGTGAAGAACAATTAGACCTACGAGGGGAAGTTTTTTCATTCGCGAGTGAAAAGAGGAAATCATAATACAAACTCATTTTTATCTTTATGATAGTACATTTGATACATCACCTGCTAACCTAATTCATACTTATTTTTTTGATTATTCAATTAAATTATGTATTTCTTCAAAGATATACTATTAGTAAATTAAATACACACATACAATTCTACATCAAATTCTACCCATCAATTCATTCAGAAAAAATATCGGCAGACGCGGGATTCGAACCACGAGCGTAGCACCTTTGCTCCGTCGTATACACCGCTTTGTCCGCACGACCATTCTCTGCCTGGACAGATACGCCAAACTTGATGTATGTATACCATTGTTAAGATCGTATAACGACCGATGTCTCTGTATTATATATTCAGAGTATTTATTTTATTAAGAGTAAATCAGTCAACATTTATTCACAAGCTTTTTTTTTTTTAAATATTATTAGTTACCGCCAGTCTTTTGTATCATCATCATCATCATCAGCCTGTATCCGTCCACTGTTAAACGTAAGCCTCCCACATGAGTCTCCATACTCTTCGATCTTCCGCTTTCCGCATCCAGGTCACTCCCGCTATCTTCTTATGTCGTCAGTCCATTTTACAGGGGGTCGGACAACGCTTCGTTTGCCAGTTCTTGGGCACCACTCCAATACTTTTCTTCCCCATCGACCGTCGTCTCTTCGACAGATATGTCCTGCCCATTGCCACTTGAGTGTGCCTATTCGTTGTGTAGCATCCACTACTTGAGTTCTTCTTTGTATTTCCTCGTTTCGGAATCTATCTTTTAGCGACACTCCTCTCATGGATCTCTCCATAGCACGCTGGGTGACCGTTATTTTATTAGATTAGCTTAAGCCTTATATTATTAACTCTCAATTTATTATTTCTCCACTACAAGTTTATTACTTTACCTGTCCTTATTTATGTATTTTTTACTGGGCATTTCTTCAATATTTTTTGGCCATTAATTCTTCTTCTTCTTCGTGTCAGCGACGTCAAATTATTTTTGCCCAGTATCTGGCAACACCGATAACTCGCGTGTTGCCCAGCATTAGGTCCTGAGATGTGCAACTTGTTGGCACATGGAGCAGGATCTTAAGTGTGAGGCGGTCTGCAAGTCTCCGCAGTCGCACAATAGTGTCTCTCCGTGCCGTTAAGACATTGCGGAATTTTCGCTTTAAAAATGTATTTTAGTTTTCCAAATGCTGCCCATCCCAGTTGTATACACCTGTCGATCGAATTGTTTATGTGTATTTAATGACTGATAATATTGAAATATAGATCAATTACCTATAAAATAAAATTAAAGTATTGAAAAATATTCTAATAAAAATAATCGAAATATATATAATTGCCAAAAAAATACGCTGACAATCATCGTTCACTTCACCATTCCTTGAATTCGTCTCAAGTTTGGGAATAAATCATATTTGTTAACCCTTTAATTACGGCTCGGTTCGAATACAAATTATACTGTCAATTATAAAACTAGTATTTGAAACATAAATATATATATATCTGGTCTATTTATATATATCACATTGGTTCTTGGATCATTTAGCTATCGGATGATGCATAACGATATATATCACGTCAACCGATGTCAACGGTCGGGGAATCTTATGACGGCATATGCCGACAACCGATGCGAAAGGGTTAACCGCTCTCTCACTCCCAGTATTGACCCAAAATTTACAATTCCAAAACTGTTATTGAGTTATTAAATACATACACACAATTATACCTCAAATTTTATACGCATCAGCTCATTTAGAAAAATATCGACAGAGGTGGGATGCGAACCACGAACCTTGAAACCAACCTTTGCTCTTGTTCATTACCCTAGTCCACTCGACCATCTCCTGCCCGAACTGTTGCGCGGAATAAGTTGTATTTATACCATTGTTACCATCATATAACGATAGATGTCTCTATAGTATATATTCAGAGTGTGTATATTCATCATCATCATCAGCCTGTGTCCATCCACTGTTGAACGTAGGCCTCCCGCATGAGTCTCCATCCTCTTCGATCCTCCGCCTTCCGCATCCAGGTCACTCTCGCTATTCTTCTTATATCGTCAGTCCATCTTGTAGGGGGTCGGCCAATGCTTCGTTTGCCAGTTCTTGGGCGCCATTCCAATACTTTTCTTCCCCATCGACCGTCGTCTCTTCGACAGATATGACCTGCCCATTGCCACTTGAGTGTGCCTATTCGTTGGGTAGCATCCACTACTTGAGTTCTTCTGCGTATTTCCTCGTTTCGGATTCTATCTTTTAGCGACACTCCGAGCATGGATCTCTCCATAGCACGCTGGGTGACTTTTATTTTATGGGTAAGACTTGCTGTCAGATTCCACGTCTCTGCGCCATAAGTTAATACAGGGAGGATGCATTGGTTAAACGCCTTAGTTTTAAGGCATTGCGGAATTTTCGCTTTAAAAATGTACTTTAGTTTTCCAAATGCTGCCCATCCCAGTTGTATGCGCCTGTCGATTTCTTTTGAGAAGTTATTTCGCCCTAGTTGTATTACTTGTCCCAGATAGGTATAGTCGTTTACAACCTCTATTTCTGTTCCTCCAATGGAAATAGGATCAAAGGTCTGTGAAATATGACTATTAATCATGGCTTTTGTTTTATCCATGTTCATTTTCAGACCAATTTTGTTCGACGCTTCATTGAGGTCGTAGAGCATGTCTTGGAGCTTGTTAGGTGATTCGGCTATTAGCACTATGTCATCTGCAAATCGGAGGTGAGAAATGTACTCTCCGTTAATATTTATTCCACATTTTGTCCAGGATAGCAGTTTAAAAATATCTTCTAGGGCGTTTGTGAAGAGTTTTGGAGATATAACATCTCCTTGTCTAACACCTTTGTTTATAGAAATATTGTTAGTGCTATCATGGAGCTGGACCATCATTGTTGCAGATTTGTAAAGAGTGTGTATATTATTACCACTTGAATCGTAATAAGTACGGTTCGAATCCCGCGTCTGCCGATATTTTTTCTGAATGAATCGATGCGTATAAAATTTGGTGTATAATTTTATGTATATATTTGATTACTAATAATAGTGGTTTTGCAGGTATGTGGGCTTCATGCAGCTGAACAAGCCCATGCTGCTGGTGAACGACTTGGAGCTGGTGAAGCAGATCACCATCAAGGACTTCGACTACTTCCAAGACCACAACCACATCATAGACAGCGGCTCTGATCCGATCTTTGGATACAACCTTATAACTCTCAAAGGTAAGCTGAACAAATTCAATTCTACGATTCAATACCATTATAGTTAAGAAAATTACCATGATTCCTGACTGGACTGGACTTTACCCGCATCAGTTAAGTCTCCTTGATGACGCGCTCATTCAGACTATGCTCAGTTAGCAACTGATAAGTCCAGTGAGAGTCCCCGCTGAACAATTGTGGCCACTGCACAGAAGTGCTTAAAGAAAGAACAGTGAAAGAGATTAGAATCGCATTCGCGGGATGCGAACCGCGGACCTTGGAAAGTAATAATATTAAGCTAGTGAATAAATGATGATTGATTGAATAATAAAAAATAAAAATATACATACTGTGAATATATACTATAGCGACATCTATCATACGACGATAACAATGACATAAATACTAGTTTCAACGTGAGTCGGTCCGGGCATAGCAATAGCCAAGTCGGCTGAGCGGCATGAATACCTGGACATAGTTGGTTTCCAAGGTCCGCGTTTCGCATCCCGCTTCTGCCGTTATTTTTCTGCTTGGATTGATGCGTTGAAAGAGAATTTTATGTATAGTATATGTTTATTTAATTAATAAATTAAATTAGTATAATCTGTCATTAAAAGCGCCCTGCCCAGTCAATTTTGGGTTGGACACACAAAATACCTTCTAAATTTATTGACTCAATTCAAAGAAAAGCCATTCTTTTGATAAACAATAACACTCCTTTAAGGACTAGAGAATTTCCTGGAGAAACCACGACACGAACAATGAGGTTTTTAAGATAATCAAGGAAGATAGGCACCTAATAAGAACCATCTCAGAGAGGCGAGCCCGATGGATTGGTCACATCATGCACCACGATGGTCTTCTTCACGATATTGTGAAGGGGATGGTTGAGGGTAGAAACTGTAGAGGGCATCCTAGACGGGAGTTTTTGCAGCAAGTATTCGAGGACATGAATTGTAGCGCTTATGCTGAGCTGAAAAGGGTTGCGGAGGACCGAGAGGAATGGAGATCGAGATGCAAGATTATGTTACTGCAAACCAATCGACCGGATCGAAACTACGAAGAAGAACACTCGTTCGTCTAACCTGCAATCAATGGAACACAGGCTTAAAATTGGTTCAGTTAGTATTTTCTAGCGTATTTACCAAAGAGCGAATTTGTCCTTAATAAAGAAGAAGTAGTTGTTTGTTGCCCTTTTACTTCAAGTTGTATTTATATCGATACAGGTCAGAAATGGAAGGACATGAGAGCCACTCTCAGTCCGGCTTTCACGGGCTCCAAGATAAGGAACATGTTCCAGCTGGTCGGCGAGTGCAGCCAACAGTTGGTCGACTTCTTCGAGAACAAGATAAAACAATCAAGTAAGTTATTCCTATACAAGGTCTTCCAATAAAGACTGTTAAACTTTGACAGTTGTTAGCCCCCATATTTTCGAAGAAAATTCTGACAAATTGACGGCCAATTATTCAGTATGTTTATCCAAATCACATTTAGCATACAACACTTGGAAATGATTAAAAAAAACACACAAAATGCGAGAATTGAACATTGTTTCGGAGACAAATCTCCTTCTTCGGGAAGAACTTAAAAGTATACAACAACATGACATCAGCGTAATATAGCCCTCGCTGACTGGTACCGAAAACCTCGATATACAATTTTTCCTCTCTTATTTCTGTTCGCTTGTCGTACATTTATGTGTCGCCATATTGGCATTTTGGACCAGTCCGCTCACGGGTGCGTTAGTTATATACATCGCCACTCGGGCGCTGGGTGAGAGTCTCAGCGCCTTTCATTGAAAGCATATTGTATTGTGGCTCGGCCTAATATTGTGACTAGGTCGAGCCATAAATTTGTAAAGTTTTATCGTAAATATATGTCAATGTGCATCTAAAAAAGTCTTTGTTTTGCTGACCTGCTCCTCTCCATGTCATCATGCGACTGTATGTAACCTCTGCAGAGGAGGATGTTAAACATAATATCATCCTTCTCCCTCTAAAAGGTAGTTGTTTATCGCGTGATGGCAGGGTGAGGAGCAGATTAACAACACAAAGAATGTTTCAGAAGCACGTATATTTGTACGATAATCATTACAAACTTCCAGCCACAATCGGCACTCGTCACGGTCGGGGGACAACTACTGGCCACTAGCGCGCTCGTCGTGGGTTTTCATCCAGCTTCGCAAGTGACGATCTACAGAATCAATGGCGCTCCAATCACAGCAGCCATGTACATAACTAACGTCTCACCCGTGACCGGACTAAGGACAGATGGATTAAAATGCCGATATGACGAGCGAAAAAAAATAAGAGACGAAAGATTGTTTATCGAGGTTTTCGACACCAGTCTGCAATGGCTATATCGAGCTAATATCAATAATTACGAAACATTTGATCAATGACATCAGCATGATATAAAGCCCTTGCTGACTGGAACCGATAACCTCGATATACAATCTTTCGTCTCTTATTTCTGTTCACTTGTCGAACATGTATGTGTTGCCATTTTGTCATTTTAGCCTAGTTACATAGATCGCCACTTGGGACGCTGGGCGAAAGCCTCAGCACCAACGAGCGTGACCAGTCGTTTGCCACCCGTCGGCAAGAGCATATTGTATTGTGGCTCGGCCTGAGTACTGTGCCTAGGTCGGACTATAAGTTTGTAAAGTTTATCGTAAATATATGTCAATGTGCTTCAGAAAAAGTATGTGTTATTAATCTGATCCTTATCCTGCCACCACGCGACTGAATAACTCCTTTTTGAAAGAGACGAGGATGTTAACAGGATTGGACTACAAACTATGATACTCGTTTATGCTGATGCCTTGAATCTACGTCACGGCCAGGTGAACGATCCAGAATCAGAAAACGACTTAACCTTAACCCGCTCGCAAGCGCGGTAGACGACAGGCTGACTAGGCCACTGGAGAGTGGTACTTAACTCGTTCTTGATTGGCGCTACGTTGACCGTCCTGTCGACCGCGGTTACACCAGGAACCAACTTATTCTTTCGTTGGCCACTGGTTAGCAGAGACGCTACTGGTTAGCTTTTGCGAACGATATAAGTATTATATCGATTTTTAAACACTATCGCGGCGACCAGTATCAGTATACTGTCAATTAGATGCCCATAAATAAGCTTTGTGCTGCCCTTAAGGTCGCATGGCAAAAACGTTGGTTATCTTCCACCAAAGGTAGAACTACCTTTCTGTTCTTTCCGGACATTTACTTCAGACTAACTGCTAAATGGATAAGCCCTGATCACTGGTCTACCCAATGACTAGGCACAGCGCTTTAAATGACATATTATACTCATTTAATTTAGTTTCAAGCCCTAGTTGACCCTTTCAGACCTCAGAGCACATTCTCTGGGACTGTCAGTTCCTCTTGTTAGAAAGAGGAGTCCTTTTCGATGCAGTTTAAAAAAATCGTCTCGGCCCTATCGGGCATGCAGACTTTGCGGCTTTAAAACAAAAATCCACGCATTTACAATATTTGCTCGTATTTTCTGCGAGAAAATCTATTTTCCATCTCCATCTCTTTACAACCCGTGAATGCGATTCCAATCTCTTTCACGGGTTCTTTCTTTTAGCACTTGTGTGCAGTGGCCACAATTGTTCAGAGGGGACTCCCACTGGACTTATCTTTTGCTAACTGATCGTAATCTGAATGAGCGCATCATCAAGGAGACTTAACTGTCTTCTGGTGTTAGGCGGGTAAAGTCCAGTCCAGTCAATTGATACTCATCTTGTTCTTTTCCTTTTTGTTCTAGAAACGGATGGAATGGACATAGAGATGAAGGACGTCTTCAGTCGGTACGGGAACGATGTGATCGCTACCATAGCATTAGGAATACAAGTCAATTCTCTCGAGAACAGAGATAACGAAGTGTACGAAGCCGCCAAGGAAACGTCCAGCTTCTTCGGCAGAAAGTTCTGGAAAGTGTTGATAGTCACCACACAACCTAGGATAGCAAAGGTATGTATTTGTTATAAATTAATTTGTGAGTATGGCTTAGTGGTGACATCCCCCGTCTTTAAAAAGACGACAAGTCGCTGGTTCGTCACGTGGTCGAGTGGAGGAAAGATGCAGAAGCAGATTACCAAGCAAAATAATTTATCTTTGAAGCACAATTCGCATTTATTTCCGATAAAGACTTGAATTCCCCGTTCAATCGTAACAAGACGTTAATTCCGTCTCTGTCGAGCGGCGCTTGACTGACGAATGCGGAACACTGTGATATGCAGCGCCACTAAGACAATCACGGCAAAAAAGCAAATTAAATATGACAGTTGAACCCTCATGATATGGAGCAACTGTCATAACAAATAAATGGCGTATGCAAACGCCGTATTATATTATATAATTGAAACTAACATTATTCGTGTACATGTCAGGCGAGCGAACATAAATAAGAGACGATAGATCGTTTTTCGAGGCTGTACGGCATCAGCCTGAAAGAGCTATATCAAGCTAATATCAGTGGTAAAGCGTTTGCTTAACATAACAAAGATCGTTTATTCGACCCCTGATTAAGATTTCTATGCTTCCTTGCTTTCAAATAAGCTTTACTTTATCTTAACTAAGCTTTATAAAGTTTTTTTATTTTTTTACATGCCATCAGAATATTTCATTTTCAGATGCTTGGCTTGACGGTAATAAGCAATAAGCTTTCAAACTTTTACCGCAGTATAATTGGAGACACAATGAAAGATAGAGAAGAGCGGGGAATAGTGAGGCCGGACATGATACAGCTGCTGATGGAGGCCAAGAAGGGGTCCTTGAAGCACGACACCAAGGACGACACCAAGGACGACACCAAGGACGCCGGCTTCGCCACTGTCGAAGAATCCGCGCTCGGGAAGGCAACTGTCAAGAGAAGTAAGTAGAAGATACGAGAAGAATTTATTATTAGTTTTAAGAACGTATCAACAATGGAGGAGTTATAGGGGGTAATTAGATAGTGTGTAAAAGTGGGGATAAATAGGTAATCTATGGAATCAAATGACTAATAATAAGGGAAGAGTTTCACTAGAAATAACACATTACACACCACCTAATTACCCTCTAGTGAAACGTTTTCTTTACCATTAAATGTTCGTTTACACGTCAGTACGTTTGTGCACATTGGAACTGAAGAAGCTGTCATAGATCGCGAAACTACAGTCTTCCATCAAGTGGAACTGAATATAATCCTTTTTTAAATTTATTTTTTATGTAAACACATACAGGAGAATACCGACAGATGGTGATAGTAATTCTGAAGTCTCATCTGTAGAATTCTATGACGCTTACCATGGTATATATGACTAAACGCTGCATGTGGACTATTGATCCGCCAACGTCATAGACTACAGCCCCTGATTCACGCATCATCCTTTATTATTACAAGAATTTACTATGAATGGGTGGTTTTCACGGGACGACTTTCGTCTACCACCCATTTTAATTGATAGGCTTTGACTGGCATTTTGCGGGTGATGGATCGAACCCACGACCTTTGGTTTGCAAAAGCTTTGCCCATTGAGCTATACACGCCGGCCTATTAAAACAAAGTGTAATTGTAATGTGTAATTCGTATATACACAAATGACTTGTTTGCATCGCAATATTTGTTCCAGAATGGTCTGACGATGAGCTGACCGCCCAGGCAGCTCTGTTCCTATTGGCCGGCTTCGATGCTGCGTCCACTGTGCTTGGCTTCCTGTGTTACGAGCTCGCCCTCCATCCCCACGTGCAGACAACCCTACAGCGAGAGATCGACGACATCGCAAAGAGAACGCAGGGCAAAGTGTCCTACAGCGAGCTGCAAGCCATGAAGTACATGGATATGGTCGTAGCAGGTGAGCAACTCCACTCAACAACATATAGTATGATTTCTGAGAAAAAAACTTAATGTCACAAACAGTCAAGACCAGTACACTCTATGACATTTAGTGGTTCATATTTCAATCACATTTATGATCATATAGTATGATCATAAATGCAAGCAATGCACACAAGCAAGCCTAGCTTTCAATAAAAAAGCCAAAATTCTTGAGTCAAAGGTTATTTCTTTAGGGCTCCGCAAGCAACTTGCCAAAACAATTGTTTGGAGCATCTTAATGTACGGCTGTGAGACATGGTGCTTATTTGAAAGTGATAAAAAAAGACTAGAGGCCTTTGAGATGTGGTCGTACAGAATAATTCTCGGAATTTCCTGGAGAGACCACGTCACGAACAATGAGGTTCACAGAATAATCAAGGAAGATAGGCAACTAATAAGAACCATCTCAGAGAGGCGAGCCCGATGGATTGGTCACATCATGCGCCACGATGGTCTCCTTCACGATATTGTGGAGGGGATGGTTGAGGGTAGAAACTGTAGAGGGCGCCCTAGACGGGAGTATTTGCAGCAAGTATTCGGGGACATGAATTGTAGCGCTTATGCTGAGCTGAAAAGGGTTGCGGAGGACCGAGAAGAATGGAGATCGAGATGCAAGATTCTGTTGCTGCAAAGCAATCCACCGGATTGATACTACGAAGAAGTATGATCGGATGTACAAGAGCATGAATAAAGTGTGTTTCATTTGTGTTTGTGTGTGGGTTGAGGAGATCGCATGTGTATATCTGTTTCTTAACCACTTTCGCATCGGTTGTCGGCATATGCCGTCATAAGATTCCCTGACCGTTGCCATCGGTTGACGTGGTATATCGTTTTGCTACTTTCTTAGAATAGTTTTTTATGCATCATCTGATAGCTTAAGGATACAAGAACCAATGTGATATATGAAAATAGACCAGATAAGTACATTTATGCTTCAAATACTATTTTTATAATTAGTTTACGACAGTTTAATTAACAAACCGAGCCGTAATGAATGGGTTAAGAGATCCAGATTGTAGTAAAGCAGAAACACAAAAAATAATTGAAGAAAATGCTATAGCTTTTAGGTTGCATTTAGGAATTAATTTTAAAACTGCTAGTTCTTGGTTGACAAGTGTAAAACGAGTTTGTCAGTTGTGGGTGGGTGCAGGAGGCATTATTTCTTTAAGTTCCGAAGAGCAGCGACCGTGGTAATAACGGTAGAATAGACTAAGAGAACCAATCTTACGCCTGTGTTCCATTGACTGCAGGTTAGACGTAAGTAAGTCTTATTAGTTACCAAACGAAGCTCAAACTGGGTCCATTAAATTATTAAGATATTTTGTGTCTCAACACATACGTGACTGCCGTATTCAAGGATAGGTCGGATTTGTCCTTTATATGGAAGAAGAAGTTGTTTATCGTTGAAATACCTCAGTGATCTATATAATACACCTTATTTTTTGGAAGCGAGACTGGCTTTATACTTAATTGACTCGTAATATTTGACATTATTCGATATTGATACTCCAAGG
The DNA here is from genome assembly GCA_022606575.1 of Glossosoma conforme. Classification (NCBI taxonomy): domain Eukaryota; kingdom Metazoa; phylum Arthropoda; class Insecta; order Trichoptera; family Glossosomatidae; genus Glossosoma; species Glossosoma conforme. The sequence continues at coordinate 93,547 of JAGTXR010000301.1, forward strand.
ATGTTGATGGAGCTTGTATTTACCAAACGAATTACTTTTTTTGAACTGAATCAATTAAATCAAACACATATTTTGTGTCTCAGCACATAAGTAACTGCCGTATTCTATTATAGGGTGGATTTTTCCTTTATATATAAAAATAAGTTGTTTGTCGGTGAAATACCTCAGTGATCTATAGACTCGCGAGACCGGCTTTAGATTTAATTAATTTACTTAAATAATCCCGGATGGTGCTAAATTTTCTCGAGTATAACTGAGTTGAGTATTCAAGACATATTTATTAGTATTCAGAGGGTCAAAGTGTTTAGAGATGGATGAGTAATTACAAAAACTCACGGAGTTCCGGACCATGTGTTTAGGAGTGGGATGACGAACGTCCAAGGGTCGATAGAACAGATAATGTAACACGATGAATTTACAGTGAAATATCACTGAATGGATAAGGTTTGTTTACTGTTTTATTACATGTTTGTTTTTCAGAAATTCTAAGACTCTGGCCTCCAGCAGTGACTATGGACAGAGTCTGTGTAAGACCATACATACTGCCTCCACCTGATAATTCAACTACAAAAGGATACGAGGTAAATATATGTGGATCAAATCTACACGTGGTCTTTACAGTACTACGCACTTTATCTTTCACCAAAGGTAGTAACTACTTTTCTGTTCTTCCCCTATCTTCTTAGTAGTATCAATCCGCTGGATTGGTTTGCAGCAACAAAACCTTGCATCTCAATCTCCACTCCTCATTATACTTTGCAGTCCTCTTCAGCTCAGCATAAGAACTACCACTCATGTCCTCGAACACTTGCTGCAAATACGCCCTCTACAGTTTCTACCCTCAACCATCTCCTCCACAATGTCGTAACGAGAACCATCGTGGCGCATGATATGACCGATCCATCGGGCTCGCCTCTCTGAAATGGTTCTAACTGCGTGCCTTTATTCCTTGATGTTCCGTCATCTAGACTTAATAAGATCGGATACCTAACCGAGCGAGTATAGATGTCGCTTTTGGCTAGCTGTCAACACACCCCTCACCACTGACTTACACCATAGTGCAGATAATTGAGAGTCATCTCGCTCCATTTGGTAACCGCCGCTAGCCGCAGACGTTTGTTTCATTACCTGTTCTTACGACTCTTGGACGTTCGTCATCCCGCTCCTGAACACGTGGTCTGAATCTCGGTGAGTTTTTGTAATTACTCATCCATCTCTAAACATTTTGACCATCCGGATACTGGCTTTTATTTGGAGCTGTGTCTGTATCAGTGATATAAATACATTGGCATGAGTATCTAACAGCTGTTGTTTTCTGTTCACAGTTGAAAGTTGGAGAGGGAGTTCTACTGCCGATATTCCCGGTTCATAGAGACCCAGAATTCTACAAGAATCCCGATGTGTTTGATCCTGAAAGATTCTCAGATGAGAACAAGTCTTCTATCAACCCCAGCACGTATGTTCCCTTTGGTCTTGGACCCAGGAATTGCATAGGTAAGAAAAACGCTTACAAATTACAGTAGAAGGGTTTTTTTGATGATACCGGAACTGCCCTAAAGCTATAATAATTGAACTTAAAGTAACTTAACCTAAGCTTAAATAAAAATTGTGATAGGGTGACCTAACCTAACCCAACCTTAACTTGCCTAATTTAACCTAATCTAACATATCCTTTTTTTATGTACACCCAGGAGAATAACGACAGATGGTGATAGTAATTTTGGTGTCTCATCTGTGGAACTCTATGACGCTTACCATGATGCATCTGGCTAAGCGCTGCAGGTGGAGTGTTGATCCGCCAACGTCATGAGACTACAGCCCGAGATTCATGCATCATCCTTATTATTACAGGAATTTACCATGAATGGGTGGTCTTCACGGGATGACTTTCGTCTACCACTAATTTTAATTAATTGGGTATATTAGATCTCAGAAATCGATTAAAAATATATTTCTTTTAATCTCCGTCGGGGATTGAACCCACGACCTTTGGCTTGCGGATGATTTCCTTGATACAATCATTTTCATTTTCAAGACGAGTCAGCTCAGGCGGAAGAAATAGCCACGGTGGCCGAGCGGTATAAATACCTGGGCAAAATAGTTGATTCCAAAGGTCTGCGGTTCGCATCCCGCTCATGCCGAAATTTGTTTTAATGAATTGACTCGCTTAAAGAATTTTATGTATAGTATATGTATATTTAATTACTTAAAACGTGTGTATTTATTTATTGTTATATTTATACTTATGTTTATTAATAGAAAATAAAAATTTTACGTCATCAATATCTAACACATTTACATTATTAATATTTCAAATATTTACTTCACTAATATTTAAAATGTTTCGTCATCTGGACTTACATAATTACAATCCATTGGCTCAACAGTAGTGGAAGAAGTAGCAATAGTAGTATTTTTAAAAAAAAAAACAATTTTTGTTGAGTAGTTTGTTGTTTTTTTTTCCTGTATATACTTTGTAGCAAGCAAGATCTTCCTGAATATGGCGACTTATAGTCAAAAATCTTTCGTTATCCGAATCCATTTTCGCAAAGTTTTGCATTACTTGGGCAATTTGAAGGAACGCTGCTTCCATTTCTTTCAACGCAAATTTTTTTGGTCGTATTTTTTTTAAATTTTAATCTACATATATGTGACTTTTTAAATGTATTTTTAAGTATGAATGTACATGTTGTTCCAGGATCTCGTTTCGCACTGATGGAGACCAAGGTGGCCGTGTTCCACCTTCTGCACAAGTTCAACATCTTGGCGACGCCAAGGACACAGATCCCCCTGAAGCTGCGCAAGACCTCGCCCAACATGGACGCGGAGAGTGGCTTCTGGGTCAAAATACAGCTGAGGAAACAACAATAACCTCACTGTGTGCGCCCATGATTGTGGAAGTGGCGCAAGTCATGTTTCATCGGTTCTGAGATATTTAAAGCTGTGTGTTTTGCTGTCGGTTAAAAACCAATGAAAGTGACAACTTCATGTTGCATAAAATGCTTTATTTACATTTTTTAATTCATTCAAGCAAAGAAAAATGTTAAGATCAAGGAAAAGGTCTAGATCAAGAAACAGATCGAGATCCCGCGGCAGTAACCGCTTCTGTGCCAAGAGCGAGATTACTCGCATTCTTGGCCGTGCCCAGCAGGCCGGCTATAGAAAAAGAGCGAGTATTCTCGCTCTGGTTTGAGCCTCTGTGTCATCATATGTCCAGTTTTTTTGGTTAATTTAAACTATAGAACACACAGTGACATCTCTTGCTGCCATGTTGAAATAATTAGCTACTACGTATTGTCAAGAGTTATCGATAATACATCGATTTTAAAAATAGCTTTTGATTTTTCAAAAAAATGACGGCCCTCGGGGTCTCCCCATACGAAAACCGCTTGGCATAGAAAAGGGTAAAGATAGAGCGAAATCGAATAAGCGTTCAAAAAGTACTAAACCTGAGCAGAGTCCAGTTCTAAGCGGCGTCAAGGAAAGAAGGTGGCTACAAAGAAAAAACCGAAGTTATGTTCTTGTGTACAATAAAAATGAAAAACTAAATGAAACCCGTCACTCGATGACAATTGTAGAAAAATTTATAACCACGTTATAAGTTTATAAATGAAATTGCTATTTATTATTTTTAAATTATTGCACATATATTTATTGAAAATAAAATTGAAAAAGAACATTAATTTTGTTTGTTTGTCTCCGTAGAAACGCAACTAGCTTTTATTTTTGCATAGTTCAGTGGTAAGAGAATTTGCTTTTTTTCATGTAAACACATACAGGAGAATACCGATAGTCAGTTTCATCTGTGGATTGCATGACGCTTACCATTTCTACATATGGCTAAGCGCTGCATGTAAATTGTTGATCCAACGTCATACCACCACACCCAACATTCACGTATCATCATTATTATTACAGGAATTAACTTTGAATGGATGGTCTTCATGTGACGAATTTCTTCTACGACCAATTTTGATTAATAGGCTATGACTGGCATTTTACGTGTGAGGGATCAAAGTTAAACTAACCAATGTATTCTTAGGTCTTAGAAATTTGTTAAAAATATTTTATAAACTTTGTCAGGGATCGAACCCATGACTTTCAGTTTGGAAAGCAAACATTTTGACCAATAAGCTTTATTTGTTGCACACGAAACACAGAAAATCTCCTGTTGAATCGAAAGGTGTTAAGAAACAAATTAATTACTTTCTAAACAACCTGATACATATAATTCTTAACCCTTTACGCTCCTATGTCAAATGTTATTGGACATTTTTCTTATTCTTCAGTTTAGCATCAAAATACAAGCAAACATATATTTTTCTGCCTCATATTTTATTGTACACGGGGACGAGAACACATTCCCATGTTGTTATGAACATTGGAATGTAACAGGCTCAGATCCTGTCTGTCCAGAAATGGGCGACGTCGATGGCGTTACTCTTGGCCGTCATCAGGTCCTCCTGGGCGCAGCTACTCTGACACAGCGCACACTCCAGAAGGTGGGACAGGGTCTGCTCCACGCCGCAGTCACATTCAGTCGATCTGCTGTAAAACTGCCAGGCTTTCATTTGTGTCCTCGTCTTGCATACTCCGGTCCGAAGTCTGTTAAGGGACCTCCATATATTCCACCCCTGGTCATGTCTAGGTCCTCTTTCGGGGCGATCCAAGTATTTCCCTCAGTTGCGCTTCTCTCAGGTATCACCAGTTACGTTGTCGACTGTAGGAAACTTCTTCTACTGAAGGAAAAAAATGTAGGAAGAAGTTTCCTACTTTTTACCTGAGAATAATACAATAGGTGTTTTGGGAGGCTGGCTCGGTGCGCCTCACTCGGGCGCCCGGCCGCTGGCATCAGTTGCACTTGACCCGTGCGAACAACTCGATATTCACTATTCTTGGAGACAAAAAGTGTCATTTCTTACGCCCCAACTCTCAAGGAAAGCATAAAGCTTGCCTGGTATGCTGCAACAGAAACATTCCTGGAGGTAGAAAGAAACGCGATGCATTTGTGTAACTTGTGAGAGAAAGCCCGGCCTTGCATCGGTGGATATTTTCACCGATATCATACTTTGGATTTGTAGAAAAAGTAATATTTAGAATTATATAGGTGGGTAATATATATTATATATATAAGCCCCCAATGTATTGTTTTACCTGTAATTGTATACTTTTTAATGTTTTTTATGTAATCGCATGCAAGAGAGCACACCTGGTCAAGACCAATGCACTCTATGACGCTCAGCCAGGGAGGCTGGACACTGCATGCGGGAAACGTGTCTTTGTGTGGGATGGAGAGATTGCAAGTGTTTATTTGTCTATTTCTTGAAGAGATCCATATTGTAGGGACGGGGAAACACAGACACTGGAAGAGCATTCCATAGCTTAACGGTGGCAATAAGGAAGGAAATTTGGAAACTGGCAGATCTTGGTCAACACACATCGACCATGTATGGATGTTCGGCAAGTGTAAGACGAGTTTGTCGGTTGTGGGTGGGTGCAGGAGGAGTTAGTTCTTTAAGTTCCGAAAAGCAACGACCGTAGTAATAACGGTAGAAAAGACTACGAGAACCAATCTTACGTCTGTGTTCCATTGATTGCAGGTTAGACGTAAGAGTGTAATTGTTTATTAAACGAATTTCTCTTCTTTGAACTGAGTCAATTAAGTTTAGAAGGTATTTTGGGGCTCCAATCTAAAGGTGACTGCCGTATTCGAGGATATTTCGGATTTGTCCTTTATATAGAAGAAGAAGTTGTTTAACGCTGAAATACTTTAGTGATCTGTAATTCACGCATCATCCATAAATATGGCAATAACTTATAAGTTATTCATTAACTCTATAATGAATGTGTAGTGTTCACGTTAAGACCTTTAACTACAACCAATATTAGTAAATAGGCTATTACTGACATTTATTTTAGAAGGCTAGGATGAAATAAATAGAGGTTACTAAAAAAACCCGTTGCATTGTTTTACCTGTAATTCTATAAATTAATAGTGGACCGGAAAGGGTTAATATTCATTAAAATGACTGGGAGGTGTAAAGTAAGACATGTGTCAACATAATTTACAAATGGTTTATATTTTATCAAATCCAAAATGGCTTCCGTCAATTCCTAACATTAACTGAGATTTTTACACGTTTTAAAATAATTTACATACAATATTTATATGAAAAAAACATTTTTTACACATTCTGTATCATCATAAAAAAAACATATATTATACTTAATATTATATATAATTATATATACACAACAATAAAAAAATGTGGCTTTTATTTATGTAAACACACACAAGAGAATGCCTCCAAATATTAGACGAGATCATACTTATACAGTGGTACCTCGACATGCGAGTTTTATTCCCCCATTGAAATTCATTGAACAAGAAATGCTTTGACAGCGAGAGCACACTGATAACTGATTCTCTGAGCGTGGCATTCACGCGATAGAGCCTGACGCGCGGTTCGTGTGCAACCGGCCGACCCACTAAGCCGTTTTTTTTTTATGTTAACACATACAGGAGTATACCGACAGATGGTGATAGTAATTCTGAAGTCTCATTTGTAGAATTTTATGACGCTTACCATGGTGCATATAGCTAAGCGATGCATGTGGAGTGTTGATACGCCAATGTCATAGACTACGGCCCGAGATTCACGTATCGACAACTTTCGTCTGCCATCAATTTTAATTAATAGGCTATGACTGTCATTTTACGAGTGAGAGATCAATACTCACACCAACCGGGGGTATTTTGGAGCTCATATCTCAAAGCAAAAATTAGTGTTAATCCGTCAACGTCATAGACTACGGCCTGAGATTCACGCATCATCCTTATTATTACAGGAATTTACTATGAATGGGTGGTCTTCACGGGACGACTATCGTCTGCCATTAATTTTAATGAATAAGCTATGACTGGCATTTTACGGGTGAGAATCAAACTCACGCCAACCGGGGGTATTTTAGAGCTCGTATCTCAAAGCAAAACTTCGTATGTCAAGATAACACTGTATCTTCTTCCCATAAACGAAGCAAATGGTCTTTACAAATTGCGGCCACACAGTTTTCTCATTTGTTACTGTCCATGCCTTGTCCCAACACATCTCTGCAGCTAGACATCATCCACCTGGTAACATATATGATTTCCGAGAAAGTCCAATCCAGAAACATTCAGAACAAGCAGCTAATTGATTTGTCGACCGAAAAATTTAGGAAGAACGGATGATTAGATTGACGCTCCCATAGCATGGACCGTTTGGTCCTAAGGTGCAGTTCCAAAGCCAATTTTGTATCACACGTGAGTGAAGTCTCCTTGATGATGCGCTCAATAAAATTAAAGTCGTTTTGCTTGTAAATTATTACATTATCACTTGGGTTTATAGAACAAAAAATATGATATTTGTTTTATTATAGCAAATTTAAAATTCTTGAGTCAAAAAAAAACACTGATAAAATCCATTCACTGGCTTATGACATCTATAGCGGTCATGAGCTTTACACGAATTTCGAAGCCTAACACCTGTATGCATAGACATTCCTTGGCTTAAGGTAACTAGCTTAACATTCGTATGCACTTGAGACGTTTCTTAAATTTTGATTTTTTTCATATAATGTCATGCAGGAGAACAAAACCGGTCGTGATCAGTGCACTCTATGACGTTTAGCCAGAGAGGCTAGACGCTGCATGCGGAAAACGTGTGTTGCGTTCATGTTTATGTGTGGGTTGGGGAGATTGCAAATGTATATTTATCCGTTTCTTCAAGAGATCCAGATTGTAGGAAGGAGGAAACATAGATGCTGGAGCATTCCAAAGCTTACTGGTGTCATTTAGGAATGAACTTTGGAAAATGCCAGTTCTTAGTCGACATACATTAACTGTGTATATATGTTTGGAAAGTGTAAAAAGTGCAAGTCGAGAACTGAGTCTTCCTCACTTTAGTCATTTAAGAAAAATAGCTATTATACGTTTTTTACCTTAAGAAATGTGTATGTATGAGTCTTGAGTTAAGCAAACCTTAAGCAAAAGAATCACTCTGCATATGGGTGTCATATTACAGCTTTATTCAACTGTTGTAATATTCCAAACTAGCTGAATATCGTCAACACTGAAGAAGACCCCTGCAAAGGGGGTCGAAATATTGGACAAAATGATTCGCCACACACGGCTAAACCCAAAAGACATAATGCCAAATATATACGTGAAAACCTACAAATTTATCACAAAATAGATATTTGTATATTCTGTAGGTATTTTGTGCGTGAGCTGGCAACATTCATTTGGCATTTTTTAAAAAGCCGATTCTACGGCAACACAGCATGAGATGTGAATAAGTGACATATGTTGGAGTTTTTTTACATCCCTATTAAAATATATTAATTTACATTAAAATTTATAAAAAATAGTCTTTTCTTCTTTTTTTTTTTGAAACGTGACAAGATTTAAGTATTATCCTTAAGTGGCTAAGTATTCTTTTAATTAAGTGTAAAAAATCTATTATTTAATTTATTTATTTATTTATTTTATTTTATTTTATTCAATGGGTCCGCTTCTCCGTTGTCTGCATTTTGAGAACTCTTGCTTCACTATCCTGTAACAATAAAATAAAAATACATTAATATTTATTTAATTTTTTTTTTTTACTTAAACACATACAGGAGAATACCGACAGATGGTGATAGTAATTCTGAAGTCTCATCTGTGGAATTCTATGACGCTGACCATGGTGTATATGGCTAAACGCTGCATGTGGAGTGTTGATCCGCCAACATCATAGGCTACAGCCCGAGATTCACGCATGATCCTTTATTATTGCAGGAATTTACTATGAATGGGTGGTCTTCACGGGACGACTTGCGTCTACCACCAATTTTAATTAATAGGCTATGACTGACATTTTACGGGCGATGGATGAAATTCACATCAACAGGTGTATTTTAGAGCTCAGAAATCAATTAAAAACCTTTTTTTTTTTTTTTAATCTCCGTCGGGGATCGAACCCACGACCTTTGGCTTGCAAAGCAAACGCTTTACCCTTGAGCTATGACCGCTGGCCTTATTAGAGGCAAGTAATTTTTTTGGCAGAATTTAATTCAATAAATTAACCCTTTTGCATCGGTTGTCGGCAAATGCCGTCAAAGATTCCCCGACCGTTGACATCGGTAGACGTGATATATCGTTTTGCTACTTTCAGTACTCATTGTGACATCTACGGTAGGAAATTGTAAGTGCAGTCATTCCCTTTATCAACCTACATATATTCTTTACAGGAATCTGTAAAGCAAGTAAATAAATATCGTGAGGTTTCGTCACAGGAGCGATTTTTCTGTAAACCACATGTGTCAATGCCACCACATGTATGGAGTTACATAATGAACGATTGTTAAACAGAATAGTTTTTTATGCATCATCTGATAGGTAAAGGATACAAGAACCAATGTGATATATGAAAATAGACCAGATAAGTACATTTATGCTTCAAATACTAGTTTTAAGCAACAAAAAAAAATGGTTTGAAAATATCACGCCGTTTTGACAGTATAATTTGTATTCCACCAAGCCGTAACGAAAGGGTTAATTCAATTAATTGGCAGTTATTATTTAGCAAACGGTAATTAATAAATACCTAAAAAGGTAAGTAAAAAAAATTAAATTGGCAGGAAATAATTAATGAATGAATAGAATCCAAAACGAGGTTATCCGTAGAATTAGTGGAGGTTACCCAACGAATAGGCCCACTCAAGTGGCAATGGGCAGGACATATCTGTCGAATAGACCTCCTGAAAGATGGACTGACGACATAAGAAGAATAGCAGGAGTGGCATGGATGCGGAAGGCAGAGGTTTGAAGAGGATAGAGACTCATGCGTTCAACAATGGAAAGATACAAGCTGATGATGAAATTAATTAATAATAGGTTAGGTAAGGTTAGGTTTTTTAAATTTTATGGGTTAATTATTCATTCATTTTGCATAATTTTTTACCAATATTTTATTTATTACTGCCATTTTAATTTTATTATTAACCCTTTACGTGCGGAATAAGATTTCATAAAAAGTCACGAAATAAGTCAATTGGTCAATGAAAAATAAATATGAATATTTAAGGACGATTTTTTTTATGTGTTTTGTTTGGTCAGCGCTGCATTTATATTCACCTTCGGAACTAAATTAAATAAATGCATTATTATTTTAAGAAAAGGCCAAATTTGAAACATGTGTAGAATGACCCACAACTTAATACATATCGTAAAAAAAAATTGACGAAGGAATATCGGAATACAAAACAAAATTACATTCAATACAGTATTCGGACAAATCCGCGCCTCAAAGGTCTCATCGTAAAGGGTTAAATGGTCAGAATGTACATTTCTGTTGTGCTGAAATGACGCCCAAGAACCGTACCTGAGCAGCAGTATCAGCGCTATAACATCGCAAGCGATGAGCATGTAGAAGACTCTTGCCCAGCCTTGAGCCGACACTAAGGCGGCCAGCATGGGACCTATCGCAGCACCTGTAAAAATGATACAAACATCATCATCCACATCATTACCATGTCCACTACTCTAACTGGAGCATATGGGATACATGAATTGCCGTCACACAGTTCTGTCAGTCGACAAATTCTTTGCCTTATCCCTCAGCTTTGCCACCCGCGAGTACATTCTATGTATAGTTTTTGACGGACGCCCAAACTGTAGTTCATGCTCTACAGCGGTATCCATAATACATGTCCCAACTAGGTCCACCTTCGTCTCTTGATTGAATGTAAGGCTGCCTTATTCGCTCTCTCACCTTGTCATTCCCCACAAAATCAAACCATCGCATTCCCTGTATTCTACCATTGTAGTAATGCTGTCAGGAAAGTGCTATTCAAAGCACTCTGTATGGCATTATACACATCAGAACTCTGGTCTAGCTATCCTAAATGAGAGTGGGAGAAGCTCAAAGTTGCGTATAATAATTCATATCGCCAACTTATGCAACTCCCTAGATTTTGTAGTGCATCTGACATGTTTGCGGAGGGCGGAGTCCATTCATTCGCAGCATTATTGCGACACCGTGTTGCCGGCTTCTGGAGCAGGATAAGGAGGTCCAACAACACCATCATCCTGGCTGTTTCTGAATGGCTCAACTCCTCCCTGAGCCATCGCTGGATGGAGATGTTGCAGCGACCACCATGAATGAATTATTATATATAAATATATAATTATTATTATGTATCTATGTATCTAAAAATATGGCAGATTGGGTATTGCACAACCCACCCAATCCTGCTGGAATAAAAAGCTTATTATTATTATTATTCTACGCAGAGATCTGTTTTTGTGTACATCAGTGTGAATCAGTGTCAGCCACCGGTGGCTGACATGGCGATGAATGTGTTAAGAAATCATCATCATCATCAGCATGTCAGCTCTCTTAACTGGGGCAAATAGCTGTCACAAACAGCCGCCACAAAGCTCTGTCAGCCGCCGTAGTCAAGTATGGAAGCTATTACTTACCAATGCTCCCTGTTCCATCAACTATGGCAGTCACAGTTGCTAAAGCTCTAGAATTTCCTTCTAAGGAGTGATGTGTCCCTGAAAGCATACAAAAAAATAAAAACAAATACATTTTATGAAGCAGGTGGGTATGGCTTAGAAGCACGATTTGTCAATGAAAGAAATGACATATAAGATGATGTTTGCTGTGTTTTTGTATGTGTTAACATCCTTCTCTCTCTCAAAAAGGCGTTATTCCGTCGCGTGAGGGCATGACGAGGGGCAGGTCAGCAAAACAAAGACTTTTTTAGAAGCACATTGACTTATATTTACGATAAAACTTTACAAATTTAGGGCTCGACCTAGTCACAGCATTAGGTCGAGCCGAAATACAATATCTCTTGCCGAAGGACGGTGACCGACTGATCTCTCTATGGATCTCTGCTGGGCTCTCGCCCGCGCCAGCGGCGGTGTATATAACTAGTCCCAAATGACAATATGGCGGACACATTCATGCACGTCAAGCGACCAGAAATAAGAGACGAAAGATTGTATATCGAGGTTTTCGGTAGTTAAGTAGATGTTTACCCAGTTCAGCGCTGACTGCTGTAGTGATGAGGGAGTACGGTCCATTCACAAGTAGCCCGACAACTACTAGAAGACTCAGGTTTGTATAGACATTGATGGCTCCATACATCTCGTACAACATCATCTGCAAGCAATACATGACAATGTATTCAAAATATGCCAGTGGGTATCGATTAGTGGTCCAAACGTTTGCTTACCACACAAAAGATCGGGGTTTCAATCCCTAAAGGAAATAAAAAATACTTTTAACCCTCCCCTTACTGTGCTAAAAACATCCAAGAGCGGAAAGCAAGGGTTAAAAAGTTGTTGTGACAACTTTTTGTGACAAGTATACTTTGATGATGCAAGCGTAAACTAAACCAAAGTTTGTGAGTTCAGTCCCCAACGAAGATTGCAAAAATGATTTGTTTAATTCCTAGCGTGATTTTCCCGAATACAATTCGGGTAAGTATTTTGCTGACACAGTGGTTTGCCCAAACTAGATTCGGACACATCGTACACGAAACTGTTTATAATGATTTGCCTGAATCTAGCTCGGGTCATTCCCAAAGTTTGTTGGTCGCGGAAGGACGCGAGTGACATAAAAATAAGAAGAGAAACCCGAACCTACCGCCCTGATTGTAATGTAGGGCTGTCTCAAAATATTCCATACAAAAAAGAATACTAATTTTTTATGTAGTTTCAGTTTTTAGGTAATGTTTGATTCAAATAAAATATGTTGATGAAAATGAAACTTTTTTTTCTTTTGTCCTTTGCTTTTTTTCTTTCCTAATATTGTTTATTTATGTTTTATACTGATTTATTATATTTTAAGAAATTATAAGAAAAACATAATCTTGTGTGACATATTATTGGCCCAGGTGGAGTGGAGTTTTTTCCATGAGCAGTTGCATCACCACCCAGAATGTTGGTTAAATTATGTTTATTTTAATTATATTTTAAAAAATTATAAGAAAAAAAACTGCGACTATTGTTTTAATGAAGTTGACCACTTGTAACCCTTTAAATGACAATAATCCACGAAAAGTGAAGTAATGGTTATATATTTTTTAATGATAATTTATTATTTGATGGATTCACACACACAAATTTTTAAAAAATTTCAATAAATATATAATTGTTAGGATAGGTCAGGTTGTGTTACCGTTGGCCCGGCAAACAGCAGCATCCCCACACACGTGGACGCTGACATCCCGCTCCAGTCACTCAGCACCCCAGCCAGGATGCCGCCCGCGATGCCGCCCACGTCAAACAGAGTCGACACCCAGGCAGACTCTTTGGGCGTCATCTTGGCTGCAACAGGAGACATACATGTTACATGTGGTCTCCACATCGCTGCATGTGGAGTGTTGATTCGCCTGCATCATAGACTACAGCCCAACTTTCACGCATCGTTAGCCTGAAGTGTGGCCTGAAAGGACCATCGTTTAACCCTGGATACGTGTACGACGAAAGAATCGCAGTGAACAGTGGTTAAAACCAACTTGAGTGAAGGTTTTTTATTTTTTTGAGCCTAAGGCCCTCGGGCTGGTCGCCTTGTTCCTGCGCTCCTTGGGAGCAATTACCAAGGCATTGTTTTCAGAGTATTTTCTCGTTACACAAGTAACGGGCTTTGGTGAGCAACACCAAACGTGGGTGTAAAAGTTAGTAGTTCAGACATTAAAATTTGGACTTTTTGACTTCTTCGCCGAAGGTCGCCGCTTATACAGAAAATGCGCGGTAGTTGGACTCTGTAGATGAGGTCGACATATCCAACCGGTCCAGGCTTTTGTTGGATTACGCCTTGGAAAATGTATCTTTTTATATTTGATTAAATAAAAATAAAAAAAAGAGCCTTTCCCTACTTGAATCTAATATTGGGCAATGCCACAGAACGTGTTCAGCGTCCTGCAAGAGGCTGCCGCATGGGCAGTCTGGACTATCAACGAGGCTAAACTTGAAGAGTTCAGCCTTAACATTGCCGTGCCCAGTCATGACTTGACTAGTCCAATGGTTTGCAATAAGCCACGGCATCTCTATTGTATCGAGGACGGAAGGAAAGAAGGAATATGTGTGTCTACCCTTGAGCCTTGAGCGAGGTCGACCATCTGCTCTGCCAGTCTTACTTTTTTTCGTTTTGAATGAAGGTATTGATATATTTGGTGTAATATTGCTTCAGGTACGAAATGTTGGACGTTTGATTTTGTAACAATAATGCCTTGTTATTTGTGTGTCAACTATGATATACTTATGACATAGCTTTGGTTGTCACAAATCCAAACTATTTGCGCTGCGTATTCCGACACTTGTTCTGAGTGTGAGGTCATTGACACTAAATGTGTCAGTACATTTACATCATCACAGTTACGTACTTCAATAACGAGTTGAAATTGTTATATGTGGCCTCCACTACTTGAGTTCTTCTGCGTATATTTTTAGCCGACACTCCTCTCATGGATCTCTCCATAGCACACTGGGTGACCTTTACTTCATGTGCAAGACTTGTGGTTAGATTCCACGTCTCTAAGTCAATACCTTTCTTTAAATACTATCAACAAAGTCAATAGGATTTTTCAGTAAGAAACTTACACCTGTATTTCAAGTCATTCCTTGACTTAAGGTAACTAACTTAAGCCCGTATACAGGAGACAACTCTTTAGGTAACTAACTTATAAAAGCTTATTTACTCCACGTCTTTGCGCCATAAGTTAATACTTGGAGGATGCATTGGTTAACCACCTTAGTTTTAAGACATTGCGGAATTTTCGCTTTAAAAATGTACTTATGTTTTCCAAATGCATCCCAGTTGTATACGCCTGTCAGTATTGTTCAGTACTTACTTGAATTTTTGATGTAGAGCGGCAGCCAGTAGAGAAACGTGTAAGAGACGAGCTTTGCGAAGAACAAAGACAAGGAGAACTCTATGACGCCGGGTATTCTGAGCGCCCCCAGGAAGCCTATGGCGGAGTGCGGGGCTCCGGAGGAGGCGGAGGTGGCCTGCGAGGAGTGTGTGAGGAGCGTGGAGCTCTCAGTGGGGGAGGACGACTGCCCGGGCACTGCTTCCTGCAAATACAAGTTTTGTAATCAAGTGGATACTGCCCTGAACATGCAGATTCGTCACAGGCTGCCTCAAGCCAACAGGTTAGTGAATTGCTCTTCTTTGAACTGAGTCAATCAACATGTATTTAAATACTTATTAGAATATTATTTTATTTTTTCAATATTCTAATCTTCTTTTATAGATCATTGACTATATTACAATATTATTAGTAATTAAACATACACATACTATACATCAAATTATTTATACGCATCAGTTCATTCAGAAAAATATCGACAGAAGCGGGATGCGAACATCATAAAGGGTTATTTTTTAATAGCTCTAGGAAATTTTTCCAAAAAAAGACACATAAAATTAAGAAAAATGCATGAAATCTTTATTTGAATCGATAGTACAGTCCATATAATTTAATCAGCCTCAAATGGTCCATCCGCTTAGTCCAATTTCGGCATACACTATCCAACATTTCGGCCGGTATCATAATATATGTATGAATAAATGCTTCAATGCTGTCTTCCAATGCGTCAATCGAAGCGGGCTTGTCAGTATAGATATGAGCCTTAACCAAGCCCCACAAAAAATAATCTAAAGGCGTTAAATCGCACGATCTAGGCGGCCAATTGACCGGTCCCAAACGTGAAATAAAGTGTTCACCGAACTTGCCACTCAATTGGTTTATTGTTTCGCGTGCTGTGTGGCATGTGGCACCGTCTTGTTGAAACCACATGTCATGCAAGTCAAGCTCTTCCATTTTGGGCAAAAAAAAGTTGGATATCATCTCACGGAAGCGCTCACCATTCACAGTTACATTGCGATTCGCTTCATCTTTGAAGAAGTACAGTCCAATGATGCCAACAGCCCATAATCCGCACCAAACAGTAACTCTTTCTGGATGCATTGGCAGCTCTTGCAATGCTTCTGGCTGATCTTCACTCCAAAACCGACAATTCTGCTTATCTACGAATCCATTCAGCCAAAAATGAGCTTCGTCGCTGAACACAATTTTTCGATAAAAATATGGATCAATAAAATTCAATGATTTGCAAGCGTTGCTCGTTTGTAAGACTTCATGTAAGATTCATGGTTAAATTATAGACCAAACTGAAGATGTTTGACAGTGACACAAAACACGAAACGTACGTGAGCTGTCAAAATAAGTGTTGCCAAAAAAAAAATTGTATAAAATACACCCTTTATAACGATAGATGTCTCTATATCAGTCAACATTTATTCAAGAGCTTTTTTTAATATTATTACTTTCCGACAGTCTATTTATTTTAGTAAGTACCACTCGGCTCTCGAACCAAACTATAGATTGAATGGATGAGAAACAACTTCTTGTAAGTCCTACGCGGACTTTACTGATGAACAATATTATCTTCTTGATATTGTCTCAAGGTAACATTATAAAGAATTTGATGTATAGTATGTGTATATTTAATTACTAAGTCAATCAAGTTTAGATGGTATTTTGGGGATCTAACCCAAAGGTGAGCGCCGTATTCAACATATAAATATCAATGGTTAAACATATTGATATAGCTCCTTTAGACTGATGTCGTAAAGCCTCGAAAACGATCTTTTGTCTCTTATTTTTGTTCGCTCGCCTGACATGCACATCTAATTTGTTATGACAGTTGCTCCATTTCATGTTGGTGCAACTGTCATCTTTGATTTTCTTTTTTGCCGCGATCATTGGTAGCGCGGCAGGTCATAGTGTCCCGCAGTCGTCAATCAACTGGCGCCCGGCCATAGTGGTCAGGCGTAGAAATCAAGGGCGTATCAATACTAACTAGGGATTTTTAATTATTATCTTTAGTTTGAAAACAGAAAAGCATGCAAGTGGACCTTCAACCTTATAACTACAAAATGGTTTTCCACATTTTTACTCACATTGGGGTTTGGGGTATTGGTCCTGTGTGTGCGGTGTGAAGCATTGTTCTCCTACAAAATGTTATTCACAAGTAATTAGTTCACATGTTAAAACAACATATCATTCCATACAAACAACAAAAAACATATATTGCATATAAGTAAAAAGAAATACATTATTTTTACATGAAAATTAAGGCTTACTATACTATAGTTACTCGCTTGGCAAAACCCTCCCTGTACAGTCTTGTTTTTGGAGACCCAGATGGGGACTCGTTACTGGAGCACGCAAAGAGCTACTTGTTAGAGAGTGGCTGAAGGCCTTCTCATGATTCTAGGTGCATCAGTTAGATGTCAAATAGACTTCAGTCTAAGACTGCGAAGTTAGTATGCTACTATAATGACTATGGAATAATCAGGTTTATGTTTATAATTTGTTGCCATTTTAAAGGTTATCTACAATTATTTCTCTTGAAGCGAATTTTTTAACAGAAAAATCTTTTGCCATGGACAGGGTGGCCGGCGGTTATATCTCAATGGTTAAAGCGTTTGTTTGGCAACCCAAAAGTTGTGGGTTCGTTGGAGCGGATAGCTAACCGAGGGAGTAGAGATGTCGTTTGATAAACAACCTCCCTTCTCACTCTCACACAATACTGCAGAGAACAGATAATTATCTGGGTCTTTCTCGCTACCTGGATTGACCCTTAGACGTTCGTCGTGCTACTCCTGAACACTTCGTCCGGATCTCGGTGAGTTTTTGTAATTACTCATTCATCATTTTGACCCTGCGGATAATGGCTTTTATTTGGAGCTGTGTTAATATATTTTGTGTTGTACTAATGTAGATGTTCTGCATACAGTTAACCATCATTTTTTCCAGCCGACAGGTTTCTCTGGCTACCTGGATTGACCCTTGGACGTTCGTCGTGCCGCTTCTGAACACGTTGTCTAGACGTTAGTGAGTTTGGTACTAACGTAGTTGTTCCGCATGCAGTTAACCGGTATTTTTTCTAGCCAACGGCTCTCTCTCGCTATCTGGATTGACCCATGGACGTTCGTCGTGCCGCTCCTGAACACGTTTTCTAGACATTAGTGAGTTTGGTACTAACGTAGTTGTTCTGCATACAGTTAACCGGCATTTTTTCCAGCTGACGGGTCTCTCTCGCTACCTGGATTGAACCTTGGATGTTCGTCGTGCCGCTCCTGAACCCGTTGTCTAGACGTTAGTGAGTTTGGTACTAACGTAGTTGTTCTGCATGCAGTTGACCGGCGACTGCTCCTGCCCGGCGTGAACCTGCGACTCTGCGTCGTACTCCGCGTCGTTCTCGTCGGAGAGATGCCCACTGCTAGAGCCCACGCGGCGCAGCTCCTTCTGCAAGTGTTTAGTCACGACCAAGGAGGTTAATAGGGAACCTAGCAACACTGTTAGACAGACTAACAAGGGGGCAGCACACACAGTGGGGATATCATGACTCATGTAGAAAACCTAAAGCAAATGTATAGACAGCTAGTATTACAGGTAGCACCAACAAGGGGCAATACACAATATAATTTATGAATTTTATAGAAATAGGTATGATAGGTAGGTATGATAGGTAGCTATGGTAGGTAGCTATGATTAGTATGGTAGGTAGCTATGATAAGTATGTAGGTATTGTATTATAGGTAGGTATGATAGGTAGTTGTGATAGGTAAGTATGGTAGGTAAGCATAGTGAGTAGGTATGGTGGGTAGGTACGATAGGTATGATAAGCAGTTATGATATGTATAGTAGGTAGGTATGGTAGGCAGGTAGGAATTGTAGGTAGGTAGGATAGGTAAATATGGTAGGTAAGTATAGTGAGTAGGTATGGTGGGTAGGTAGGATAGGTAGGTATGATGGAAAGTTAAAAATATTTTTGAAAACATTTTAATTTACAAAAAACTCTAATTTATTTTGCTTAAGCTAAAATTTATTTTCATTAAAATGAATGTACCAATTGTTTTTCCAAACAAAATTTAATGTCTTTTATTGCAAATTATACGATTATTTGTTGTTCACATGATGGCCCCTGCAATGGCGGTCGAAATATCGGATAGGAGAATATCATATACACATGGCTCAACCCAAAAGCCACAATTCCAAATGTTATTTGCATATGTCGTAAATACAAACAATATATATATATATAAAAATAATATAAAACCATGCAAAAAAAATTAAAAACCATGGAAAAACATCACTTACAGAGATGGGGAAAATAATGACCAAAACAGCATTTTTACTAGTCATAAAAAATAATATCAGGAATCAAGAATCCATGATTTGATTGATTGACGTCACATACGAGTAAAACATGAAATGTATATTTAACACCATGCAATCTATGGTAAAACCCTTCAAAGGAAGATAATATACATGGGAAAATATAGCATGATCCCTGTAGCAGTTCCAATATGTTCTTCTTTGAAAGGATTAAAAGAAATTACCTTAATTATCAATTCCTTCATTACAAACCCTCAGAGTGTAAAAGTATATAAACTACAGCTGCCTTTTCAAGCCCCCTCCATCGGAAACTATGCATGGGATGTATTTGCAGGAGGCAGAGCTGACACTGGGGATGACGTGAGGACCAAGGCGGCTGATAGAGCTTGGTGGCGGCAGTTCGTGTCATATGCCTATGTTAGGTTAGGTCAGGTCAGGATAGGTTATGTTAGGTAAGGTTAGGTTGATAACGAGGTGAGAGTGCGGACAAGGCATCCTTCCATACAACAGTCGTTCAAGAGGCAAAGGTGAATCTGGTTGGGACATGTATGAAGGATGCCGCAGGAGAGCATAAGCTATCTGTCTTTCCTTGTCGCGCCTCCGTCGGGAACTATACATGGAATGTACCCGCGGGAGGCAGACATGGAAGTGGTGTGATGATGTGTTTGACCACTTACCCGCTGAGCCGGTATAACGGGTACGACCGTGGGGGGCATAGAATCCACTACCTGCAGGGCCTAGCGGAGAAGAGCGACGGATATAAGAAACCAGAACATTCTAGAGATCGCCGTTAGAGCTACTTTTCTTAGCCATCACTTTTGACAGAACGACAGCCAAACACTGACAATAATCATTTTTACTAAAGAATACAGTGAGACCCCGCTTAACGCTGTTTCGTTTAGCACTGTTTCGGTTTAGCGCTCTTTTATTTCAACCCGGGGATTCCCCGAAATTGTGTGCAGCGCCAGGTTTCCAATTAAGTACAAATTTATATAATACTATAACGATTAATACAGTGACAAAAATTATGATCTTTAGCTTATATCATGGATGATAATGAAAAACAAGAAAAGAAAGCAAAAGGAAAAAGCATTTCACTGGAAACTAAAATGCAAGTGATTGGAAGATTAGATTCTGGTGAACGTCAATCTCAATTTGTTGAAAATGATCCAAATTTTGACAGGAGTTCAAAAACAAGACGGGGTGTTATAGATGCTTTATTCACTTTTCAACACCTTCTAACAGAACGCAACAGGAAAACGCAAACTACATTAGATGCCTTTCTTGACAAAAAGGCAGAATATTGGAAACACAGAATAGACTGAATGATCTGACTGACTTAGAATTTTATTTGTTTTTATAAGTATATTCGTTTATATTGTTTTTATTTTTGTAAGAAATAAATGTTTGCTTTTATTTTATATTATAAAAACATAACTATTAAATTGAATACCTAACCCCATTATTTCCATGTTGAGATAGCCTCGTTTAGCGCTGTTTTGCATTACGCTCTACTTTGATGGAACGTATCCCCAGCGTTAAGCGGGGTCTTACTGTGTTATTTAAAAAATCTGACTATTGAACACCCAAATAGTAAGTAATAAAGTTCGCGGGCTCTTGCCCTGGAGGCTCCCGGGAACCATCTATGTTCCCATGTAAACATCCGGGTATATAGATTTCTGGGACAAGGCATAGACAATCTGAGCTAGCAGAATTGTGAAAGGACAGTCCATATGTTCCAAATATGAAGCGGAAATGGTAAAGACTGGTAATACACAGCAACGAATAACCTATAACCTAAGTATATTTAATGAACAGTGGTTCCCAAATGTGCATTATTTTCAATTTAGTTCATCAGATACTGACTGGGTGAGCGAAAATACTTTGTGAGCAGAAATAGAACACCCCTACGAACATTAGATTGACAAAAAATTTCCCCTTTTTGACTTTAAGATAGTAAATTATGTCCTTTTTTGACTGCAAGATAATAAATAATGCGCCTTTTTGACTTCACGCTAATAAATAATGCCCTCTTTAACTAAAATATAATAAATCATGTCTTGTTTTGTCTTTAAAATAATATACAATGACCCTTTTTGACTTCAAGATAATAAATGAAAATAAAGCTCCTTTTTGACTTCACGATTACATAGATGTCGCTATAGTATATATTCAAAGTATGCATATTTTTATTTTTTTATTATTCAATCAGAATGCATTTATTCACAAGCGTAATATTATTATTTCCAACAGTCTATTTATAGACTTGTTAATAAATGCATTCTGATTGAATAATAAAAAATAAAAATATACATACTTTGAATATATACTATAGCGACATCTATCATACGATGATAACTTATTTAGAAGATCAGAGACGAGACATCTCAGGTGGAAGAAATTGGCCGGTGGCCGAGCGGTATAATTACCTGGGCAAAATGGTTGGTTCCAAAGGTCCGCGGTTCGCATACCGCTTCCGCCGATATTTTTTCTGAATGATTTGACTCGTTTAAGGATTTTTATGTATAGTATATGTATATTTTTGTGCTTAATAATACGACTTTTTGACTCCAATATAATAAATTTAAAAAATAATGCCCCTTTTTGGCTTCCAAGATAATAATTTATGCCCCTTTTAGGCTTGAACATAAAAAATAATGCCCCTTTTTGGCTTCCAAGATAATAATTTATGCCCCTTTTAGGCTTGAACATAAAAAATAATGCCCCTTTTTGGCTTCCAAGATAATAATTTATGCCCCTTTTAGGCTTGAACATAAAAAATAATGCCCCTTTTGGCTTCCAAGATAATAATTTATGCCCCTTTTAGGCTTGAACATAAAAAATAATGCCCCTTTTGGCTTCCAAGATAATAATTTATGCCCCTTTTAGGCTTGAACATAAAAAATAATGCCCCTTTTTGGCTTCCAAGATAATAATTTATGCCCCTTTTAGGCTTGAACATAAAAAATAATGCCCCTTTTTGGCTTCCAAGATAATAATTTATGCCCCTTTTAGGCTTGAACATAAAAATAATTCCCCTTTTTGACTTACAGATAATAAATAAAATAAAGTAACGCCTTTTTTTGACTTCAAGATAAAAAATATTGCCCCTTATTGCCTCAAAGAAAATTATTATAATTAAAAATACCAGCAAATGGTTAACCAGTGTTCAGTGTGATCCATAAAAAACAAGGTTCGATATATGTATCTTTTAAAAATGACTGTTTCTTGATAAAATCATTTATTGCTTATATTTTGTGCACGTGTTGGAACTGATGAAGCCTTCATTGACAGCGAAAGTAAAGTACAATCTTTCAGCAAGTAAATAAAGAGTGTTCAGTGCGATCCATGTTACAGCAAGATACAGAATATTTATCTAATCTATTTACAAGTAAAATGTCAGTGTTTCTATTTAAATGATCAGTTTTCAATCATTTAAAGCAGATGTAACGGCTCTCTCTCAATGTTTGAAAAATAAAAGAAAAAAATAACAAATATTATTGACCCTTTTGCGCCCATCCATTCACACCAAAAAATATATAAAAGACAGTTTTTTTAACAAAAAAATACTTAAATAATTAAAATTATATTTAGTAATTATAATGATTTAAGTATAGTTTAATGGGTACTGACCCGGCTAGTGTTGATGCTGCCCACGGCGTGGTCTGCCAGGAAGAGGTTAACATCGGCCGGTTCCTCGACGAGAAACAGGAATATTATGAACCCGCAGATTCCCATTATTAGACCGGGAACTATGAAGGATAGCGACCAGTCTGTCTGGATGAAGGCACTTGCTATTACAGTTCCTAAAAAAAACAATTGAAATAACATTCTATTTAAACCAATTCAAATGACACGTAAATACATTAGTTATTTCTAAACAGTTAAAAAAATGTAACAAAAAATATGTAAATACATCTTTCTCCTTCTTTTTTAGCCTAGCCATTTCCCATCATCTGGGGTCGGCTCTCCTTGTGCACATTCACCACGAACAGAAATAAGAGACGAAAGATTGTATATCGAAGTTTTCGGTACCAGTCGGCAAGGGCTATATAATGCTGATGTCAGTACATACGAGTACATATTCATTATCTAACCTAATCTAACCAAGCCATACTCAAGTTAATTTTTTTATGGTGAATTTTTAAAAGTATATTTCAATCTTCTTTAGCCTAGCCATTTCCCATCATCTGGGGTCGTCTCTCCTTGTGCACATTCGCCATGTCTGTCTGTCCTGCGCTGCATTCTCGGTCAAGCCCAGAGTTTTCATATCCTTGTCTACAGTTGCAGTCCAGGTTGCCTGTGGTCTTCCAGGTCTTCTTCTCAGCGTGGGCATGTTGAGGGCTCTCTTCACCATGTGGTCCTCATCCCTCCGCATCACATACCCATACCATCTTAGGCGGTTTTGTAAATACAGCTTTCAATTTTAACTATTGGCATGTATTTTTTTATTTTTATGTAAGCATACAGGAGAATACCGAGAGATGGTGATTGTGATTCTAAAGTTTCCATCTGTGGATTCTATGACGTTTACCATTCTACATATGGATAAGAGCTGCATGTGGAGTGTTGTCCTGTCAACGTCATAGACTACAGCCCGACATTTTATTGTATACTAAAAAAGGCTTACCCAGTATATTTCCAATGGAAGTGTGTGAATTCCAGATTCCAAAGATAAGTCCTCTCTTTCCTTTTCCAAACCATTTGCCGACCACTGTCACGACTCCTGGCCAACCAGTCGTCTGACAAATGCCAGCCAAGGCCTGTAAACAAATAAGACAGTCATTTCGGCCCACAATTATGAAAGTAGGCATTACAGGCTGCCTAAAACTAACACCCATTTCAAAGCTATACTCCTTGGCTGGTATCGCGCCACCAAACATAAGACGCAAAGACATATGCCCAGAAGAAATGCATAAGGCAATCAAGCAATCATCCCACTGCTTGTATAATCAGATACCCCCAACACACAGACTGAAGTCACGAAGCAGCTTTCTGAGATCTCTCACATCCAGCCCTGAAAATGAGAGGCTGCAGCTCTGGCACCAAGTCGCATCAGAGGATTTTATCACCACAAAGAAAAGCCTCTTAACTAACAATAACCTTGACTGACGGACCTGGAAATCCCTGAACAGACTAAGAACCGGAGTTGATAGAACATAGGATAAGCTCTCGCAGTGGGGAATGCTTAGGTAAGGAGTCACTGTTGTGCGACTATGGAGACCTGCAGACAGACTCACACCTAAGATCCTGGCCCATGTGCCGACTAGCCTCATATCAAGACCTAATGCTGGGCAACACACGGGCTATCGATGTTGCCAGATACGCACAGTTGCCGAAGAAGGAGATCACAACAAAGGAAAGCCTCCCAAATGATAAGTACCTTGACTGGCGGACCTCGAAATCCTTGAACAGGCTACGAACTGAAGTCAGTTAGAACAAAGGACAACATTGAGCGGTGGGGAGTGCTTTAGTAGGGAGAGTCACTGCTGTGCGACTGTGGAGATCTGTAGACCGCCTCACACCTAAGATGCTACCCCTTGTGCTCGACTAGCCTCACATCAAGACCTAATGCTGGGCAGCACATGGCACATCCTTGTTGATAGATTTTGGGCGGAAACAATTTGATGGTAAAAAGACTAAGTCCCTATTGGCCATTCTCGCATTTAGTACTCTCAACGATACCTACACCCGTGCTGCTGTTAGATTCCACGTCTCTTCGCCATAAGTTATGACAGACATGTTCTGCCCATTGCCACTTGAGTGTGCCTATTCATTGTGTAGCCTCCAATACTTGAGTTCTTCTGCGTATTTCCTCGTTTCGGATTCTATCTTTTAGCGACACTCCTCTCATGGATCTCTCCACAGCACGCTGGGTGACCTTTATTTTATGTGTAAGACCTGCTGTTAGATTCCACGTCTCTGCGCCAGGTTAATATTTTTTTTATATAATTACATTCAGGAGAATGGTGACAGATGTGATGGTGATTCTGAAGTCTCATCTGTGGAATTCTATGACGCTTACCATGGTGCATATGGCTAAGCGCTGCATGTGGAGTATTGCTCCTTCCTTATTATTATCATCCTTATTATTACAGCAATTTACTATGAATGGTTTGTCTTTACCGGACGACTTTCGTCTAGCACCAATTTTAATTAATAGGCTATGACTGTCATTTTACAGGTGAGGGATCAAATTCAAAACCAACCAGGGATATTTTAGAGCTCAGAAATCGATTAAAAATCCATTATTTTTTATTTTTTTTAATCTCCGTCGGGGATCGAACCCACGACCTTTGGTTTGCAAAGCAAACGCTTTCACCGTTGAGCTATACTTGCTAGCAATACAAGGAGGATGCATTGGTTAAACGCCTTAGTTTTAAGACATACTTTAGTTTTCCAAATGCTGCCCATCCTAGTTGTATACGCCTGTCGATTTGTTTTTAGAAGTATTTTGAAGAAATTTTTCAAGAATACATTTATGTTATAGATATTGCAACCCACCTGAACAATGACAAAGTACCACATGGAGTGTATCTCGTAGTCCTTAGCGATGCCAAACATGTAACTGAAGATGCCAGAGAACAGCATCCCTAGAGACAGGTAGTACCGCAGATTCACTCTTTCAGCCACTAGACCTGGAATCAAACACCAAAAACTAATCAAACAATAACCTTTTACACATCATTATTATTTTTAAACACGTTCATCGCCAACACCATTTATTGTAAAGTGACGGAAAATGTTTTTGTGGTATTAGGTGTTAGGGCAAGTAGTGGATGCTACCCAATGAATAGGCACACTCAAGTGGCAATGGGCAGGACGTATCTGTCGAAGAGACAACGGTCGATGGGGAAGAAAAGTATTGGAATGGCGCCCAAGATTTGGCAAATGAAGCATTGGCCGACCCCTAAAAAGATGGACTGACGATATAAGAAGAATAGCGGAATGACCTGGGTGCGGAAGGCGGAGGATCGAAGAGGATGGAGACTCATGCGGGAGGTCTACGTTCAACAGTGGACGGACACAGGCTGATGATGATGATGAGGTGTTAGGGCCGCGTCGGACATTCTGAATAGCAGTTTGTATGGAGCGCGTGGCTGACAGCGCAAAACCAAAAGTCAAATTTATGTTTGTTGTGTCGGCCACCGGTGACCGATGCGGCGTGAGTGTAATGAATTAGTGTCCGCCACCGGTGGTTGACACAGTGATGAACGTATTAGATATATTTTAATATATGCCGGGCGGCATAGCCCAGTTTTTTGTATTTTTATTTTCATTAATATTTTTCACTCTTTTTTCTTGATATTAAATCAGCGTTTGAAAAGTAAGAGATTGGTTAAAAATTACTAAGGGATTCTTCCCTGGACGCTACACGGCCTAAATATTTATAAAAAAAAAAACAATAATTTAATAAGACTTTATAACAAAAAATACTCCTAGTATTGTATGCAGACATCTGCTATCAAAACACATTACACGGCTGCAATGGCTTTCGATGAGATACACAACCGTAAATAAGCATGGACCGGATGGCAAAGTACAGTGAAAAGAGTGCTTGTTTGTCATTCAGACGCTGTCGGTTCAAATCCCGACCAAGCTTGATTTTTTTTAATTTATTTAATCAAATCTAAGCTCTATACGACGTGAGGCGCACTGGATGTCTGGTGCACGGGACATTTGGCGCACTGGCTGTCTTGCTAACCTAAACTAACCTAAGGATTTGTCCAGAGATCGTAAAGTCCATAGATCCATAAGTATTGTTAACGAAATACCTTAGGTTAGGTAAGGTTAGGTTAGCAAAACATCCAGTGCATCAGTTGTGCTCCGTGCACCAAACGTCCAGTGCGCCCCACGTCGTTACCGATGAGTCGTTGAACGATTTGTCTGTGGACGAAATGCGGCAGAACCCCCATTAGCAAGGACGCTATCTATGTTATTCATTGAAACTCGATAACAAAAAATAATTCAGCTATAATACGTTGATACATTAATTGATTCTGAAGTGGTACAAAGTTCGCCTGGTCAGCTAGTAACAGATAATGAATTAAAGCTTTCACTTGCCTGAGAAGAACATAGCTATAGCGTAGGCAAAAAGAAAGGCTGAATCCAATGTTCCCAGGAGAGCTGTGGCGTCTGCATCGGAACCATCTGTTAACAAACAACAAAGCATTTAAAATACAAATGAACACAAAACAACAGACAAACATAGAAAATACACTACATTCATTTTATGACATTTCTCTTATCAATAAATCAGAGAAATATACTAACATCCTTCTCTCTTTAAGAGTTGTTACTTCGTCGCGTGGTGGCAGGATTAGGAGCAGATTAATAATACACAGACTTTTTCTGAATCACATTAACATATATATTTCGATAAACTTTACAAATGTATGGCCCGGACCTAGTCACAGCATTCAGGCCGGGCCACAATACGACCTGTTTCGCGGTCGGTAAGCGACTGGTCGCGTTCGTCGACGTCCCAAGCGCCCCAAGTGGCGATCTATTTAACTAGTCCAAAATGCCAATATGGCTACACATACTTGTACGACAAGCGAACAGAAATAAAGGACGAAAGATTGTGTATCGAGGTTTTCGGTACCAGTCAGCAAGGGCTATATCATGCTGATGTCAGTACATACAAGTACATATTCATTACCTAATCTTATCTAACCTAACCTAACCTAGCCTTACTCAAATTAAATTGTTTATGGTGAATTTTTATTGATTTTTTTAAATTTCGCAACATCTGGGATCGGCTCTCCTTGTGCACATTTGCCATGTCTGTCTGTCCTGCGTTGCCTTCTCGGTCGAACCCAGATTTTTCAGATCCTTGTCTACAGTTGCAGTCCAGTTTGCCTGTGGTCTTCCAGGTCTTCTTCTCAGCTGGGCATGTTGAGGGCTCTCTTCACCATGTGGTCCTCATCTATCCGTGTCACATGCCCATACCATCTTAGGCGGTTTTCCCTTATCTTTTCAGGTATGGGGGCCACCCGAAATGAACCCCGAATATGCTCATTTGGAACTCTGTCCACTCTAGTCACACCGCCCGCCCACCTCAGGATCTTCATCTCAGCCACATGAATCCTATCCAAGTCACGTTTCAGTGGGGTCCAACACTCCGATCCGTAGAGCATAGCTGGCCTTACAGCAGTTTTGTAGATTTTACCTTTGGTCCTAATTGGAATCTTGCTGTCACACAAAGCCCTGAGAGAGACTTCTATTTAAGCCATCCTGTGTTTATTCTATGCTCACGTCGGATTCAGTTAAAAATCTATTTCAATATTCTAATATTTATGTAGTAAATCATTGGTGACATCTCTGTGTAAGACAGACGTCAAACTCAGTATTTACCATTCCTTGACAAATCCCTCCAATAAAGGTGAAGATAATATTGATAAAGCATCTAGTATAACAGTATATATTTATTGATTAAATAGGTTATCAAACAGTTGGTTTATTACCAACAATTCACCTTTAACGAGAAAAGCCATTGTTAAGCCATTACAAAGGAAAACACATATTTATTTATAGTAGCTATAAAATATAGTAAAGATTGTATTTACAGTACAGTGGTACCTCGACATATGAGTTTAATTAGTTCCATTAAGATTATCAACTGACAATACTTGGTGAAACTTTTTTATGCAAACACAGGAGAGCACATCCGGTCAAGACCATATCAGCCAGGGAGGCTGGACGCTGCATGCAGGAAACGTGTTGTGTTCGTTTTGTTGGGTTCAAGTGTATATTTATCTGTTTCTTGAAGAGATCCAGATTGTAGGAAGGAGGAAACATAGACACTGGAAGAGCATTCCATAGCTTACCGGTGGCATTAAGGAAGGAACTTTGGAAGTTGCCAGTTCTTGGTCGACATATATTAACCGTGTATGGATGTTCAGCAAGTGCAAGACGAGTTTGTTTGAGAAACTGCATAATTATATTTTAATATTTTGTTTTTTGTTACTGGGTTGAAAAGATAGGCCGGAGGAGGAAGTCCGAAATTCCGTTTCCAGGGGGCACCGCATAGAGGTTGTTTTCATGCTCCTCATGTCTGGCGGACCTGGAAAGCCCTGAACAGATTAAGAACCGGAATTGGTAGAACAAAGGACAACCTCGAGCGGTGGGGAATGCTTCGGCAGGGAGAGACTATTGTGCAACTGTGTAGACCTGCAGACCGCCTCACACCTAAGTTCCTGCTCCATGTGCCCAACGAGCTGCATATCTCAGGACCTAATGCTGGGCAACACACGAGCTAACTATGTTGTCAGATACTGGGAAAAAATAATTTGACGTCGCTGACACGAAGAAGAAGAAGATTTAATATAAATAACGGTTTCCCTGAAGACCATCTTCAATATTGAAAATGGTCTCCATGGAGGCCGAAACATGTAATCATTTAAAATAAATGCGAATCAAAACTAAAATGTTAATTTATTATTTTTTAATTAAAATTAATTTAAAATTGTAATTATAGTTTCACCAAGTATTGTCAGTTTATAATGTTATATGATAAATGACAAAAATCGTAATTCCCATCCAAGTTTTGTTCCACGTTCAATGTCGCTTAACTTTGTTAATCTAACGAAAACCGCGCTTACAGTGCGCTATCGTCGTTGTTCGACATGCATGCATAATTGTGTGTAAGGTGCTACATACAAAAATGAAGAAAAATAATTAAAACAAGAGTTTTTTCAATTTTTAAATCAAAATTAATTGTCCAGAACAAATTTGCCTAATTCACTATGAAATTATTCCGGCCAGTGTTGTTTTCGAAAGACTAGAAGGCACACTTATGTTATTTTTTCAATGTTTTCGTGCATTCACTTTGAGATCCATTATCAATTATAAATATGTATTTATTTACTTTGTTTTTATATGGATCACGTAAGATAAGTTATCTTTTAGGAGACTGCAGTTTCGACGAACTCGTAGACTTTCTCAATCCTTCTCTTGTTAAGAGATAACTGAGCTGCGATATTACTTTGCAATTGGTCTATCCCATTTTATATAGGAGAGGCGATAGGGGTGTGCCTTTCTGGGAATAATAAGAGAGGGAAACAGATAAGGTTGCAAGGATGAAGAAAAAAATAAATAAAATTATTTAAGAAGGATTGAGAAAGGCTACGAGTAAGTCGAAACTGCAGTCTCCTAATAGAAAACTTATCTTACGTGATCCATGTAAAAACAAGGTAAATAAATAAATATTTATAGCACTTATATTAATTGATTATTCACAGTTCTCAAAGACCAGCCATGACAAACTCGCGGCATAATTTGATAGTATTGTGAACAAGTCCCTTAAACTTCTAGGTTTTATCAATAGAATCACTAAGGATTTTAAAAACCTGAGCTCCATCAAGGTCCTTTACTGTTCTCTGATTCGTCCGCAGCTAGAATTTGCTAGCGCTATATGATCTCCCTACTATCGAACTCATATCGACCGGATTGCATCAGTCCAACATCGCTTCTTGTCAAGAGTTGCACGACTGATCGGCCTTGAGAGAGGTAGCTACTCCCATGAAGATGTAGAGAGGCGACTTAATGTATCTACATTGGAGAGACGTAGAACAGTGGCTGACTTGCTGTTTATTTTTAAAATTATGAACTCCATAATCGATGACTCGACATTATTGCAGGAAATTACGTTCAATGTTCCCTCCCGGTTCACTAGAGGCAGTGACCTGCTACATGTAAGGACATCCAAAACCAACTACGCATTCTATTCTCCTATGTTAAGAATGTGTAGACTGGTTAACTCCTCTAGTGACTTGGACTTTTTCGGGCAGGACCTTCCAGCATTTCGCAGATCCCTCTACTAATGTACTAGATCTGTTTTTTTTTACTCATGTTCATGTTTTGTCTAAGTGTATTGTCTTAGCTATTATATTGTTCTGTTTTACCATTTTATTTATTGTATTTTCTATTTTAAAACCGTATGTATTGGCCTAGGCCGTTAATAAAATAAATAAAAAAGCCAAAAGAATCCACAGATACACCATCTGTCGGTATTCTTTTGAAAATAAAAGAACGACAAGTCGCGGGTTCGTCACGTGGCTGCGTGGAGGAAGGATGCAGGAGCAGATTACCAAGCCAAAGAACTTGTTTTCGGTTCACAAATCGTGTTTATTTTTAATAAATACTTGCTTTTTCGTCCGACCGGTATGGCTGACAACTGCCGGAACCTGTGACATGCAGCGCCGCGAACAATCGCGGCAAAAAAGGAAATTAAATATGACAGTACACCAACGTGAAATGGAGCAATTGTCATAAAAAATAAAATGGCGTACGCAAATGCCTGCGTAATATGCTATAATTAAAAGTAACATTATTAGATGCGCATGTCAGGCGAGCGAACAAAAATGACAAAAGATCGCTTTTCGAGGCTTAAGGCATCAGCCTAAAAGAGATATATCAAGCTGATATAGTAGCCCTTGCTGACTGGTACAGAAAACCTCGATATACAATCTTTCGTCTCTTATTTCTGTTCGCTTTTCGTACATTTGTGTCGTCATTTTGTAATGTCGGTAGGAGGACTAGTTACATAGATCGCCACTGGCGGCGCTGTGTGACCGACCACGGCGCCGCACGGAGTTAGTTGTGTGCCGACCGCGAAAAAGGTCGTATTGTCGTTGGCCCGGCCTTTTGAATGCTGTGACTAGGTCCCGGCCATTAGTTTGTAAAGTTATCGAAATATATATGTCAATGTGCTTCAGAAAAAGTATTTGTGTTGTTAATCTGCTCCTCGTCTTGCCACCACGCGACTGAATAACAGCCTTTTAAAGAGAGGAAGGTGTTATTACATAAAAAAAAACATTTAGACCTCGTTCACCGCAGCCATATTTGGCATTGTGTAATTTGTCATAATTCGATGATTCTTCCTAGTGTCCGATATAAATTTTCCTGTATGTAAACACATACAGGAAAATACCGACAGATGGTGATAACAATTCTGAAGTCTCATCTGTGGAATTCTATGACGCTTACCATGGTGTACATGGCTAAACGCTGCATGTGGAGTGATCCGCCAACACCATAGACTGCAGCCCAAGATTTACGCATCATCTTTATTATTACAGGAATTTACTATGAATGGGTGGTCTTCATGGGACGACTTTCGTCTACCACCAATTTTAATTAATAGGCTATGACTGACATTTTACGGGTGATGGATCAAATTCACACCAACCGGGGGTATTTTAGAGCTCAGAAATCGATTAAAAATCCTTTTTTTTTGATCTCCGTCGGGGATCGAACCCACGACCTTTGGCTTGCAAAGCAAACGCTTTAGCATTGAGCTATGACCGCCGGCGAAAATTAGAACAGAAAGACAGTATATTTTTTGATAACTCACCAAATGGCGCCCATGAGCTAGTATTCTGATGCAGCACAGCTTTGGCCACTGAGATGGGCTTGCGGGTCATGTGATAGCAAGAGTACGACATGTAGGTGAGCAGGAGGATGCTGGTTTGATAACTGAAACAAGTGGAAATACAACTATTGTAATATACTGACAAACATATGCAATGCAGGAGAGCACAGCCCGTCAAGACCAGTGCGCTCTATGACGCTCATCCAGGGAGGCTGAACGCTGCGTCCGGGAAACGTGTGCTGTGTACGTGTTTGTGTGTGGGTTGGCGAGATTACAAGTGTATATTTAACTGTTTCTTGAAGAGATCTCGTAGAAAGGAGGAAACACAGACGATGGAAGAGCATTCCATAGCTAAGCGGTGGCTAAATCGACTGCTAAATGGATAAGCCCTGATCACTGGTCTACTCAACTAATGACTGGGCACGGCGCTTTTAATGACAGATTACACTCATTTTATTTAGTTTCAAGATGTAGGGATGAATAAAGAAAAAAACAGACCGCCACTTTTCCTGTTTTACCGTTACTGTTTTTCGAAAAAAAAATGAAACAGTACTCTTCACCGGCATAAAAGCAATACTTACTATAAGTTTCGTATCGATCGGATAAACGGTGTAGGAATGCTTAAAGGACAAACGTACCACTACTCATTTCTGTTTTACCGTTACCGTTTTTTGAAGAAAAAAAAATATACAGTATTCTGCACCGTCATAAAAACAGTATTTCCTGACAGTTTCAAATTGATTGGATGAATGGTGCAGGAATGAACAACGAACAAACAGACCGCCACTCATTCCTATTTTACTGTTTCCGTTTTTTGAAAAAAATGATCCAGAACTTTTTACCGGCACGAGAGCGATATTTCCTGAAAGTTTCATCTCAATCGGATGAACGGTGTAGGATGCATAAAGGACAAACACACACACATATAGATAGAATAAATAGGTCGTAGTTTTATTTTGTACCAGCGAAGTACACAGCTAGTGAATGTTTGTAAATGGGAATAACATTTCACACATTGCGGTCTGGTAATTAGATTAAACAAATATTGTATGCGTTTTAGTATGGGCCCTTATCAGCATATTTTTTTTTCATACAAATTGTAAGTAAAGCAGAGGTTTCCAAACACACATCTAAAAAACGAATATTCGGCCGAAATGTTATTCAAATTAATTAATCAATTAACAAAACGACAAGTGCGGGAAACGAAAAAAGCGAGAAATCTTCATAACGTATTTTTTTTTTTTTTTACAAAAAAACATTTATTTATATAGCGTACTGACATGGTGCCGAAAACATCGATATACAATCTTTCGTCTCTTATTTTCATTCGCTCGTCGGACATGCATGTGTCGCATTTTGACAAGTCTTTGTAGACAGTTTGACACTTCGATTTAAGCAAAACCTCATCACACTCGCATAATACACACAACATACGCCGACGTCATACAGGGATCCCCCTAACAACACAGACAATATAGGTCAAACACGTAAGTATCACATTTAGAGCAACT
Organism: Glossosoma conforme; assembly: GCA_022606575.1. Classification (NCBI taxonomy): domain Eukaryota; kingdom Metazoa; phylum Arthropoda; class Insecta; order Trichoptera; family Glossosomatidae; genus Glossosoma; species Glossosoma conforme. The sequence continues at coordinate 127,663 of JAGTXR010000301.1, forward strand.
GCCTAGCAACATAGCGTGACTGAAACTTCATTGCCGTGTTGCGTGTTTACATTTAATAATATTTACGAATATCTAAAAAACGGTAAATCGTTATAGTATTTGTGAGAGGACTTTATTTTTATATTTACGGTAACTATCCATTCAATTCATTTAATTCCGAACATTACCCAACTCTTTTTCTTCTAGGGATGCTTTCTTTCCATTCGCTAGAGTCCCGGAGGAAAATTGCTGCACTCAAACATTCATTCGTTCTTCTTCGCGGTTCAATTCACAACCCTGGGATTCTTGAATGTTTTAACTTCTATGTTCCAGATAGGTACGCCCGTGCTCGTAGCCATCCATTGTTTTTGATCCCAGTCGATGCTTGTGGAGCTTCAAGCACTCAATTTGGTACAACGGCAATGTCGCTCCTAAATGGCCTACCAGCACACCTCGATCCTTTTCTTACATCCTTTACCTCTTTTGTCGATGGTATTGTTCTACTTGATCTCTGTGATATTTGACACGTGTCATCTTCTTATTCTTTTGTGTTATATTTTCTCTATTTATTGTATATTTATTGTATATTTATGTATACTCTATGTTTCTAAATATTTGTAAAAAAAATGGAATTTCGATTTTGTATATAAATAAATAAATAAATAAATATTTTATTATGTAAACACTTAAAGGAGAATACCAACAGATGGTGATAGTAATTTTGAAGTCTCATCTGTGAAATTCTATGACGCTACCATCGTGCATATGGCTAAGCGCTGCATATGGAGTGTTGATCCGCCAACGTCATAGACTACAGCCCGAGATTCACGCATCATCGTTATTATTACAGGAATTCACTATGAATAAGTGGTCTTCACGGGACGACTTTCGTCTACCGCCAATTTTGATTAACAGGCTATGACCGGCATTTTGCGTGTGAGAAATTAAATTCACACCAACCGGCCGTATTTTATAGCTCAGAAATCGATAAAAAAAACAAAAAATAATAATATCTTTCGGGGATCGAGCCCACGACTTTTGACTTGCAAAGCAAACGCTTTGACCACATACCCGCCGGCTAAACCTAACCTAACCTAACGATTCGTCCAGTGATCGTAGAGTCCAGAGATCCATCGGTCTCGTTAACGAAACAACGTAGGTTAGGTTAGCGAGACATCCAGTGTAACACTTGTCTGGGAACGAAATGCGGCGGAACCAAACTAAATAAATAAACTGTCGGTAAAGAAAATGCTTTTGAAAGAGCGAAGATTGATTGAATCCTAATAATATAAAAATACATACTTCGATTTACAACACAGCGAATCCACGACGTTCGGCTCGCCAAGCAAACGCTTTAACCTCTGAGCTATACCCGCCGGCAAAGTTGGTGAAGGAATATAAAATAAATAATGAAAAAAATGTTTTTTTTTAAGGAACACTGCAGTGGTATATACGTACTAGTGTGTTACTCTTAGTAGTAAGTAGTATTATATGTATAGGAAGCTTATCATACCTGTAGAAAACTAAGTGGTTAATATTCTAATCACTTCATATATTTGACACAAAAAATCCTATTTACACCACTCGGAAAGTAAAAGTTTTATTTAAAAATACTTAGAGGTTCTTCCCGAGACGCTACACGGCCTAAATACTGACAAAAACAATAAATAATTACAACCCTCTTTAAAAAAAACAAGTCGCGGGTTCGTCACGTGGCCGCGTGGAGGGAGGATGCAGGAGCAGATTAACAACACAAAGAACTCGTTTTTGAAGCACAATTCGCATTTATTTTCAATAATAAAGGCTTGATTTCCTCGTCCGACCGGTATGGCGTTTCGCCGGCCCGACGAGAGTTAGCTGACAACTGCCGGAACACTGTGACACGCAGCGCCGCCAAGATAATCACGACAAAAAAACAAATTAAAGATGACAGTTGAACCAAGATGAAATAGAGCAACTGTCATAACAAATAAAATGGCGTATGCAAACGCCGTGTAATTTTATATATAATTTCATTCATAGTAAATTCCTGTAATAATAAGGACGATGCGCGAATCTCGGGCTGTAGTCTATGACGTTGACGGATCAACACTCCACGCGCTTAGCCATTTACATCATGGTAAGCGTTATAGAATACCACAAATCAGACTTCAGAATTACTATCGCCGCCTATCGGTGTTCTTCCGTATTTGTTTACATAAAAAAGTTAGGTCATGTAAGCGAGACATCCAGTGCACCAGCTGTCCCGTGCACCAGACGTCCAGTGCGCCCCGCTTTGTTGCCGATCAGTCATTGAACGAATTGTTTGGGAACGATAGGTCGTGACACCATTTAGTGTACCCTCTCTCTTATAATAGGTAAAAGTCTGAACTTCCAAAAATGTACGCATTCATGGAATTAAACATGTTTTACACTGTGAACCTTATATTACGGATAACCCTCGTATACCAAACAAACGTAAAGCAAACTGCATACATTGCAGCAATGCAAATGGTAAAGTAAAAAATAACTCAAATATTTGCTTTAGAAAAAAGTTTTTCTCTTCAACAATTACTTGTAAAACTAAGTTGCAGTTTTTAAAACTTTTTATAACAAAAGTGTTGCAACAATTTAAATATTTGTTCAGTCATTTTTCTAAGCCTCTATGAAATGTTTGTAATGTACTCGTATCTTCAAATAATGCAATCGCTGATGTAAAGCTTCGTCATTTGTATGTAAGTAATGTCATCAGAAGATGCTGTACACTGTAGCAAAAATATATTATTTAACCTTTGCTTCCCTGCGATGTGTACCTTCTAATAACCATCAATATATAAATATAATAAAAGTGGGGAGCTCAACCAAAACTGATCCACACAAGTGCTCTCTGTTTCTCTGCTGGCGAGTATGCAGCACCGGTATGGGCGGATCTGCCCATACCAAGAAAGTAGATATTGCTCTGGATGAAACGTGCCGGGTGGTTACGGGGTGCCTAAAACCTACCCCAATATCAAAGCTATATCAACTCTCCGGGCATCGCTCCACCAAACATACGGCGAGAAGTTACTACCAAGAAGGAGCTCACCAAAGCAACCTCGACGCACTCCACCCTATGTTTGGGTATCAAAAGATAACCACACGACTCAAATCAAGAAGAAGTTTCCTACAGTCGACAACAGAACTGGTGATACCTGCGGCTGAACATGTGGCGAAGCGCAACTGAGGGGAATACTTGGACCTAGCCCCTTGACACGACCAGGAGTGGAATATATGGGGGTTCCTTAACAGACTTCGGACCGGAGTATGCAAGACGAGGACACAAATGAAAACCTGTCAGTTTTACAGCGGACCGACTGAATGTGACTGCGGCGTGGAGCAGACCCTGTCCCACCTTCTGGAGTGTGCGCTGTGCCCGAATAGTTGCACCCAGTAAGACCTGATGATGGCCGGGAGTAACGCCATCGACGTCGCCTACAGACGGGATCTGATCCTGTTGTTTCCGACACGATTATATATATTTATATATGATATAATAAATACAATGTTAAGATTTTAGGTATTCCTACATAATACGAGGTTAGTATACTACAGCGAGTCTCCAATTGCATTCTTTGGTAACACGTTGCTAACCATGAAATACGTGGGAATGGATGAGGAAATGGTAAGGTTCTGCAGAATGGCAGACATCAGTTAGGATTCACATACAGGAGAATAACGACAGGTAATGAGAGTGATTCTAAAGTCTCATCTGTGGATTCTATGGCGCCTATCACTCTGCGTGTGGTGTGCCAACGTCATTGACTACAGCCCGACATTTACGCATCATCCTTATTATTACAGGAATTCACTATGAAAGTTATATGAATGAGGTGTCCATATGCACCGTAGTATGTAGTTTTCTATACCCGCATTCAGTAATAATTATATTTAATCAACATCTTCGGACTACGAAGAACGTTTAAAAGTTTTTTATGTAAACACACACGGGAGAATGCCGACAGACGATAGTGGAAAATTTCATCTATGACGCTTTCCATGCGCTGCATGCAGAATGATGATCCGCCAACGTCTATAGCCCGGCATTCACGCGTCATCTATTTTTACGTTGAATCATTTCATTTGGATTTTGTCATTTTTTTTAACGTAAACACGAGAATACCGACAGATGGTGATATTGATGCAGACTTCTATCTGTGGACTCTATTGTGCTTACTATGTTATATATGGCTAAGCGCTGCATGTGGAATGTTGATCTGTTAACGTCATAGACTACAGCCCGACATTCACGCATTATCCATTTATTACAGAAGTTCGCTATGAACGGGTGGTCTTTGCAGGACAACTTTCGTCTACCACCAATTTTGACTAATAGGCTATGACTAGCATTTTACGGAGAAGGGATCAAATTCACGCCAACCGGGGGTATTTATTAGAACTCAGAAATAGATTAAAAAATTTTTTAATTTTCTCAGTGGTTAAAGCGCTTGCCAAGCAAACGCTTTAACCACTGAGCTATAACCGCCGGCAAATTATTTATATATGATTCTGTGAACTATTCGATCGCCCTACGTACAACATTAATGTTTGTTTAAATATCATTGGTAATACGATACGGGACTATTCATAGAGATATCACTTAGTAAATAGGGTGACTATTATTCACATATATTGGATTGGCACCCAAGAACCGGCAAAAACGAAGCGTTTCCCAACCCCCTGCGAGACTGACGACATCAGAAAAATAGCGGGAGTGGCCTGGATGCGGAGGGCGGAGGATCGAAGATGGTGGAGACTCATGCGGGAGGCCTAAGTTCAACAGTGGACGGTAACAGGCTGATGATGATGATGATTATTATTATTCATCAAAAACAAATTCGCCGGCGGGTTTAGCTAAGTGGTTTAAACGTATGCTCGGCGAGCCGATGATAAAAAAAACTATTTCTGATATCTAAAAAATACGGGGGTATTTTTTATATAACGGGGTGTTGGTGCGAATTGGATCCCTCACCCGTAAAATGCCAGTCATAGCCTATAATTCTAACTAGTAGTAGACGAAAGTCGACCCGTGAAGACCACCCATTTACAGTAAATTCCTGTAATAATAAGGATGTTGCGTGTGAATTTCGGGCTGTAATCTATGACGTTGGTGGATCAACACTCCACATGCAGCGCTTAGCCATGTGCAGCATGGTAAGCGTCGTGGAATTCAACAGATGGGACTTCAGAACCACTATCACCATCTGTCGGTATTCTCCTGTATGTGTTTACATAAAAAATATAAATATAAATTTAAATAAAAATATATCTATATATATAAAAGAAAGTTGGGTTATATTTGTTTTTATAACTCAAGAACGGCCAAACCGACTTGGCTGAAAATTGGTGGAAAGGTAGCTTAAAACCCAAAAACGTCTATGGTATACTCAAAATTGATTTGATTAAGAAAAAATATTGAACATTTACGTAAACATGTTTTCATACAAGACTATTGTAACTTGACAGCTGTCAGTTGAGACGGTGGCGCCATAGGCCAGCAAGATAACTAAAAATGACGCAATAGTAGGTATTGTAAGTAGGTACCTACGTAAGGTACGGAATATTTTGAAACAAAAAAGAAAACAAAAGGCAGGAAAAAAAAAGACAAAACAAAATAAATATTAGTGAAAATATCAGTTTAATCTTTTATTTGTTAAAAATGTTATAACAAAAAGCAAATGGAAAGGCATCTTCTTATTATTTTAGTTTTTATAACTCAAGAACGGCCTAACCGACTTGGCTGAAAATCAATATCATAGTTTTGATTCCGTCATGACATACATTTTACAGTGCTTGGTTTTGCTTTAGATTTCCAATAAATGACCAATTACACTGCTTATTACCAGGAAAATAACAGACTTAAAGATTAAGATGTTTGTTTAGAGAAAATTTGACAAATAACCGGCAAACGATTTAATATCATTTATCTTCACCCCTTTATAATTATGCTACAAATATGGATGTTAGCTGCACATACAAAATAGCAAATCTATTGTCTTAATTTCAGGTGAAGAAACTACCAAGAAGGTTAGCTCGCCGAATTATTACGCATATCGTTTGATTATTCGTCGAAATGCTGACAACTACTTGCTGAAGTTTCGTCGTTTACTGCAATAGAATTCAACCAGACCAAATATATGATATCATGTGTACCGAAAAATTCAACTTAATAAAATCCAAAATCTGCTCATTTATTGCCTTTCGGGTGAAACAAAGTTCACCGGGTCAGCTAGTAATTAATATAAAAAGGCATTAAGTGTGGTCACCATTCCATTTAAGCGGTAATAAAATGTATGACTGTGTGACACGAGAGCCAAGATAAATATAGCGTTATGACATTCACGATAGTGACACAAATGTTCATTAACGAATAAAAACACTTCAGGGCGTGATGGCATGGCGGCAGAGTGGGAATGGGAGTAATGGGTTGAGACATCAATGGTGTGTAAGGCGTGATAGTGACACAAATGTTCATTGACGACGTTATACACATGATGGCATGGCGGCAGAGTGGGAATGGGAGTAATGGGTTGAGACATCAATGATGTGTAAGGCGTGATAGAGACACAAATGTTCATTGACGACATTATACACATGATGGCATGGCGGCAGAGTGGGAATGGGAGTAATGGGTTGAGACATCAATGATGTGTAAGGCGTGATAGAGACACAAATGTTCATTGTGACATACATATATGTACGATACATAAACAAATCTTTTTCAATATTTTTGATAATTATTATTATTTACAGAGTTCTCGTTGTTTTCGTTTCCCGCAACTATCGTTTTTGGGGTCCCATGAAAAACTAAATAACGACGTTTCAATATATTGAAATAAAGGGAGCGGTGACGGTATAAATCAAAACAACGACGACTTTTTTTGCCGCTCGCTGTATATTCCATAAATCTACAAAAAAAAAACATACAGTGGTACCTCGACATACGAGTTTTATTGCGCAACCTTGCTCGTATTTCAAATTACTCGTATCTAAAAAGCAAATTTCAAAAAGTTACAAAACGCGAGCACAGCATAACAAAGATGCTTTGACAGCGAGAGCACACTGATAACTGATTTTCTGACCGAGGCCGGGGGATTCACGCGGGATAGCGTGACGCGCAGTTCATATGCACCGGCCGACCCGCTAAGCCGATTGCTCGTATCTCAAATTTCGGTCTATTTCAATGCAAAAAATCGCTCGCTCGGGGTACTCGTATGAGGAGGTACTACTGTATTATTGAAGGTCCCTTAACAGACTTCGGACCGGAGTATGCAAGACGAGAGATCGACTGAATGTGGCGTGGAGCAGACCCTGTCACACCTTCTGGAGTGAGCGCTGTGTCCCAGCAGCTGCACCCAGGAGGACCTGATGATGGCCGGGAGTAATGCCATCGACGTCGCCCACTTCATGGCAGACAGGATCCGACCCTGTAGTTTCCGACACGATTATATATACTGTGTTATTTAAATTAATATTCATCTAAATTTGGTCCTGTTCAAATGATAAAAGAAATATTCAAATCTTCATAGAATTGAATACGTTCGATACATTATATATATGCGATGTACATATTTTTATCAGTAGCAGATAGTATGTCATTCGTCATAGTCGCTGGACGCTGCATGCGGGGAGGATGCGAGCAAAGTGCATCTTGAAAATGTGATGTAATCTACAATCGATATATATATTAGTATTTCAAAAAGAAAGTTCGGAAAGATTTATTTTTTTGCAACATCAACATCATGCCTATGTCCGCTCTTCTAAATGGAGCATATGGAATTGTGGCTTTTGGGTTTAACCGTGGGTGGCGAATCATCTTGTTCCAATATTTCGACCGCCATTGCAGGGCTTTTCTTCGGGGCCTCTCGCTTGGTGAAAACCATCCCTGTCGCGTCCTGTTTTTGGAGACCCATATGGGGACCCGTTACTGGACGCACGCAAAAATCTACTTGTTAGCAGTTAGAGAGTGGCTGAAGGCCTTCCCGTGATTCTAGGTGCATCAGTTATATGTCAAACAGACCTCAGTCTAAAGCTGCGAAGTTGTAGTAACAGCGAGTCTCGAACTGCCTTCTTTGGTAACAGGTTCCTGACCACGAAATGCGTGGGAATGGGCAATTCCTGAAAAGAAATGGTAAGGTTGGGAAATGGATTCTGCAACAACCCTGAAAAAACCCTTGCAACGGCGGTCAAAATATTGGAACGAGATAATTCGCCACACACGGCTAAACCCAAAAGCCACAATACCAAATCAGACCATGAAAACCTAAGAAGTTATTGATATAGCCCTTGCTGGCTAATGCCTAAGCCTCGATATACGATCTTTCTTCTCTTACTTTTGTTCGCTCGCCGGACACGCTCATATAAACATTTTAGTAATATAAGACAAGGCAATGCGTCGCCATTTTGTGTGTTGTGACAGATCGCTACCTGTCACGCCATTAGTTCCGTAATTAGACACTATGTTAATAACGGCGGTGTTGTCACAACTGCCGGAGTGTCAGTCGGAGTCTGCCCGGGACTTGAAGAGGAACGCCGAAAGTTGCATCCCCGAAAGTTTCAGCCGAATCGGCTGAGCGGTATGAATACCTGGGCATAGTTAGTTTCCAAGGTCCGCGGTTCGCATCCCGCTTCTGCCGTTATTTTTGTGCTTGGATTGACGCGTTGAAAAAAGAATTTTATGTATAGTATATGTATATTTTAATTAATAATAATATTGTAATATAGTCAATGATCTATAAAAAGTAGATTAGAATATTGAAATAATAAAATAATATTCTAATAAAAATTTTAAAAATCTAATAAGCTAATATTAGATAAGGAAAAATATCGACAGACGTCAATGAAAATTAAATTCTAAAAAGTGATTACTAGATCAAAACAATAAATGGCATCATCATGATTTAATATCTATGCCGGCGGGTATAGCTCAGCGGTTAAAGCGTTTGCTTGGCATACCGAAGGTCGCGGGTTCGATCCCCGAAGGAGTTTTTATTTTTTTATTAATTTCTGAGCTCTTAAATACCCCCGGTTGGTGTGAAAGTGAGATGCCTCACCAATAAAATGCCAGTCATACGTTATTAATAAATATTGGTGGCAGACGAAAGTCGTCTCGTGAAGACCACCCATTCATAGTTAGGGGGAGATCCATCACGTATGGCTGCCAAGCCAAGACTGAGCTCCGCAGGCAGCTCGCTAGGGAAGTGATTTGGAGTGGGGAAACCAAGGTACACTACAGAATCGCGGGATCCACCATAGCAGCGCTTTTCAGGACTGTAGCGCAATGCGAACCTTATTTTACGGATAACCCTCGTAAATAAATAAATATTAATTTAAAATATATATTTTTCGATGATCGATGATAGATCTCGTAGATGAACACTCAGAGATCATGCTTTTTTTTCAAGTATAGGCATACTGGACTTTGAATGGACATGCGCATCACATCAGAGTAAGGTCGAATCTCATTGTCGATGCACTCTTTTAGATTACGATCAGTTAGCATCTGATAACAGTGGGAGTCCCTCACACAAGTGCTAAAGATAAACAACGAATGAACGAGATTAGAATCGCATTAAAAGATTAAAGTAACTAATATAAGTAAATGGACCATCTCAGATAGGCGAGCCCGATGGATCGGTCACATCATGCGCCGCGATGGTCTTCTTCACGACATTGTGGGGGTAATGGTTGAGGGTAGACATGGTGCTTATCTGAAAGTGATAAGAAAAGACTACAGCCCTTTGAGATGTGGTGTTACAGAAGAATTGTCGGAATTTCCTGGATATACCACGTCACGTGCAAATACTCCCATCTAGGGCGCCCTCTACAGTTTCTATCCTCAACCATCCCCTCCACAATGTCGTGAAGAAGACCATCGTGGCGCATGATGTGACCGATAGCCTCTCTGAGATGGTTCTTACTAGGTGCCTATCTTCCTTGATTATGCTGAGAACCTCATTGTTCGTGACGTGGTCTCTCCAGGAAATTCCGACAATTCTTCTGTAAGACCACATCTCAAAAGCCTCTAGTAGTCTAGTATATATAATCGTGTCGGAAACAACCTCGAGTCAGATCCTGTCTGCCCAGAAGTGGGCGACGTCGATGGCGTTACTTCTGGCCATCATCAGGTCTTCCTGGGTGCAGCTATTTGGGCACAGCGCACACTCCAGAAGGTGTGACAGGGTCTGCTCCACGCCGCAGTCACTTTTGCGTGTGTTGATGTTGTTTCCGTAGTGGAAGGATTGGCCGGCATTGTAAATAACCGTTTCCAGTCCTCTAGTTATTTTTTATCACTCATAGACTATGACTGGCATTATTTTAGAGCTCAGAAATCATTTTTTTTCGGGGATTGAATCCACGAATTATAACTTGCCAAGCAAACGCTTTAACCACTAAGCTACGCCCACTTAGCTTCTGTTTCGTGCTATTTTATTGAGTATAGTGTCGCATTAACGTATGCCCAAATATGTGTTGAGTGCATTTTCCTTATATAAGCACGTGTAGACATGCTTTGACCTCAGTGACGTTTTCAAGGCTGGGCGACACGACATATAAGGACCGTCAATGCCGTCATCGCGAATGAATGAATTCATTACGATATGTTTTGCATGAAAGAACTGGGCTCGATCAAAACAAAGAGCCGCGTGTACAGCGGTTGTGTTATCATCTATCCACTATGGTTATCTCATTATCATCTTTTTCATATCCGTTCTCCCAATTAGAGTTATTTTTTTATCCCATATAATATACATTCTGTATCTGAAACATATCATTCAATATATTTTTTATTTTTTTATGTAAACACAATATCTGCTAATGAAGAACGTGTGTTAGTAAATGATGACATCAGCATGAGATAGCCCTTGCTGACTGGTACCGAAAACCTCGATACACAATCTTTCGTCTCTTATTTCTGTTCGCTTGTCATACATGTATGTGTCGCCATATTGGCATTTTGGACAAATCCGGTCACGGGAGTGACGTTAGTTATAGAGATCGCCACTTGCGGCGCTCGGTGTCACCGACCACGGCGCGGTGCCGTAGTCAGAGTTGTCCCCACGACCGTGACGGGTGTCATATTGTCGTTGGCCCGGCCTGAACACTGTGACTAGCTCCGTGCCAGAAGTTTGTAAAGTTATCGAAATATATGTGCTTCAGAAAAATTCTTCTTCGTAGTATCAATCCGGTGGATTGGTTTGCAGCAACAGAATCTTGCATCTCGATCTCCACTCCTATCGGTCCTCCGCAACCCTCTTCAGCTCAGCATAAGAGCTACAACTCATGTCCTCGAACACTTGCTGCAAATACTCCAGTCGAAGGCACCCTCTACAGTTTCTACCCTCAACCATCTCCTCCACAATGTCGTGAAGAGGACCATCGGGGCGCATGATGTGACCGATCGCCTCTCTGAGATGGTTCTTACTGGGTGCCTATCTTCCTTGATTATCCTGAGAACCTCATTGTTCGTGACGTGGTCTCTCCAGGATGTCCACATCTCAAAGGCCTCTAGTCTTTTTATCACTTTCAGATAAGCATCATGTTTCACAGCCGTACATCAAGATGCTCCTCAGAAAAAGTATTTGTGTTGTTGATCTGCTCGTCATCCTGCTCGAATAACAGCCCTAAATTAGAGAGGAGGATGTTAATGATATAAATACAATTTGGAGCACGGGACAAATGGTGCACTTGATATCTCGCTAACCTAACCTAAGACTCTGTCGAGTGATCGTAGAGTCCAGTGATCTGAGTCCAGAGACTCATGTCACGCTAACGAAATAACTTAGGTTAGGTTAGCGAGACAGCCAGTGCACCAAATAATCCAAATGACCCGTGCACCAGACGTCCAGTACGCCCCACGTCGTTACCGATGAGTAGTTGAACGAATTGTCTGGGGACGAAATGCAACGGAACCATGTAGAACAATATCTGCTGATGAAGAACGTGTGGTTAGTATACGATATACACTTGTAGTCGTAAAAATAGTAATATTTCTATGGTTGATGGCCTCAGACAATCGTTTAACATGTGTTTCGTGCGGAAGAGCAGTTCATAGATTGTGAAGCATTATCTGCTGATGCCCCGACAACGTGATAGCGGAGTGTTTGCCCGGTACAGGCCACAACAGCTGATCACACATGAACAACCGAAGCTTTATCTCAGCATGAGCGTGATAGGTGACGTACATGTGGCTATAATTATTATTATATTTTTATGTAAACACATACAGGAGAATACCAACAGATGGTGATAGTAATTCTAAAGTCACATAGACTACAGCACGAGATTCACGCATCATCCTTATTATTACAGGAATTTACTATGAATGGGCGATCTTCACACGGGACGACTTTCGTCTACCAATACCAATTTCGTCTTCAGTGGTCAAAGCGTTTGCTTTGCAAGCCAAAGGTCGTGGGTTCGATCGCCGACGGAGATTAAAAAAAAGGATTTGAAAACGATTTCAGAGCTCTAAAATACCCTCGGTTGGTGTAAATTTAATCCCTCACCCGTAAAATGCCAGTCGTAGCCTGTTAATCAAAATTGGTGGTAGTTCGAAAGTCGTTCCGTGAAGACCACTCATTCATAGTAAATTCCTGTAATAAATAGCTGATGCGTGAATGTCGCGTTGTAGTCTATGACGTAGGCGCATGATACACTCCACACGCAGCGATATGTCACATGGTAAGCGTTATAGAATCCACGAATGTCGTGACATCAGCACGATATAGTGCTTGCTGACTGGTACCGTAAGCCTCGATGTACAATCTTTCGTCTCTTATTTTTGATCGCTCATCGGACACGCATGTGTTGTCATTTTGTAATGCCGTTAAGATGATTAGTTATGCAGATCGCCACTTGCGACGCTGGGTGTCACCGAGCGCGGCGCCCGGTGCTCAGTCAGTTGTATGCCGACGGCGGCGAGGTCATATTGTCGTTGGCCCAGCCAGAATGCTGTGACTAGGTCCGGACCAGAAGATTTTAATGTTATCGAAATATATACATATGTCAATGTGCATCAGAAAAAGTCTTTGTGTTGTTAATCTGCTCCCTCATCCTGCCACCACGCAATTCAAAACGAACTTATAGAGAAGGATGTCAGTATATTGGTTGTTGCTGGGTCATACAGAAGGGATTCATTATCTAAGTTCAGAGGTGCAGCAGCCGTAGTAACAGCGGAAGAAATGGCTTATTGAAGCAAAGAGACATCTGTGTTATGATCATTGAAAAAATAGACGTAAGTGTCGTTATTTATTAGGTGAACTGCTCTTCTTTGAAAAGAATAGTTCAAATTTAGAAGGCCGAGATGTATTCTCGTAGTAAAATCCCCCGCTATACAAAATATATGGGCCAACACTAAAATTAGAATGTTTTATTTCATTTTTAAACGTCTCATAATGTATGAAGAACAAATATATAAATAGGCTTCTTGAGGTAGGCCCGACTCTTGTACGGTTTATATTTATATAATAGGCCTACTACCGACAGACGTATACAACAGGGATGGTCACTATTTGGGAAACTTCAGTACATTTTTAAAGCGAAAATTCTGCAATGTTTTATAAAACTAAGGTGTTTTTTTTATGTAATCGCATGCAGGAGAGCAGAGCCGGTCAAGACCAATGCACTATGACGCTCAGTCAGGGAGGCTGGACGCTGCTTGCGGGAAACGTGTGTTGTGTTCGTGTTTGTGTGTGGGTTGGGGAGATTGCAAGTGTATATTTATCTGTTTCTTGAGAGGTCCAGATTGTAGGAAGGAGGAAACACATGATAAAGCACAAGATCATCTTAGGTATAAGGTAGGGTTATAAAATGTTAGGTTAGGTTAGATTAGGTTACGTTTAACCGAATCACATACATTAGAATTTTCATTATATTTCGTAAACGCATTTATTGTCAGTCATTACGTTACTCATCGCGTATGGCATTGACCTCAAAATGACCCAAACCCAAGGTCTTACAGTTCACAAGTACCCAATTCAACTAATTACTTTCATATGGCGAGAAAAAAAGGTTTCATCGTTTGATGTATACCGACATTACAACTGTTTTCTACTTATAAACCTATACGCAGACTTAGGGTAACCGACTTTCGTATTCAGACACATTTCTTAAGGTAACCAATAATAGATACGTCTCTCTTTAGCCTCGCCATTTTCCATCATCTGGGGTCAGCTCTCCTTGTGCACATTCGCCGTGTCTGTCGGTCCTGCGTAACATTCTTGGTCAAGCACAGAATTTTCAGATATTTGTCTACAGTTGCAGTCCAGGTTGAATGTGGTCTTCCAGGTCTTCTCCTCAGCGTGGGCATGTTGAGGGCTCTCTTCAGCATGTGGTCCTCATCTCTCCGTGTCACATGCCCATACCATCTTAGGCGGTTTTCCCTTATATTTTCAAGTATAGGGGCCACCCGAAATGAGCCCCGAATATGCTCATTTCGAACTCTGTCCACTCTAGTCACACCGCCCCCCACCTCAGCATCTTCATCTCTGCCACACGAATCCTATCCAAGTCACGTTTCGACGGGGTCCAACACTCCGATCCGTAGAGCATAGCTGGCCTTACAGCAGTTTTAGTAGATTTTACCTTTGGTCCTAACTGGAATCTTGCTGTCACACAAAACCCCAGAGAGAGACCTGACATTTCAGCCATCCTGTGTTTATTCTATGTTCCACGCCGGATTCAGTTTTGGCCTCTAAGGATATCACGGAGCCGAGATATTTAAAAGTATCAACGTCTTTTACGGGTGTATTCTGTTGGACTGGTGCGTTAATAATACCTACGTCATAATAGCTACTATCCTTTAGAATAATTGAAATGAGGAAGCCTCAGCTCTCGACTCACCTCAAATCTTAAAAAAAGTTTCTGCATAAGGGTGTTAAGTTAGTCGCTATAAATGAAAGAATATTTGCATACGGGTATTAGTTACACTAACTGAATACGAGAATTTCTTGTAAATTGCAACACCACATAGGAGTCGACTTCCTTCAATCGATCAAATATTCATCATTGTCATCATCAGCCTGTGTCCGTCCACTGTTGATAGTAAGCCTCCCGCATGAGTTCATTCACACATTAAGCATAAATTCCCCAATGTTATAAAACTAAGGCACCAATGAGTATAAGTTTATGACGCAGAGACGTGGAATCTAACAGCAGGTCTTACACACAAAATAAAGGTCGCCCAGCTTGCTATGGAGAGATCCATTAGAGGAGTGTCTCTGAAAGATAGAAACTCAAAATGAAGATATCAGAAGAACTCAAGTAGTGGTGGCTACAAAATGAATAGGTACACCCAAGTGGCAATGTGACATGTGTAGAAGAGACAACGGTTGATGGGGAAGAAAAGTACTGTAGTGGCGTCCAAGAACTGGCAAACAGAGTTTGTCGATCTAATGCAAGATGGACTGACGTAGGACTCGCTTGGTGAAAACCCTCCCTGTCCCGTCCTGTTTTTGGAGACCCAGATGGGGACCCGTTACTGGACGCACGCAAAAAGCTACTTGTTAGAGAGTGGCTGAAGGCCTTCCCGTGATTCTAGGCGCATTAGATCATGGATGGAGGCTAATGCGGACACCCTACGTTCAACAGTAAGCGGACACAGGCTGATGATGAATTCCGCTCACTCGCTGGAGCATATGGACGTCACAAACTGCAGTTTACTATTATTCAGTTTTCTTACACCAAACACTGAGCAGTGCTTACAAGATAGCCTCAGTTCATTGACCTTTGCCCGTATATAAACATATATATTAAAAGATAAATTAATACATAACGCTAGTGTTTGAAATTAAAATAAAAACAAGTTTTCGGTTAAATAAACTTGTTTTGTTGTAAAACAAGTTTAAAAATAAATTCCACAAAATTTAAATATTTAAATAATTTCTTAAGAATACTATTTTCTGGTATTTTATTACGTTTTTATCACATCTGGTCCATATTTCGAGCATATGTGGTGTTTTACAGTTCTGTAAGCTCAGATTGTCTATACCTTGTCCCAGAACACATGTATCCATGAGGTCTACATGGGAACATAGACGATTCCCGGAAGCCTCCAGGGCAAGAGCCCGCGAACTTACATAGACTGAGGCTGTAGTACCAAAGAAATATTTGGGTGTTCAAGTATCAGCGTATTGTTTAGGAGATCTCCAACCTTTTAGATGCTATGACCCTAAATAGATCTATGCAACGCCTCCTGTGTTATCGAAGATTTCAACCCCTAAATGGTGTTTAATTTTAACCATTTTTTTCTAGGGCAGACGATAGATGTCGCTATAGACCCAAGCTATAACATTGACCGAAAATATAAAGTTTTATAACACACCGGTGTGCTCACGGCACTGGCGGGCTTCCCATAGCGGACCCATATTTGGGCTCTCCTATGTTGGGGCACTCGTATGAGGAGGTACCGCTGTATTATTGGAGGTCCCTTGACAGTATGCAAGACGGGGACACAAATGAAAGCCCGACAGTTTTACAGCGGGCCGACTGAATGTGACTGCGGCGTGGAGCAGACCCTGTCACACCTTCTGGAGTGTGCGCTGTGTCCGAGCAGCTGCACCCAGGAGGACCTGTTTATGGCCGGGAGTAACGCCATCGACGTCGCCCACTTCTGGGCAGACAGGATCTGACTCTGATGTTTCCGACACGAATATATATATTGATTACACGCCATTATTTTAATCGTGTTTAATAATGAATATGACTCGTGTTATTAATTAAAATTTTCTATACAATCTTGTTGCGAAATGCGATGTTGGAGTCGATTTTTGGCAGCTAAAAGGAGACACGTGTAAAACGTATCGACAATAGTTGTTCTAGCAAAATCATAACCATTGCTGTCAGCTGCACTAACTGGAACATATAGTCATCACTAGCTGCCGGCGGGTATGACTCAGTGGTTAAGGCGTTTGCTTTCCGAGCCGAAGGTCGTGGGTTCGATCCCCGACGGATATTAAAAAAAAAACTATTTCTGAGCTCTAAAATATCCCCAGTTGGTGTGAATTTGATCCCTCACCTGAGTTCGGGAGATTGCAAGGAATGCTGGACACTGAATGCTGGAAACGTGTGTTATGTTTGTGTTTATGTTTGTGTTGGGGAGATTGCAAGTGTATGTTGATCTGTTTATTGAAGAGATCCAGATTGTAGGAAGGAGGGAACATACAATCTAGAAGAGCATATTCTTCTTTTAATGATTGATTTTTTAGATGTAAAATATGTGTATCCGCTCCATATTTGGAGCATATGGACACCGCAAATTGTCGTTTCAAAGTTCTGTAAGCTCAGATTGTCTATGCCTTGTCCCAAAACACCTGTATACCCGGAGGTCCACATGCGAACATAGATGGTTTCTGGAGCCTCCAGAGTAAGAGTCCGCGAACTTGCATAGACTGCGGCTGTAGTATTAGATATGTATATATTTAGGTGTTTCAAGCTCGAGAGCTACTACCGCTAGTCGTGGTAATGGTCAGAGTGGCCCACACCCACTCTCTTCTCTCTTCCTTCACAGTGAAGTATGAAAGTGAGATATGCGAATATAGTGTCGCGCTTGCCGCACATCGTCGAGACCCAATGTCGAGGCACTCACAGCGCGAATTTGTTTCTGGTATTCCGATAATATACCCGATAAATTGTGATTAATATTGATATTATTTTTAAATTAATGCGTATATATAATGGAGTAATATCTAAGTTCTAACCTTGTATTTATTATAGTTATAGATATTGATGGTAATTAGAAGCAATGTGTAGAAGATACACATCACAGGGAAGGAAAGGTCAAGACGTACTCGTGAATAATGCTGGGTTTATGTCTATTGAACAAAACTACGACGTATTATTGAAGTACAAATATTAACTTTAGAACGCCTTCTTGACAGATGATTCTGAAACGTAAATAAACAGGGATTTAGATAATGACGTGCAGAATTATGCGATAACCAATCATGTAATGAGTCGTCATGCGCAACAATAACAGTTGCTCTAATATAAAAAATACTAAATTCATTCCCTGCGATAATTATGACTGGAATATATTACTCGCACATGATGTAGCCCTTGGAAATATATTCTTTCATGTAAACACATACAGGAGAATACCAACAGATGGTGACAGTGATGCAGAAGTCTCACCTGTGGTATTCTATGACGCTTACAATGCTGCATATGGTTAAGCGCTGCCTGTGGAGTGTTGATCCGCCATCGTCAGTCAGACATTCGCGCATCATAGTTATTAATGCGGGTGGTCTTCACGGGACGACTTTCGTCTACCGCCAATTTTGATTGATAGGCTGGACTGGCGATTTACAGGTGAGGGATCAAAGTCACACCAACCGGGAGTATTTTAGAACTCAGAAATCGATTAAAAATCTTTTTTTTTCAATCTCCGTCCGCGGTCGAACCAACGACCTTTGGCTTGCAAAGCAAACGCCATGACCATTAAGCTAAACCCGCCGGGTAAATATAATCAATATTGAAGCCAAAAAAAAGTAAAATAAATACTTATTAATTTTTGAATATATGTATATATATTTTTTGTTCTTATCTATTTAAGCCTGGTCAAATGTTTCCTTGTTCGATAAAAAAAGTAAATGCATTCAATTTGTATTGAAATAGTGATTTCTCGTTTTATCAGTGGAACGTCAAATTTGTATACCGAAGGTTAATTTCATTTTCAATAATTGATTAGGCACATTATAAGCCGGATAAAGATACTAAATATATATATTTATTTATTTTACCATCTCCCCTCCATATTTGGAGCATATGCATACGACAAATTTCCGTTTCACAATCCTGTAAGCTCAGATTTTCTATACACTGGTTGTCTCACTAACCTAACCTAAGAATTTGTCCAGTGATCGTAGCATCCAGAGAGCCATAGCTCTCGCTAACGAAATAACTTTGGTTAGGTTAGCGAGACATCCAGTGCACCATTTGTCGTTACCGATGCGTTATTGAACGAATTGTCTGTGAACGGAACGCATAAACTGCAGCGGACTTTCTATGCATAGTTCCCGATCGCTAACGTAGCGGTACATCCAGTGCAGCAGTTGTGCCGCGCACCAGACGTCCAGGGCGCCGCACGTCGTTACCGATGAGTCATTAAACGAATTGCTTGGGGACAAAGGAAAGCATGTGCTACAGCAACCTTTTCTTCAAGCCTCCGGGATTGTGACGTTCAAGAAGACCGTTCGGAACTATACATGGAGTGAAATCGCAAGAGGTAGAGCTGATACAGGATGAGGCGATGACCATGGCGGCTGACAGAGCTTTGTGGCGGCGGCTCGTGATAACCATATGCTCCAGGGGAGTATGTATAATGATAACAAAATTGATTTATTCAGCTACTAGTGCCATAATCAAAATTTTACACACAATAATTCGAAGCAAATACAGAAAAAATCAAAATTTAAATTAAACAGAATAGAAAGAAAATATAAATCGGCATGTACACATTCACCACATTATTATTATTGTGCTACTCAGTGAGTGGAGCACCGGATCCCCTCTGGATGATTACGTGAAGGCGCATCCAGTGCCCCTCCAACCGCGATTCCCACCTATCCGCCTACACAGCGACCGTTGCGTTGGGACTGCTGCGAACGCGTGCCATCCACTCGCGCCTCCGTCAACATGCCTGAGGCACTGCAGTATCGCGGCAGACGTTGTTATACTGGCCCCGGAGTGCACTGTAGACCTTCTGAGTATAGCAGCCCACAGACCGCACGTGTGAAAGATTGACAGAAGGCTTTAAAAGGCGTCAGCTTAACTTTTTTAGTACAACGTACAAACCTACGAATCAACATATTGCATGAAACCGACAGCGCCCTCCGCTCCCTCTCAATATCAGCGCTGTCACTCTAAGATCCTCTGTAACCCAGTGGTCCAGATACTTATACATATGGTGATGATGACTTTCCTTTCGTTAGAAAGAGGGATCCCTTTTTACGAATTGTCTGGGGACGAAATGCGGCGGAACGTCAGGCAGTCGACTTTAGTATAAAAGAGTCAAATATAACTAAGAAAAAATACTCCAAATACTTATAATGATATTATATAGTACTAACTCTTTGCTATTCTTTTAAATAAATATGTACGTAGTCAAAAAGTGACTAAAATGTATTGCATAATACTTTCGTTTGCACTTGTATTGCAACTCAAAATAGACGTAATTCTATGTAAACAGATGTGAAGTAATGCCTGCGGTGCTTGATGTTATTTACAATCTAATCTAAAATACCAGACGTGGGCGACGCTAAATTTAAATGTAAAAAAACTAAGATTGACAATTCGTTTGTACTGAATAAAATTGAGTTTGATCTCTGTTTTTTTTATGTAAACACATACAGTAGAATACCGACAGATGGTGATAGTAATTTTGAAGTCTCATCTGTGGAATTCTATGACGCTTACCGTGGTGTATATGTCTAAGCGCTGCATGTGGAGTGTTGATCATCATCCTTAAGTATTAACAGCTGGAAGAAGCGGTTTTCAGGTATCTGCGTGGCTTGGCGGCAGATTTTTTTACTCGGGCATTCAAAAGCTCGTATACCGCATGCAAAAATGCGTTGACCTCAGTGGCGACTATGTAGAAAAATAGGTAAAAGTCTGAACTTTCCAAAAATGTACGCATTCATGGAAATAAACATGTTTTACACTGTGAACAATCACTGGGAATCTTATTTTACGGATAACCCTCGTACATGAAAATAAAATACGAAAATCTGGTTATCAAATATACGCCAATTGATTATTACAATAAGCTCCGTTAACTACAAATGTAAACGTAGACAGAGTTCCGTCTGATGTTCAAACAAATCTTTGAGAAATTCGTTATCACGCCACATTTATACAGTAATCCTCTTACTACCTGAGTCTCTCCAATGCCAGCGGATATAGCTCAATGGTCAAAGCGTTTGCTTTGCAAGCCAAAGGTCATGGGTTTGATCTACGACGGAGATTTAAAAAATGAATTATAATCGATTTCTGAGCTCTAAAATACCCCCGGTTGGTGTGAATTTGATCCCTCACCCGTAAAATGACAGTCATAGCCTATTCATTAAAATTGGTAGTAGACGAAAGTCGTCCCGTGAAGACCGCCCACATCAATAAGTATGATGCGCGAATGTCGGACTGTACTCTATGACGTTGGCAGATCAACACTCCACATGCAGCGCTTAGCCATATGTAACATGGAAAGCTTTATAGAATCCACAGATGAGACTTTAGCATCGCTTTCACCGACTGTCGGTATTCTCCGGTATGTGCTTACATAAAAAATGTATATATAGGGTCCGCCATCTAACGTTTTTTTTTCAACTAGTGCTTATTTCGTGAATGGTAACACTTAGCTCATGTCTGATTTGACAGATAATTAGTTTTATCCTTCCGCTGAACGAATATGGTAGTGTATACGCTTGAAGAACGCTGGGAAATATTGCGACATTACTTTGAAAATCAGGTCATTTTTCTTCGAAAATGGGCAAGGAGTGGCCGTTTCAGTCAATGGCGATCGTTATCGGGCCATTTTTGTTCACAAAAATTGAAGAGGAGGATATTGGCAACATTTGGTTTTAACAGGACGGCGCTACATGCCACACAGCTACACTCGATGTTTTGCGCCCCATTTTCAAAAAAAAAAGTTATTTGGCGGACCCGTTATGTAATATTTTGTTGAGTATAGGCTAAAGGTCTTGGCTCTGTAAGAACAACTCTCCATATTCGGTGTTTAGTCAAAAAAAAACAGCATACATCATATATTCATATATAATGAACAAACAATGAGCCATCGGGATAAGTAGCGCTTAGTCATAGTCAATTATCATGCACTCCATACATAGAATTAAGTAAACGTCAGGGGCTTAGTATTTTACAAGTGAGGGATCAAATGTATACCAACTTGCCGGGTATAGCTCAGTGGTTAAAGCGTTTGCTTGGTTTTTAATCACTGGATGTCTCGATTTAACATAACGTAATTTATTTCGTAGCAGAATGGCTGAAATGGAGGTCTCTCTTTGGCGTTTCGTGTGAAAACAAGATTCCAGTTAGGACCAAAGGTAAAATCTACCAAACTGCTGTAAGGCCAGCTATGCTCTACGAATCGGAGTGTTGGACCGCACTGAAACGTGACATGGATAGGATTCGTGTGGCAGAGATGAAGATGCTGAGGTGGGCGGGCAGTGTGACTAGAGTGGACAGAGTTCGAAAATTCATTTCGGGTGGCCCCCATACCTGAAAAGATAAGGGAAAACCGCCTAAGATGGTATGGGCATGTGACACGGAGAGATGAGGACCACATGGTGAAGAAAGCCCTCAACATACCCACGCTGAGGAGAAGACCTGGAATACCACAGGCAACCTGGACTGCAACTATAGACAAGGATCCGAAAACTCTGGGCTTGACCGAGAATGCAGCGCGCGACAGGCAGATATAGCGATTGTGCACAAGTAGAGCCGACCCCAGATGATGGGAAATAGCGGCTAAAGAAGAAGAATTTATTTCGTTAACGAGACCTACGGATCTCTGCTATTTGCAGAATCCATTTCCCAACTTTACCATTTCCTAATTTATTCCCACGTATTTCGTGGTTAGAAACGTGTTACCAAAGAAGGCAATTCGAGACTCGCTGTAGTATACTAACTTCGCAGCCTTAGACTGAGGTATATTTGACATCTAACTGATGCACCTAGAATCACGGGAAGGCCTTCAGCCACTCTCTAACAAGTAGCTTTTAGCGTCCGGCCATGGGTCTCCTTCTGGGTCTCCAAAAACAGGACGAGACAGGGAGGGTTTTCAACAAGCGAACACTAGAAAAATCCTTAGGTTAGGTTAGCGAGACATCCAGTGCACCAGTTGTCCCGTGCACCAGAAGTCCAGTGCGCCCCACGGGAGTCGTTGAACGAATCGTCTGGGAACGATAGGTCGTGCCACCCTAAATAACAGATGTTTCATTTGCGCTTTGTTGTCCGGTAATCACGTTTCTATGGAGATACTGTGTACTTGATGTATTAGTCATTGATGTTAGTGAAACGATATTGAGTCATCCATTTACGACTGGACTTTATCCGCCTCACACCCGCATCACATCGGAGGACAGTTAAGTCTCCTTGATGACGTGCTCATTCAGATTATGATCAGTTAGCCACTGATAAGTCCAGTGGGAAGCCACTCTGAACAATTGTGGCCACTGCACAGAAGTGCTAAAAGAAAGAACCCGTGAAAGAGATGGAAGATAGATTCTCTCACCGAAAATACGAGCAAAGATTGTAAATGCATGGATTTTTTTTTTAGTGGCCACAAAGTCTGCATGCCTGATAGGACCGAGGCGATTCCCTCGAGCTGCATCGAAAAGGACTCCTCTTTCTTGTAACTCTTGTAACTGACAGTCCTAGAGAATGTGCTCTGAGGTCTGGAAGGGGGCGCCACAGGGGCAACTAGGGGCAGAAACTAAATTAAATGAGTATAGTCCATTTATGACTATTTTATACTGCAGTATATTCCCTTGAAGTATAACAATGCGATGCAAATATGGTGCATATGGCCATCAATGAATCGACACTATTTGTCTAATCGATCGTCTATAATACTATAATTTTAAATTCATTTAAATTAAAAAATTACAAATTTAGAATATTTAGTTTCGATTCACATTTATTTTAAACGATTACATGTTTCGGCCTCCCTGGAGGCTATTTTCAATAATGACGTCTCCGGGAGGCCGAAACATGTAATCGTTTAAAATAAATGTGAATCGAAACTAAATATTTTTATTTTATTTTTTTAATAAAAATTCATTTAAAATTATAATTATACATAGCAGCTTAGGTTTTCACGGCCAGATTTGATATTTATATATAATATAATTATAATTATACAATTTCACCAAGTACTATCAGTT
The DNA here is from genome assembly GCA_022606575.1 of Glossosoma conforme. NCBI lineage: Eukaryota > Metazoa > Arthropoda > Insecta > Trichoptera > Glossosomatidae > Glossosoma > Glossosoma conforme. The sequence continues at coordinate 151,554 of JAGTXR010000301.1, forward strand.
GATAACCTTAATGTCATTAGATTCATATCTTCATGTATTAAGTTAGGCTATATCTTCTCCATCTTGTAGGGGGTCGGCCAATGCTTCGTTTGCCAGTTCTTGGGCGCCAATCCAGTACTTTTCTTCCCCATCGACCATCGTCTCTTCGACAGATATGTCCTGCCCATTGCCACTTGAGTGTGCCTATTCGTTGGGTAGCATCCACTACTTGAGTTCTTCTGAGTATTTCCTCGTTTCGGATTCTATCTTTTAGCGACACTCCGAGCATGGATCTCTCCATAGCACGCTGGGTGACTTTTATTTTATACTGACAATATAAGAAGAATAGCGGGAGTGACCTGGATGCGGAAAGCGGAGGATCAAAGAGGATGGAGACTCATGCGGGAGGCCTACGTTCAACAGTGGACGGACACAGGCTGATGATGATGATATCTTCTCCGTTATATATAGTGTAATGTTAATTAATAAGTAGTTTAACGTTAGGTTATATATACTTCAACATGATATCAATCGCTTCAACGACTGGTGAATTACAAACTGTCTACACCAGTGGTTCCCAAAGTGGTCCACATGGACCCCCAGGGGTCCATGGGATCATCCAGGGGGTCCATGGAAAATTAAAATTGATTTGGGGGTCCATGAACATCGTTAGGGGGTCCACGGAGGGTTCAATATAAAATTATTAGAAATTTTGACACATCAGTATTAATTTGGAAGTTACAATAAATAGCAATATATAAATGAGATATGTGTGATGTAAATATTTTAAAGTGCATACAATTAATTTCTTAGCCTGAGACAAAAATAATTAAAATACGGGTTGGAGTCCAACCCTTATTTAAATGGAGGTCTACAAAGCGAATCGCATCTCACCACCGGTTCCGTCTAATTTTGTTATCTGGCCAGGATCTCGTTACTCGCCGAAACCGAAGAACACAAATTACTTAATTATTATTGCTTTATAGTTTTCGCTTCCAGAGAAAAGTTAAATGTTATTGAGCAATTAAATATAATTAAAGTGCATTTTTATTTAAAATACTATTAAATTATAATCCGCAGCTTTAATGTTCTGACACAAACTTGAAGTGCGATTTCTTCTGGAGCCTTAGAAGAGAACTAATAGGGTACATCTCTCTTTTTAAATAACACTCTCATAAAAATGCAATCAAGTATTATGAGCATCTCTAATTACCACACTGCACTATGTGTTCACACGATTATCACGTATTTTTTTACGAGAAAGCTTGGCTATTGTAAAACAATAAATAAATAAAAGTTGCCCTTTTTCTGAAATTCTATTTAGGACAGGAAACAATAAAAATGTGCCTGTCGCCAAAATCAAGAAAGGCGAGACTGACGTTATTTGGTCCATGGGTATATAAACAAGGGTAGTTTACAATTGGGACACAGAATCTATCTTTGATACCTACTGTATTGACCTATAACTCGCTCTTGTTATTTTGTTCTTTACAAGTTGATTAATATAAGTATACTTATATTTTCCGATACTAAGCCACAAAGTTTTTCCATTGTACTTTGGGTTATAGGATCGTATGTATATAAGATCGACTAATAAGACGTGAGCAGCCCCAGTCTTCCATCAACTCTCGTAATGTAAGTTTAATATTCAAATATACACACACTCCTCAATAGTTAACTTTTAAACAATCGATATTATAATATTTCCGTATATTTAAAATGATTTTATTATTGCTATGTCTAATTTGTATATATAATTATTTTGACAACAGATAACTGATACTAAGCATGGCCGAATCTAAAAAGAAATGTAGACAGTACAATGTCGATTATTTGAAGTTTGGCTTCATTCCATCACAGTCGAACAAACAATTGCCTTTGTGCCTTTTATGCAACAAAGTTTTAACCAATGAATCTATGAAACCATCCAAGCTGGAGATTCACCTGAAAAGATGTCACCCTGATAAAACAGATAAAGATTTGGAATACTTTCAAACACTCAAAAATAAAGTGATGGTACCTTTGCTACACAAAATGTTCGGTTCGACGTCAAAAAGAAACGATGATGGTTTGCGGGCGTCGTACAATATATCGTTACTTATAGCAAAATCTGGAAAACCGCATACTATCGGAGAAAAGTTAATTTTGCCAGCAGTCGAAGAGGTTTTAAAAACTGTTTTACACCAACCTGCATCTGATATAATTAACAAAATTCCTTTAAACAACAACACAGTTCAAAGACGTATTGATGAAATGAGTTATGATATTGAAAGTTTCTTGTGCAATTATTTGCAAACGACTCATTTCTCTCTACAGCTGGATGAGTCAACTTTACCTGATAATGAAGCATTATTATTGGCATATACTCGTTTTATTATGGATCAAGAAATCCACGAAGAACTGCTATTTGCGAGAACTTTGCCAACCGACACTAAAGGCGAATCAATATTTCATGTTTTGAAGGATTACTTCACAGAAAAAAAAAATCCTTTGTGAAATATTATGTCAGTTGCTACAGATGGAGCTCCTGCCATGGTTGGGCGTTATCGTGGCTTTATAAGCTATTTAAAACAAAATGTACCCGGGGTGTTAGCAATACACTGTGTCATTCATCGACAACATTTAGTTCCTAAAAATCTGAATATTAGATTGCATGAATCTCTTCAATTAGTCATTGATGCTGAAAACCAAATCCGAATCAATGCGTTGCATACGCGGCTATTTGCGCAGTTGTGTGACGAAAATGATGAGAACTTTCATCATTTACTCCTTCACACCAAAGTGCGCTGGCTGTCGAAAGGATTGTGCTTGACAAGATTTTTTGCTCTCTTTGACACTATTTTAGAGTTTCTGGATGATAAAGATAGAATTTTAAAAGAAAACTCAATGATGTGGAAAACGGACATTGCCTTTTTAACAGATTTGTTTGCTAAATTTAATGCGGTTAACTTGCAATTACAAGGCGACAGTCTTAATTTGATTCAAACAAAGTCCATCATTTCAGCGTTTCTTGCCAGAATAAAGCTAAGGAAGCAAAATATTGGACGGGGCAAATTTTCCCAGTTCCCCAATCTGTCACAGATAAGCTGCCAGGAAGACGATGTTTCAACCTACGTTCAACATTTAAATGCCCTATATTCAGACTTTGAAACAAGGTTTGAGGATATTTTGACTATGGTAATACCACAGTGGATAATAAATCCATATGGTGGTGACATTGAAGAAACAAATGTCATATTACAAGAGGAAATAATCGGAATATCAACTAACGAAGAACTCAAAGCACAGTTTAATAAAGGATATCAGCAATTCTGGCTTCAAAAAGACATACCTGTCACTTATGCCGCATTGTGGAATATTAGGAGAAAGTTTTTACTTGCTTTTCCATCTTCATACCTAGTGGAAAGGGGTTTCAGTGCAGTTGCCAATCTCATAACAAAAAAAGAAACAAACTGGATATCATCAAACGAGGAGATTTGAGATTAAATCTCACGAAATTGATGCCAAATGTTGAAAAACTATTATTAAATCATCAAGTTCATCCCTCCCATTAAATGCATTTATTTTTCGCCTAGTTGTAACAGATCGTAAATTATGATTGGGTTCGTTACAATTTTAATTTACAAAATTGTTACAAACATAATGGAGTAGTAAGCTTCAATAGTCTGCCTCGGGAAATTAAAGCGATCACTGATATAAAAAAAGTGATCGAAAAGGTAAAAAAGTTCTATTAACTATTAACAAACAGAACTGACGTCGTCACATAACAATGAGAACAAGGATATGTACCTGAAGTAATATTGTGGCTTTTGGGTTGAGCCGTGTGTGGTGAACTTCCTTCAACCAATATTTCGACCGCCATTGCAGGGGTCTTCTTCAGGATTAATAAATTTATTTAGTTTTGAGTTGGTTTATTCAGATTATATATATTTTTAAAGATAAAAAAAATGTATAATCTGAATAAACCAACGTAAAACTAAATAAATTATTAATCCTGAAGAAGACCCCTGCTATGGTGGTTGAAAGAAGTTCACCACACACGGCTCAACCGAAAATCCACAATATCATCAGGGGGAGGCCTAACTCATGCGGGAGGCCTAACTCATGCGGGAGGCCTACTCATGCGGGAGGCCTACGTTCAACAGTGGACGGACACAGGCTGATGATGATGATGATGATGATGATGATGATCAGGGGGTCCACGGATAACCGAAAATCGTGTCAAGGGGTCCACGAGTGAAATAAGTTTGGGAACCTATGGTCTACACCTTAACATTGATAAATGTAAAATTATTTCTTTCTCCAGGATTAAGAATCCTATTAAGTTTGATTATAACATCAATAATGTTGCCTTTCTCATGTTACTACTATAAAGGACCATGGCGTCACCCTAAACAGCAAATTGTCTTATCACGACCATATTCAAAATATTGTGAACAAATCTCTTAAGCTTCTTGGTTTTATCAACAGAATCACTAAGAATTTTAAAAACCTGAGCTCCATCAAGGTCCTTTACTGTTTACTGATTCGTCCGCAGCTGGAATATGCTAGCGTTATATGGTCTCTCTACTATCGAACTCATATCGACCGGATTGAATCAGTCCAACATCGTGCTACTCTTGACTCCTGTCAAGAGTAGCACGACTGATCGGCCTTGAGAGAGGTAACTACTCCTATGAAGATATAGAGAGGCGACTTAATGTATCTACATTGGAGAGACGTAGAACAGTGACTGACTTGCTGTTAATTTTTAAAATTATGAACTCTATACTAGTGTAACCTGCTACATGTAAGGACATCCAAAACCAACTACGGTTTCTATTCTCCTATGTTGAGAATATGTAGACTAGTCAACTCCTCTAGTGACTTGGACTTTTTCGGGCAGGACCTTCCGGCATTTCGCAGATCCCTCTACTGATGTGCGTGATGTCTGTTTTATTTACTCATGTTCATGTTTTGTCCAAATGTATTGTCTTAGCTTATATATTTGTTCTGTATTACCATCTTGTTTAATTGTATTTTCTAATTTAAAACCGTATGTATTGGCCTCGGCCGTTAATGAAATAAAAATATATGCTATTATATATTATATATGCTACAATTATCATCATCTGCAGTATATGCTGTGTAATGTTAGGTTGGGTTCATGCTACTAGTATATCATAGGCAGTGTACATAGTGTAATGTTAGGTTGGGTTTGTGCAATAATTTCTTCAGTATAAGTAGTATAACGTTAGGTTAGGTTATATATAAATACATGCTATAATTATATGATATGAAGTACATGTTGTGTAATGTTAGGTTGGGTTCTTGCTCCGAGTATATCATAGTCAGTATACATAGTGTAACGTTAGGTTAGGTTAGATTATATATGCTACAATTATATCATCTGCAGTATATGCTGTGTAATGTTAGGTTAGGTTCATGCTACTAGTATATCATAGGCAGTGTACATAGTGTAATGTTAGGTTGGGTTTGTGGCTCACCATAGCTGCCTGTTGAACTTCCACCGCGGGCAGCAGCGGATGGTCAGCCGCTGCAGCGCCGCCACGCCCAGGGGAACGTTCTTGTAGTAGGTCGTCATGAGGAGGCCGGCAAACAACTTGGGGATGATACAGAGCTTGTGCTTCACGGATGCGGGAATCATCGACTATAAACACAACAAAACAATCAGTTATCTAAATATGTCTGTATACTATTGTACGTAGGACTCCTTCATGAGTCTCCATCCTTCTCAATCCTCACCTCTAAGCAATCTAACCTAACATAACGTTGTATTACCTAATGTCAAATATCTACTGTGTCTATCTTCACACTTATTTAACTAGCACCAAACCTAACCTAACCTCATCATCGGCTAAGTCCGTTCATTGTTGAACGTAGTACTTTAATTTTATGACGCTTACCATGCTGCACATGGCTAAACGCTGCATGTGGAGTGTTGATTCGCCAACGTCATAGACTACAGCCCGAGATTCACGTATCATCCTTATTATTACACGAATTTACTATGAATGGGTGGTCTTCACCAATTCTAATTGATAGGCTATGACTGTCATTTACGGGTGAGGGATCAAATTCACACCAACCGGTGGTATTTCAGAGCTCGGAAATCTATTAAAATCTTTTTTTTTAGTCTCCGTCAGGGATCGAACCCACGACCTGTGGCTTGCAAAGCAAACTCTATGACCGTTGAGCTATACCCGCCGTCAAATATATATGATTTATTGCACAAATTAATTTCTTGAGTATTATGCAGTTTCACCAAGTACTGTCAGTTGATAACCGTAATGTTCTTGAGTATAGGTTAAGTTTGGTTCACTATACTTAAAATGTAAATATTATCAATTTTCATGCATGTACAACGGTTATGACACGAATTTTCTATAACGTACTAACAAAATTATTTTTAGTATACTTATTGCTTGTACCAAATAAATAGATCGCATTCGATATATTTTAAGGTTATGTGCACTGTTTTATTTACCTTAATGCGACGACTGGTAGACAGCTGTGTTGCAACTCGCGTGCGGCACTAATAAAACACTAAAAACGTAATGCGGAGCGTGTGTGACAAATCTGTTGTGTTTGCGATTTTATTACAATAAAATAGTGTGTGTAAAAATATGTATATATGGGATCTCCCGATATTTTTAGAGAATCACCTAGGAGGCTTGCGGAGTCCTACGGGATGGACGAATGAGAATATGTCGAGTGTATCCATTTTGCGATGTGTTTGGTGATTATTTGTGTGTTGTTGATGTCTGTAAAGCCCGGACCCGGAGTCTCTCTCGTGACAGCTCGACAGACAACACTGCAACGAGGACTGTGTCTGTGAAGTGAATTTCTTCGCGTCAGGTTGCCGGCGCGTTCGCCAAGGCGCAGGCTGGCAATCTGCGCGTGCGAACGTAAACACGACATCTTCGCCTATTTATACCTATCTGTCATTGATTATAATAAAAATTAAAAAATCAATTTAATGTGTTAATATTTTTTTATGTCTTATAAAAATTGTCAATATACTCTTCATTTTTCTTCGTAGTATCAATCCGGTGGATTGGTTTGCAGCAACAGAATCTTGCATCTCGATCTCCATTCCTCTCGGTCCTCCGCAACCCTTTTCAGCTCAGCATAAGCGCTACAGTTCATGTCCTTGAATACTTGCTGAAAATACTCCCGTCTAGGGCGCCGTTCTGCAGTAATGTTCGAACATTCCAGGTGGCATATCTTGTTGGCTGAAGGTTTTTCTTATTTGTCTTGGTTGTTTTCTCTTCATTAATCTGAATATATTTATTATTTAAAATTATAACGTAATGCAAATACAATTATTTATACATACTTAAAATATTTTAATAAATCAGTTTATACTTAATTTAAAGTAATGAAATACTTTTTTAAATAAAGAGATTTTCTGTCTTTAATTTGATTTTTTACCTTTTATAATGAACTTTTTTTAAATTTTCTTTTAATGAACTATTATATATATTCACTCTTCAAATTTGGAATATGTTCGTTTTTAAATATAGTTTCCCTAAAAATTAATTTGTACCTAACTCTCATAGAAATAATTAAAAATTAACTTAATTAAATAACAAAAAGAAAAACAGCATTTTATTTCTAATGCTTAATTTTTTTATTATTAAAGGTTATAATATAATATAAGTAATGTATTTTTTTTACAATTTAGCTGAATATGCTTTATACCTATCTTAAGTAATAAGTAATAATATTTAAGAAGTATTTACAGTAACAAGGCATGTGTGTTAATTTTTACTTTATAAAAAAATGTCATCATGCTCTTGATAAAACTGATGTTATGATGTTACTGTTTAAGTTTACTAATATATCTTGTTTTCCAAAAAAAAAAATTAATACCTTTGATATTGTTTCACATTAATAATTATTTTTTTAAGTCTTTACTTTTGTAACGCAAATGACTTTTGGGTTTATTATCAAACAATCAAATACACTTATATATGCAAGTTTTTCCACATTACTGTTATTTCAAAAGTATTACCTACCAAAAAAAAATACCTGATTTTTTTTTTTTTAAATAAAAACAAGTTGTGTTGGCTAAATAAATCTTAATCTTACTTAATTCAAACTCTTTATTTTCTACTGGAATAAGGGTGTTTAATTATCTAAATTATTATCATAAAAAACTATTTATTATTAAATTTTGCTTCCAAAGTTTCATATTAGGTATGAAAAAAAAAATTGGTAGGTAAATGGAAAAATTTACAACAAGGAACTCTAATGAAAATCATTTTTTTATTTACAGCGCAGTTATAATTAAATCAATTTGAACTGCAGTAGTGAATGTCTACTTTATAAAACTGTAAAAACAATATATTACAATAAACTTAAAGGCGATATATTTTTCATTGGCAACTATGGACTACAATAATCACTAACACATCAGTTAGCGCATTCAAAATTATTCGAAACAAAAACTTTGCGTTGCGATTCATAGATGCCTATTTATTTTTAATTATTATAAATTTATAATTTGTTGAATACAATATTTAACCGAATTCCTTCGAAATACATAAAAAAAATATTGCTTACTTTGTAATAAATATTTCATTAAATTATCTAATAACGTACGCCATTTCTTTAAGCCCGTTGTGAGCTCTAATAAATTCTAAAGCTTTCCATTAAAAATTGATAGTAATGTTACTTTTAAAATTGTTTGAAAATGCAAAGGAAGACCTCGTTGGAACGGTTCCACCACATTTCGTTCAACGACTCATCGGTAACGACGTGGGGCCCACTGGACGTCTGGTGCACGGAACATTTATTCCCCGGACAACTGGTTCACTGGATGTCTGGCTTACTTAAGCTAACGTAACCTAAGTTATTTCGTTAACGAGACCTATGGATCTCTGGACTCTACGATGACTGGACAAATCTTTAAGTTAGGTTAGAATAGCGAGAAAGCCAGTGCACCAGACGTCCAGTGCGCCCCACGTCGTTGCCGATGAGTCGTTGAACGAATTGTCTGGGGACGAAATGCATAAAAAAATGTACGGCGCTAAATCACTAAGAGCTAAAACGTGTTGCAATCGATTAGATAAATACGTAGATTATTAGGTAGCAATTAGTATAAGTACCTACCTATCTATTAATACATACATAATTGTATGCAGTTAAGAATAAATAATTACTTCATTATTCATTAATAAATATTAGGTTGTTCAAAACATTATTTATTTTTTTCCAATAATTTTCTTTTCAAAAAAAAATGTTTGATTCCTGATAACATCCTCCTCTCTTTCAAAAAAAGGGGTGCTTTTCCGTCGCGTGAAGGCAGGATGAGGAGCAGGTTAGCAAACAGACTTTCTTTTAGAAGCACATTGATTATATAAACATTGCAAGCTTCTGGCCAAGCGGGATGACATGCTGCTGTGGCCGTAATGCCACCTTCTCTCGCAAAAGGGTGGGGACCGACTACCGATCTCCGCGCTCGGTCTCGGCTTTAGATCGCGCCACGAGCGGTGGTGTTTATAACTACCACACCCGTTAGCGGACCCATCCAAAATGACAACATGGCAAACACAAGATCCGCGGTTCGCATCCCGCTCCTGCCGATATTTTTTCTGCATGAATTGACTCGTTTGAAGAATTTTATGTATAGTATATGTATTTTTAATTACTTATAATATTGTAATATGGTCAATGATCTATAAAAGTATATTAGAATATTGAAATAATAAAATAATATTCTAATAAATATTTAAAAATCCATTTGATCTTACAGAACTGTAAAAACGACAATTTACTGTCCGCATGATCCAAATATGGATATGGTACCAAAAATACTTTCCGAACAACTTCTTTACTAAGCAATTAACCACATTCATACAAAAGGTCAATTATCGCTGATTTATTGCGACTTCTACGAGATTAAGATACGTAAACAAAATGATTGGACAAATTTGTCGCTTTCAGAACATTGATGGACGCTCAACGTACATATTTCATTGTTGAACTGTTGTCGATTCATATTTTTTAAGGAATTGCATGCAGGAGAGCACAGTGCCGGCTTTAGGACGTGGTGCAGTGGGTCGGCTGCCCAGGGCGGCCTTAGTTCGTGCAGAAGGTATTTTCTGAAGATTTCCTTCCCACTCAAAAAATTCACATTAGAGCTTAGAAATCGAAAAAAATGTTATTTTGAACAAATTTATTTAAGATACGCCCCTGGAAAGGTAAGTATATACGAGTACTTACGATAAAAGCACTCGACCTACACAACTTTAAAAGTGAATACATATACTCCGTGCATGTATACAATGTAATGACTTACTGTATGTACAGTTGTGTGTGTTAAGCACACTAATATCTCATATAACTAAATTTGTCCAGTCTTACGACCAATGGTGCAATAAACAGGTTTGCTTGGAGATGTTTCTTGCAATATGTGTTGCAATAGCTGCAATATGACTCGCCTCCAGACAATTCGTACAACGACTCATCGGTAACGGCGTGGGGCGCACTGGACGTCTGGTGGACGGTACACTTGATGCACGGGTCAACTGGTGCACTGGCTGTCTCGCTAACCTAACCTAACATAAACTAACCTTATTTAACATAACCTGTTCTAACCTAACAGCCGGTGGTTATAGATCAATGGTCCAAGCGTTTACTTTGCAAGCCAAACTTCGTGGGTTCGATCTCCGACGGAGATTAAAAATTAAAAGATTATTAATCGATTTCCGAGCTCTAAAATACCCCCGGTTGGTGTGAATTTGAATCCCTCACCCGTAAAATGCCAGTCATAGCCTATTATTTAAAAATTGATTGTAGACGAAAGTCGTCGCGTAAAAACCACCCATTCACAGTAAATTCCCGTAATAATGATGCTTGAATCTCGGGCTGTAATCTATGACGTCTGCGGATCAGCACTCCACATGCAGCGCATAGTCATATGAAATATGGTTAATAACATAGAATCCACAGATTAGACATCTTCATCATCACTATTGTCTGTATTCTTCTGTATGTGTTTACATAAAAAAAAAAACATGTGAAACAGAAAAATGATATAAAATATGAATTATTTAGTTTTACTCGGGGATCGTTATATTTTTTCTTGTGTGAAGTGATACGCTACTGATTTTTTTCTGACAACTTTGTGTCAGAAACACGAACAGCTGATTGACAGCCGGTTTTCGTTTGATTGTATTGGTATCATAATATATGTACTTAGTGTGAAGATTCGGTGGTCAGTTTACATTGTGGGTTCAAGAAAGAAGGACGTTTGTTAGGCGGAAGAAAATATTGAAACTGTGAAACATTATATAAACGTGAGTGACACTTTTTATTACATTGTTTGTGTTGACATGTTTCCATATGTAGTTCCTTATATTTGCCGGGCGGCATGGTGCAGTGGTTAAGGCGTTTGTTTTTTTATTTTTCATGTAAGCACATACAGGAGAATACCGACAGTTGGTGATAGTAATTCTGAAGTCTCATCTATGGAATTCTATGACACTTACCAGTGTTGATTCGCCAACGTCATAGATTGTAATTAATAGGCTATGACTGGCATTTACGGGTGAGGGATCAAAATTCACGCGAACCGAGGGTATTTTAGAGCTCAAAAATCGATGAAAATCCTTTTTTTAATCTCCGTCGGGGATCGAACCCACGACCATTGGCTTACAAAGCAAACGCTTTGACCATTGAGCTATACCCGCCGGCAATGTTTGCGCAGTTATCGACAGGGCATCGAAGTTCAGCGATATAGGAAGGTGAATTATTTTGGATGGGTTGATATGATATACGCGTGTCGTTGGTTGGGTTGAGTTCTAGAAACAAATATTTATAGACAGCCATTGCAGGGGTCATCTGTGACGGTCGAAATGATTTTATTATCAATCAAAGATCTAACCCACGACCTGTGGCATGGTAAGCAACCTTCGAAACCACTAAACTAAGCCCGCAGGCAGACAGCTTCTACTTAAAATGAATTTAATGATTTCTGGCTTATATTTTAGCAATGTTATCGTTGTACTTTGCATGTTATTGTAATCTCTATTCAATAGGTTTGGTTCTGTTTGGAATTTTACATTTGCCAAATATTTGATGACGATTACATCATCTTAATTATATTTTCAAATCCTCAATGCTTATACTGATTTTTTTTACCATTTTTGAAGCATATGGACACCGCAAATTGGTGTTTACAGTTCTGTAGGTCAGCAAAGAGCCATCTCAAAAAGGCGAGCAAATTGCCAAAACATTTGTTTGCAGCATCTTAATGTACGACTGTGAGACATGGTGCTTATCTGAAAGTGATAAAAAAGACTAGAGGCCTTTGCGATGTGTACATACAGAATAATTCTCCTGGAGAGAACACGTCACGAACAATAAGGTTCTCGGCATAATCAAGGAAGATAGACACCTAGTAAGAACCATCTCAGAGAGGCGATCGGTCACATCACGCGCCGCGATGGTCTTCTTTACGACATTGTGGAGGGGATGGTTGAGGGTTGAAACTGTAGAGGGCGCCCTAGACGGAAATATTTGCAGCAAGTGTTCGAGGACATGAATTGCAGCTCTTATGCTGAGCTGAAGAGGATTGCAGAGGACCGAGAGGAATTGAGATCGAGATGCAAGATTCTGTTGCTGCAAACCAATCCACCGGATTGATAATACGAAGAAGAAAGTCAGATTGGCTTATGCCATGTCTAATAACACCAGTATTCCGGGAAGTTTGCAAGCGAACGGTTCCGCCGCATTTCGTTCCCAGACAATTCGTTCAACGACTCATCGGTTACGACGTAGGGTGCACTGAAAGTCTGGCACACGGGACATTTGACGCACGGGCAACTGGTGAACTGGATATCTCGCTATCCTAACCTAACCTAAGTTATTTCGTTAACGAGACCCATGGATCAATGGACATATCTTTACGTTAGGTTAGGTAAGGTTAGTGAGTAGTTTTAGCTTGACAGCTAGTGAGTAGATGGTCGTTATATACAAATTTATGACCAGGACTTGAATAAATAACACAAAACATGAAAACCTAACCTAACATATTCATAATTACCATTCATTAATTATTTACTCTGGATTTATTATTTTTCTACTGCTGATTTATTACTTTAACTGATCTTATTTTAAATATTTACTACTGGGCATTTCTGAAATATTTATTGGCCATTAATTGAATTAAACACCGACAGTATAATTCGTTGCCTTAACTTACAAATTGACATCCCCCGTCTTTGAAACGGCATGTTTTGGGTTCGTTACGTGGCCGCGTGGAGGAAGGATGCAGGAGCAGATCACAAAGCAAAAGAACTTGTTTATGAAGCACGATTCGTATTTATTGTGAATAAAGACTTGATTTCCTCGACCGACCGCTACATAACGTTTCGCCGGTCAGACGAGACTTGACTGACGACTGCCGGAACACTGTGACATGCAGCGCCGCCAAGATAATCACGGCAAAAAAACTAATTAAAGATGACAGTTGAACCAACATGCAATGGAGCAACTGTCATAACATATAAAATGGCGTATGCAAACGCAGTGTAATTTTATATAAAATTAAGACTAACATTGTTAGATGTGCATGTCAGGCGAGCGAACAAAAATAAGAGACAAAAGATCGTTTTTTGAGGCTTTTAGGCATCAACCTAAAAAGCTGATATCAAAATGTATCGCAAGATTAAGCCATTAAATATATTTTTAATGTTTGTTCTAACCTAATTAAGCCGGCAGATATGGCTCAATGGTCAAAGCGTTTGCTTTGAAAGCCAAAGGTCGTGGGTTCGATCCCCTACGGAGATTTAAAAAAATGATTTTTAATCCATTTCTGAGCTGTAAAATTACCCCCAGTTGGTGTGAATTTCATCCCTCACCAGTAAAATGCCAGTCATAGCCTATTAATTAAAAGTGTATCGACCCGTGAAGACCTCCCATTCATAGTAAATTCCTGTAATAATAAATTTCAATTTTCAATTTCAATTTTTATTTATATATCCTTGCAGAAACATTACAAATTTTATCAATTCAATGCATTTCTGAAGTACAATAATATAAATACAATAATGTAATATAAAATAAAAATACAATAGGTAACATAAATGTGGTGATGTAAATTTATTGACACATTTAGTATCACTGATCTCACACTCAGAACTAGCGTCAGGAGACTCAAGATAAATAGTTTGACTTGTAACAACAAAAACCCTGTCATAAGTATATCATGATTGACTCACAAATAACAAGGCATTATTGTCACAAAATAAAACGTGTAACATTTTGCCTCCATAAACACCAGTACTGAATTTAAAGCAATATAACACTAAATATGTCATTATCTTCACTTAAGTTGGTTTCAACCACTGTTCACTGCGATTCTTTCGTCTTATGCGTATCCAGGGTTGAACGATGGTCCTTTCAGGCCACACTTGAGGCTCCATGAGAGACTCCAGCGAAGTCGCGATGACCCCGACTTTGAAAGAAGTTGACAGCGTCCGCCTGCTGACAATCCTCCTGATGGTCATCCAAGAAGGATTGAATGCAGCGGTCGCTGCCAAGAAGCTCTGCAAGTCCTCAGCCGATGTATCTGGGTGAAGGCCCTTGGCGTGAAGATACGCCATCTTCACTCCAGTAACGTTTTTTGAAGGAGCTGCAGAGCCACGGATCATCAGACGTGCTGAATGTTGTTGCCTTTCCCCATGCGGAGAGGCGCGACTCAACTTAGAACGTTGAACTTCTCCGGAAAGATTGCTCGGGGGAGGGAGAGGACATCCACGGAGAAAGCACTCAGGTCCTCCAGTTCCTCGAACAATGATTCGTCCCGGCTGAGAACGGGAGTCCTTGGGAGCCTTGCTCGAAACAGCAGGGGCTCCTTCGATAGTATCTTCCGAGGAGTCCTCTTCGGTGGCCTCACTCGAAGCGGATTCTTTGACGGCAGGTTCGGAGTCTCTGCTGTCACAGTTAAGCGACATCGACACAGGAATGTTGACAGCTTCAGCGTAGGTAGCCGGAATTGATTTGCACGCTCGAGGTAAGCGCCTTCTGCGGGAAGTCGGCAGACTTGTCGGGTTGGGTGGAGGGTCCACACCAACGGATGTCAGAGCATCATCCATCCCGCATCCAACAGCCTTTAAGAGCCTCTCCAGCAGCAAACGGTGATCGTCTAAGCGACGATTTATTTGCGCGATATCACAATCGCAACACTTCGCCATCCTGTAGGTAGGATTACTAGACACGTCCGCCCGGTTTGAGTGTCGAGCGACGAAAATAAAGAATGATGCATGAGTATGCTGTGGTCTATGACATTGGCGGATCAACACTACATGCGGCGCTTAGCCATATGCACCATGGTTAGCGTCATAGAATTCCACAGATGAGACTTCAGAATTACTATCACCGTCTGTCGGGTTTCTCCTGTATGTGTTTACATAAAATATTCACTGTATCAAAATCAACTTGTCTACTTGTTAAAGAATTATGAAAAATACCTTTATTGTTATAATGGCGATAAAGAAGTATATTTTTAGATAACATCCGCGTCTATCTTGTTAGCGTTGATATCTGTCAAGCTTCTGCCTGCCAACAAATTCATTGAAATTCCTTAAGACGAGTTGAAAAAACACACATTCTGAAAAGTTCTTAATTCTTACAAATTGATGCATATTTTTTTATTTTTTATGTCAACACATACAGGAGAATACAGACAGATGGTGATAGTGATTCTCAAGGATCTGTGAAATTCTATTTAATATTCGAGGCGATATCGTTGAACAGTCTGATCACTCTCTTAAGAGGCATAGTCCCTGGCAGGTTAGTATTACCTCTAGGAAGAACAAGCAATCTGTGCCTCCTTATCCTTAAATAATTGTCAGGGACAAACAAACCAATTTCAAACAAAATATCAGGATTTCTGAACACTGAAATGGATACTCAAGCATCTAATAATGTTAGTTTTAATTATATAAAAATACGCGGCGTTTGCATACGCCAGTTTGTTTGTTATGACAGTTGTTCCGTTTCATGTTGGTGCAACTGTCATCTTTGTGCCGACAACCGATGCGAAAGGGTTAATATAAAAAATCCATGTTTGGTCTATTGTTTGCTGCGATTGATGCAATGACGAATGAAGGTCATGTTCTGAACCGTGTTTGATGATTACTTATTAGAGAAGATCAACACCGAGGTCGCTACGTCAAACTGGAAAATTGCTATCAAGCTCGGGTAAATTAAATTATTTTTATCACGCAATTGAAGTACTTGGGAGTGTTGTCTAAGAAAAATACGATCTATAGCAGTCTTCGCTGGGCGGCATAGTCCAGTGGTTAAGGCGTTTGCTTCTCACTCAGACGCCATCGGTTCGCATCCCGACCAAGTTTTTTTTGACCCTTTCGCATCGGTCGTCGACTTATGCCGTCAAAGATTCCCCGACCGTTGACATCGGTTGACGCGATATATCGTTTTGCTACTTTCAGTACTAATTGTGACATCTACGGTAAGAAATTGGAAGTGCAGTCATTCCCTTTATCGACCTACGTGTATTATTTTCGGAAATCTGTAAAGCATTTAAAAAAGTATCGTTAGGTTGCGTGAGCGATTTTTCTGTAAGCCAAATGTGTCAATGCCACCACACGTATGGAGTAACATAATGAGCGTTTGTTAAATATAATAGTTTTTTATGCATCATCTGATAGCTAAGGGATAGAAGAACCAATGTGATATAGACCAGATAAGTACATTTATGCATCAAATACTAGTTTTATAATTGAGAGTATAATTTGTATTCAAACCGAGCCGTAATGAAAGGGTTAAGAATACAAGTAGTGGAGGCTACACAACGAATAGGCATCCGGCTACCCCAGCTATTTTTTTGATGTCATCAATCCGTCTTGCAAGGGTCGGCCAGCGCTTCGTTTGCTAGTTCTTGGGCGCCACTTCAACGCTTTTTTCCTTATCGTCCGTCGTCTCTTCTACACATAAATGTCAAATTTCCACTTAAGTGTGCCTATTCTTTGTGTAGCTTCCACTACTTGAATTGTTCCTATATGTTCATTTTGAGATTCTATCTTTCATAGACCCTCTCATGGTTCTCTCCATAGCACGCTGGGTGACCTTTATTTTATGTGTAAGACCTGCTGTTAGATTCCACGTCTCTGCGCCATAAGTTAATACGGGGAGGATGCGTGGGTCAATCGCCTAATTTTTAAGAAATTGCGGAATTTTCGTTTTAAAAATTTACTTAAATTTTACAAATCCTGCCCATCTCACTTGTATACGCCTGTCGATTAGTTTTGAGAAGTATTTTGAAATGATCCATTTATTGAAGATATTCAATATGTTTTGATATCAGCATGATATAGCCCTTGCTGACTGGTACCGAAAACCTCGATATACAATCTTTTGTCTCTTATTTCTGTTCGCTTGACGTACATGTATGTGTCTCCATATTAGAATTTTGGAAAGTCCGTTCACGGGTGTGACGTTAGTTATATAGATTGCCACTTGCCGTGCTGGTGACTGACCACGGCGCCGCACGGGTCAGTCGTGTACAAACCGCGAAACAGGTCGTATTGTGGCCCGGCTTGAATGCTGTGACTAGGTCCGGGCCATAAGTTTGTGAAGTTTATCGAAATATGTATGTTAATGTGCTTCAGAAAAAGTCTGTGTATTATTAATCTGCTCCTAATCCTGCCACCACGTGACTGAATAGCAACCTTTTTAAAGAGAGGAGGATGTTACACTTATATAGATTGACATCAGCATGATGTAGCCCTTGCTGACTGGTACCGAAAACCTCGTAATACAATCTTTCGTCTCTTATTCCTGGTCGCTTGCTGTGCATTTATGTGCGCCATGTTGTCATTTTGGACGGGTCCGCTAACGGGTGTGTTAGTTGGAAACACAATCGGTCGTGGCGCGGGCGAGAGCCCGATCACGAACGCGTCAGTTATGTGTTCACGATCGAGAAGGTCGCATGACGGCCAGCGACATGTCCTTCCGCTTGGCCGGAATCTTGTTAAGTCTATCATAAATAAAATCAATGTGCTTCTAAAAGAAAGTCTTGGTTTGCTGACCTGCTCCTCATGCTGCCCTCACGCGACGGAATAACACCTTTTTTTGAAAGAGAGGAGGATGTTAGTATGTGAAGTGATGCCACAGTTTGATTTTATATTATTGATAAGTTTTCTTTTTCCTTTCTAGTTAAGCAATGATGGATTGCAACTGCACTTGGCTGCTTCTTGCAGTTGGACTTGTAACTCTGCTTTACGCGTACGGCAAGTGGCGAGTTGGGTTCTTTGAGAGGCGGGGAGCCAAGAGTGTTCCTGGAATGTTGCCTTTCTTCGGACATATGCTGAACGTGATCCTCAGAAAGGAACACCTCAAGGACGTCGTAATTAAGTCATACAACTCCCATAAAGATCAAAAGTAAGTAATTGTATCATATTTCAAAGTTATATAAAAACATTTTCAGTGAATGTCCATTTACTTGTAGTATACAAGTTAAGCTGCTTTAGAGTTGCGGGATTCCCCGTGAATAGCTTGGCAAGCATCAGTGTGTTGCGTAGAAACCTACTCGTCCTTATGTCAGAGAATCCTCTAATATATATATTGGATTGAACTTTACTCGAATCTCGCACCGAAGGAGAGTTAAGCCTCCTTAATGATGCGCTCATTACGATTATATTTAATCGGCAACTGATAAGTCCAGTGGGAGAACAATTGTGGCCACTGCACAGAAGTGCTTAAAATATAGTTCCACTAATGAGATTAAAATCGCAATCACGGATTAAAAGGAGATGAAGATGCAAGATATATTCTATCACCGAAAGGTTTTTTTAGTGGCCACAAAGTCTGCATGCCTGACAGGGCGAGACAGTTTCCTTGAATTGCATCGAAAAGGACCCCTCTTTCTAACTCTTGTAACTGACAGCCACAGATAATGTGCTCTGAGATCTGGAAGGGGGCGCCACAGGGGCAACTAAGTCTTGAAATGAAATAGATTCAAAATAATATTGAGTGTTATCTGTGTTTAAAAGCGCAGTGTCCAGTAATTAGCTGGGTAGACCAGTGATCAGGGTTTATATATACTATATCCTATAATTCTTAAATTTTCTTTCACAGATACGTTGGCTTCATGCAGATCAATAATCCTCTCCTATTGATCAAGGACATTGAGCTTATAAAGCAGTTAACAATCAAGGATTTCGATCACTTCCAAGATCACATTGGTTTCATAGACGAACAATCTGATCCACTGTTTGGAAACAACCTTTTCACACTTAAAGGTTATCTATGATTTTCATTTTCTATACCTTTAACACAAAAATTACTAAAAACTAATGCGTTTAACCAATGCATCCTCCCAGTATTAACGTATAGCGTAGAATCAATCTTAGTTTTTTAACATTTAAATTTAGCGTCGCCCACGTCTGGTATTTTAGATGAGATTGGAAATAACATCAAGCACCGCGGGCATTACTTCACATCTGTTTACATAGAATTACGTCTATTTTGAGTTGCAATATTCAAGTGCAAGCGAAAGTATAATGCAATACATTTTAGTTACTTTTTGACTAAGTACATATTTATTTAATAAGAAGAGAAAAGACTTACTTCTATATAGTATCATTGTTAGTACTTGGAGTATTTTTTCTTAGTCTTCTTCGTAGTATCAATCCGGTGGATTGGTTTGCAGCGACGAAATCTTGCATCTCGATCTCCACTCTTCTCGATTCTCTGCAACCCTCAGCACAAGAGCTGCAACTCATGTCCTCGAACACTTGATGCAAATATCTAGGGCGCCCTCTGCAGTTTCGCCTCTCAAAAAATGGGGCAAATATGTGAAACGGTAAAAATGATATAAAATATCAATTACTTAGTATACTCAGGGATCGTGATATTTTTTCTCCAGTGTAATAATACGCTACTGATTTTTGCATGCAAGTAGGTGTGAATTGAACTACCACACTGACAACTTTGTATCAGAGACACAAACAGCTGATTGACAACCGGTTTTTCGTTTATTTGTATTAGTATCAAAATAAACTGAGTGTGAAAATTCGGCGGTCAGTTGACTTTTTGAATTCAAACAAGAACGACGCTTGTTTGGCGGGAGAAAAATATTCAAACTATAGAATATTATATAAACGTGAGTGAGATTCTTTACTACATTACTTGTGTTTACATCTTACTATATAAGCGAAAAATACGATAAACAAGTCATCTAAAATTTTAAATAGGCCTGTATTTATTTGTTCAGTAATCAAGTCAATTTGGCTTCTTTTCTTGCGACGCATGTCCGTGTGATCCAGGCATGCAACAGACGGTGAGACACTCTCTCGTGGAGTGCATCATCCATGAGAACAGGAGACGCATTCTGTGTTGTCGCCTGGGAGTCTCTACCATTTCTTCAGAAGATTTACCTGAATTGCTGCTTAGTTCTGACGGTCCCTTGCTGTTAAACTTCATCGGGGATATCGTCGGAGCTGCACGCGCGGTTAACGAGGCTGACATGGAATAGGCTCCTACGTTCATCAACTATTTCTCAGACGCATATTCTAATCTTGTGTGTAACTTACAGGGTACAACACGCATCTTTATTTTTTTTCTACATTTTTAAATAAAGTAAACGAATGAAATTAAAAAAATTAAAAAAGTGGTGTACTGCAATGTTATAATAGGTTAGGTTAGGTTCATATTATAACTTATGAAATATATTTAGTGTAATGTTTGTTTAAGTAAGATTCATGCCACAAATATATCTTTACCAGCATTTGTAGTCTAACATTAGGTTAGGTCAGATTCATGCTATATCTTCTCCAGTGTATGCAGTGTATTATTAGCTTATTTTTTCTACATTTTTTTTAAGTGAAAGATCGAACCCACGGCCTGTGGCATGGTAAGCAAGCGCTTTAACCACTTAACTAAGCCTGAAGGCAGACAGGTTCCACTTAATATGGTTTTAATGATCTCTGGCTTATACTTTAGCAATGTCATCGTTGTCGTTTGCATGTTATTGTAATCTCTATTCAATTGGTTTGGTTCTGTGTGGAATTTTACATTTACCAAATATGTCATGACGATTACATCTTTTGAATTATATTTTCAAATCGTCAATGTTTATACCGTTTTTTTTAGCATTTTTTTAAGCATATGGACAACGCAAATTGCCGTTTTACAGTTCTGCAGCTCAGATTGTGTGTGCTTTGTTATAACACCTGTATATCTGGAGGTCCACATAGAGCCGCGTGCATAGCTCAGTGGTCAAAGCGTTCGTGTTTCTGGCAAAAAAGAGCAGGTGTATTATATAGATCACTGAGGTATTTCAAAGATATGAGAAGGTGAACATGTCTCTTGAAAGGGTTTCACAATGGGGAGACCTCAACCTCGTCAGTTTCAACATTTCCAAAACCCAATCATGTACTTTCTCCACCAAGAAGACTGCTATGGATCCTGTATCTTTCAATGGTTGTTCTCTTCCGAAAGCAAGCTCCATCAACATGCTTGGATTATCAATCTCGAATAATGTCAAATATTACGAGTCAATTAAGTGTAGAGCCGGTCTCGCTTCCAAAAAACTAGGTTTATTATATAGATCACTGAGGTATTTCAACGATAAACAACTTCTTCTTCTATATAAAGGACAAATCCGACCTATCCTTGAATACGGCAGTCACCTTTGGATTGGAGCCCCAAAATACCTTCTAAACTTAATTGACTCAGTTCAAAGAAGAGCAATTCGTTTGATAAACAATGACACTCTTATGTCTGACCTACAATCAATGGAGCACAGGCGTAAGATTGGTTCTCTTAGTATTTTCTACCGTTATTACCACGGTCGCTGCTCTTCGGAACTTAACGAACTAATTCCTCCTGCACCCACACACAACCGACAAACTCGTCTTACACTTGCCGAACATCCATACACGGTTAATGTGTGTCGACCAAGAACGTGCAGCTTCCAAAGTTCCTTCCTTAATGCAACCGGTAAGTTATGGAATGCTCTTCCAGCGTTTGTGTTTCCTCCTTCCTACAATCTGGATCTCTTCAAGGAACAGATTAATATACACTTGCAATCTCCCCAACCCAAAAAACACGAACACAACACACGTTTCCCGCATGCAGCGTCCAGCCTCCCTGGCTGAGCGTCATAGAGTGCACTGGTTTTGACAGGGTGAGCTCTTCTGCATACGATTACATAAAATATATATATACTGATTTCTGAGCTCTAAAATACCCCCGGTAGGTGTAAATTTGATCCCTAACCTGTAAAATGACAGTCATAGTCTATTAATCAATATTGGCGGTAGACGAAAGTCGTCCCGTGAAAACCACCCATTCATAGTAAATTCCTGTAGTAATAAGGATGATGCGTAAATCTCGGGCTGTATTCTATGACGTTGGAGGATCAACACTCCACATCACCATCTGTCATCGGTATTCTCGTGTATGAGTTTATATAAAAAAACTCCTATATTTTTGAAATATAAAAAATTATTTATTATAATTATATAAGAATATATTTTTCTCCATTATGTAGTCTGTCAGTTTTCTCCTATGTGTGTCAATATAAAAAATCCATGTTTGGTCCGTTGTTTGATGCGATGCCGTCATTTGTGAATAACAATGACGACTGAAGGTCATGTTCTGAACCGTGTTGTTGATCACCCATTAAGACCACCGAGGTCGCTACTGTCCAACTGGAGAATTGCTAACAAGCACAGCTAAATTAAACGATTTTTATCACGCAATGAAGTACTTGCGAGTTTTGTCTAAGAAAAGTACGATCTATAGCAGTCTTAGCTGTTGTATCAATGAAGACGCAATGAAAAATGACTTACTTACTGGCGGTGACGAATGTTTTTGTGTAAATATGAATTTTTGTCATTTCGGTCATAATGTCAACATTGAGTCATTACAATCGTGAGTCACAGTTAAGATAATATTATTCTATCCATAAATATTAATATCATTTCCATAGAGACAATTATGCCTTTAGTCTTATGCACGCATACAATTTTAAGTGATAACATGTTTCGGACTCCCTGGAGTTCTTCAATAATGGGTTAAGTACAAGCTGACAGTCTCTTGTATAAGTAGTTCTTCTTCTGATACTTTCATTTAAAGATCAACTCTCGGGCATTGCCCCACCAAACATACGGCGAGAAGTTACTACCAAGAAAGAACTCACCAAAGCAACCCACGACGCACTCCACCCTATGTTTGGGTACCAAAAGATAACTACACGGCTCAAATCAAGAAGAAGTTTCCTACAGTCGACAACGGAACTGGAGATACCTGAGGCCACCCTGCGGCTGAACATGTGGAGAAGCGCAACTGAGGGGAATACTTGGATTGCCCCGAAAGAGGACCTAGACCCTGGACATGACCAAGGGTGGAATATATGGAGGTCCCTTAACAGACTTCGGACCGGAGTATGCAAGACGAGGACACAAATGAGGGCCTGGCAGTTTTACAGCGGACCGACTGAATGTGACTGCGGCGTGGAGCAGACCCTGTCACACCTTCTGGAGTGTGCGCTGTGCCCGAGTGGCTGCACCCAGGAAGACCTGATGGCCAGAAGTAACGCCATCGACATCGCCCACTTCTGGGCAGACAGGATCTGACCCTGTTGTTTCCGACACGATTATATATATATTTAAAGATTCTATTATATTATTATATTATAATACTATATTAGATACCCAGTATTATATAATAATACTGGGAGGATGCATTGGTTAAACACCTTAGTTTTAAAACGAGTATAAAGTATATATTTATAAGAAACAATGCTATTGTTTGATTTTATAATGTTTATTGTTTTTTTTTTCCTATCTAGTTAAGCAATGATGGATTGCAACTGCACTTGGCTGCTTCTTGCAGTTGGACTTGTAACTCTGCTTTACGCGTACGGCAAGTGGCGACTTGGGTTCTTCGAGAGGCGGGGAGCCAAGAGTGTTCCTGGAATGTTGCCTTTCTTGGGACATATGCTGAACGTGATCCTCAGAAAGGAGCACTTTAAGGAGGCCGTACTTAGGGCATACAACTCCCATAAAGATCAAAAGTAAGTAAATTATATCATATTTCAAAGCTATATAAAAACATTTTCAGTGTACTAAATTTGTTGCCAGAGCTGGAGTATTTCAGTTTCAGGGCCGAATGTTAAAGGTTTTGTCGATCTCAAAAAGTGTGTTTCGCGATTTCATTCTGGGTGTTATATCTGAGAATACGCTAAGTGGGACGGTTGGTTGATTGCCTTACGCATTTCTTCGGCGCATATGACTTTGCGTGTTATGTTTGGTGGTGCGATACCAGCCAAGGGGTATAGTTTAGAAATGGGTGTTGGTTTGAGGCAGCCTGTGACGACTCTGCATGCATCATTAAGAGCGGTATACACATGAATTCAATGGGCTGATCGACCCCATACTGGTGCCGCATATTCTCTTAGATGTATTTGGTTATACAAGCAGTGGGATCATTGCTTTACGCATTTCTTCAGCGCATATGATTTTGCGTCTTTTACTTTGAAGGTAAACAAGTGAGTAGTCAGACATTCCTTAGGTCTGTATTATTTTTTTCTAAGAAGAAACTCAACCCGGGAATAATATTAACAGGATTTTTATTTATTATTGACCGTAATTTTTTATGTTGTATCAGATATTCGTTAAAATAAGTTCCGTTATATCGAGGTTTTACTACAATTCTCAATTTTTCTTTCACAGATACGTTGGCTTCATGCAGATCAATAATCCTCAACTAATGATCAAGGACCTTGAGCTTCTAAAGCAGTTAACAATCAAGGACTTCGATCACTTCCAAGATCACGTGGGTTTCATAGACGAACAATCGGATCCACTGTTCGGAAACAACCTCTTCACACTTAGAGGCAATATATGATTTTCATTTTCTATTACCGTAACACAAAAATGTAAATAATTGAATGCGTTTAACTAATGCCTCCTCCCAGTATTGACGTATGGCGCAGAGACATGGAATCTAACAGCAGGTATTACATATAAAATAAAGGATACCCAAAGTGCCATGGGAGGAGTGTCTCTAAGATAGAATCTTAAATTATGATATACTCGTGGCAATGTGACATTTCTGTCGAAGGGTCGATGGGAAAGAAAATTATTAGTGTGACGTCCAAGAATTGGCAAACGGGTTGTTGACCGATCAAGATGGACTGACGATATCAGAAGAATAGCGGGAGTAGCCTGGATGCGGAAAGCAGAGGATCGAAGAGGATGCAGATATCTTGCGGAAGGATTGAGTTCAACAGTGGACGAACACAGACTGACGATAGAGTGATAAGGTGCCATGGAGAGATCCATGAGAGGCACGTCTCTAAATGATTGAATCTCAAAATTAAGATATGAGAAGAATTCAAGTAGTGAAGGTTCCATAATGAATGTGCACACTCAAGTGGCAATAATACGTATGTGTAGAAGAGACTGCGGTCAATGGGGAATAAAGTATTGAAGTGGCGCCCAAGAACTAGCAAACGAAGCTTTAGTAGTCTCCGCTACTTAAGTTCTTCAGATAACCTCGTTTCAAATTATATATGTACTCGTATTTAAGAAACACTCCTCTCATGGATCTCTCCATGGCACGTTTGGTGACTTTTATTTTATGGGTAAGACCTGCTGTTAGATTCCACGTCTCTGCAGTATAAGTTAATACAGGGAGGATGCATTGGTTAAACGCTTTAGTTTGAAGACATGAAGTGTAATAAATGTTATTACCAGGTCAGAAGTGGCGCGACATGAGAGCCACGCTGAGCCCCGCCTTCACCAGCTCCAAGATGAGGAACATGTTCAGTCTGGTGGAAGACTGCGGAGCTCAGATGGCCGACTATTACAGCAAGCAAATCGAGCAACAGCTCAAAGATAACAGTAAGTCTACTTTATTTAAAATAACACTACTTCTTTCAAAAAAATGTGATATTCCGATGTCAAAATGTTTGGCAGGATTAGAAGCAATTATAAAACAGACTTTTTGAAGCATAATTGACATATCAGCTATTTACGTTACAAATTGGTTGCAATACTCGACTTTAGTACTAAAGCATGGGATGAGCCATAAAAAATATTTAAAGCCAACGGTCGGGGCAAAAACGATGATAGTCGGCGTCTTCGAACCGATTTGCCCCAGAGCGGAGAATCTTATATAAGCAGTGCCAACCAAACCAATATGCTTAAATCTAGAAATCGTGTACGACTAATGCTCAGAACTAAGAGACGAAATATATTCATAAACGACGGCTGTTCAAAAAACGAAGAGGACTTTTGTTTTTTCGAATGACGTTTAATTAGTGAACAATCTTCTATTTTGAACCTTTTATAAAGGTCCCTCTTATAATACTTGGGACCAGAATGCAAGATAATCAATTAATCTTTTTTAATAGTGGATATCAATATGGTGGCGAAATGAGACTTCATATCGAGCAACATTCATAATCTGAAATTAGGAGGACTAAATATACAAAGTTTATTAAAACATCTTCGTCTTAGAACACAGAATAAAAATTGACAAACATCCAATAATAAATAATCCAAAGCAGAGAAATGTTTTTATAATAATATTTTTCATAATTTTTCAGTCTCAAAGATGAAAATGATTGATATGCAGTGACAAACCTGACAGCTCTTGTTGTGTCAGTGTTGCCAGTATTCAAATTAAATGAAAATCGTTTGAAATTTAGAATAAAAACGACTTATGATTTAAACGGCTTGTTGACTGAATGGTGAACTTAATCTGTTCAGAAATTAAAGTAAATTAAAACTGAATGGTTTATAATATCTAAAACTTGGATTATAACACTCAATAATTCAATATTTTTGCAATTTGTACCTCATTTTTAGGACCGTATATGAAGGTAAAATGGATTTAAATTCACTTGCTTAGAGATTTCATTTTGGGTGTTAAGGGTATCCCTATTATACTTGCATATTCTGCAGGGTATAAGACGTCTTATGTTTGGTGGTGCGATCCAAAAACGGATCTATTTTGAAGGAATGAGTGGCATTTGCGAATCCGCCAAGGTTTAGGAACCTTTTTTGTACATGATAAAACGTACATTTTGCCCCCTGTAAATTTTTGTTTCGGACCGGAATTTCACCGGCTCCCTGAAAGCCTTTAACAGTATCATCAATTGAAAATGATTTATTAGATTAGAATCGGTAAAGCTTCCGACCAGTCTAGGTTTTAATTTATCGACCAAGCAATTTTTATGTTAAAATTATCTAGAATTCTTACTTAAGTGCATATTGATGTACATGTTTATTGTTTTTAAATGGCCTTTGTAATTATACATATAATTTTGTTGTGACTAAAACGAATTCCATTATACATTCATGATTTCTTAAGCACATATGCCCATCACAAAATTCATATAAACCTTTTCACTAAATCTTTGCTTTATGGCGATTAAAAAATCGATAAGGTTAAGGAATTGATAGTAACATACATATCAATGTGTTTGTTTTCTTTCAGAGGGTGACATTTACCACGTGGAGATGAAAGATGCCTTCACTCGCTACGCCAACGACGTGATCGCTTCCACGGCTTTTGGCATCCAAGTGAACTCCCTGGACGACAGAGATAACGACTTCTATCTCATGGGGAAGAAGTCTACTGACTTCTCTGGACTAGCGCTACTCAAGTTCTTCGCCTTTGGATCATTTCCACGCCTTATGAAGGTAAAAATAACTGGGTTGCTTACTTAAAAGGTGTGTTTTTGATTTATTATTCTGCAGGTGTATATGCATTGAAAATGATCGTTCTGTATTGAGACTCATAATTGGGCATGTATATATCTGATCCCGAAATGACGGAAATAAGCTTAAATTTACCGGAATACCATTACGGTGAGGTAAATACAAAGACCGGAGTTGAATTGATACTAATTTATTTCATAATAACTCGTTGTATACTTTAATGTACAACATGAGGAAGCATCAACTGAAATTAATGATAATAATTAAATTAATCATACTTTTGTATTTTTAATACAAAATTTTTTTTGGTCAAATAAATGACCAAAAATAGAGTTGGCACTTTTTTGAGACGGTTGCTCCACCATGAGATGCTTAAAATTTCTTTGGTAATAGTTAGGCCGGAATTTGATACATGCAAATGGAGGCCACCTATTAACACTCAGCTTGATCCTTTCTCAATTTAATAGACGCGGGGTTCGCCACTGTGGAGGAGTCTTCTGGGCAAGACATCGACATTCCAAGTAAGATTAAGGTTTATTTAATAATTACTTTAAGGTCACTTGTAGGTTTTATCCCTGAAGATGTTAAAAAACGCAACTAAAGGGGAATACTTCGATTTCCTCGAAAGAGGACCTAGCCCCTGGACATGATCAGGGGTGGAATATATAAAGGTCCCTTAACAGACTTCGGACTGGAGTATACAAGACGACGATACAAATGAAAGCCTGGCAGTTTTACAGCGGACCGACTGAATGTGACTATGGCGTTGGATTATCAAGACCCCATTATACAGAATTTGAGTGTAAAATGGTCCGATCAGCTGCGCCCAGGAAGACCTGATGATGGCCGGGAGTAACGCCATCGACTTCGCCCACTTCTGGGCAGACGGGATCTGACCCTGTTGTTTATGACACGATTATATATAGTATACTGAATCTGACATTTCCATTACTAAAAGAAAGACATCACGTCACCGGGACCTTCACTTAAGATGGGTTGTCCATTTTTTCAGCAGTTGCTTTATACACAGATATTTTTTGAGAACACATTAAAATCAATTTACGATTAAAGATTGACAAACGTCATCTGCCCGGGGTCACAAACAAGGAAGTAGTTTCGATCCCGAGGAACTGGCTCCGCACACGCAGGGACAGCCCAGATTTACAGAACTAATGGCATGCCAATTTCAAAGCTTAGTCTATATTATTTCTTTAATACAGACTTAGCTTAACACTTTTTATGTATGTATGTGTCAAATGAGGTACCTTAAAAAAGAGACGAATGATGGCACCAGGAGGATTTTCGGAACCAGGTTGATAGGGCTACATCGATCTTTGGTTATTTCACCGGTTGACAAATATATGGTTTTGGGACTTTCTTAGAATAGTTTTTTATCCATCATCTGATAGCTAAAGGATACAAGAACCAATGTGATATATTAAAATACACTAGATAAGTCCGTTTATGCTTCAAATACTACTTTTATAATTGACAGTATAATTTGTATTCAAACCGAACCGTAATCAAAGGGTTAAGAATGCTAAACCTGTCTGCAGAGTTATAATTTGGCTTAAAGTAACCAACTTAAGACATGTATACAGAGACATTTCTTAATGAAAACAACCTATAATAGCTACTTTTTTTAGAATGATTCAACTAATTTGAAGCCTCAGTTTGACGACTGGCGCCGTAAATCGTTAAGGCAGCCTCAGTAACAAATGACAGTGGTCAACATTAAATAAAAAATATTTTCCATGAGAACAAACACCATTCTACATCAAATTTTTACCATCAATTCATTCAGAGAAAATATCTGCAAACGTGCTTAGTTCTGACGGTCCCGAGCTGTTGCACCTTCGGTTAACGACACAATCGGCTGACATGAAATAGGATTATCTGGCTTCAAGATTTGTCAAACTGATTATATAACCATTGTTAACCTGAAAAACGACTTCATATATCGCCGGGATAGTGAAAATTTTACATGTTGGTTGAGGAATGAGGATTCTGGAAAAGGGCTACATAATGCTGATGTCAGTATTTAATGTCATACTTTTTTCACAGAATGGTCTGACGATGAACTGACAGCACAAGCAGTTCTATTCTTCATAGCTGGCTTCGATACATCTTCTACTCTTCTTAGCTTCTTAGCGCATGAGTTGGCTCTTCATCCAGAGATACAAGAGGCTGCAAGAAGAGATAGACGAAGTGTTAGAGAAGACAGGAGGCAAGGTCAAGTACAACGAGCTGCTAGCCATGAAATACATGGACATGGTTGTATCAGGTGAGTTTGCTTCAAAATTCATACAAAACAACTATTAAACTAATTATCATGATTTAATGGAATCGATGCGTCAGTTGAGCTTCGCCCATCTCACGAAGAGATTGAGAAAGCCGCTGTCCACATTTTCGTGGGACTGTTAAAACCACATATTGATTTGCCGGTGGTCTTCAATGGACAAAGCGTTTCGTCTACAACCAATTGGGATCAATAGGCGATGTGTGTATTATTGTAGATCACGATTAACAAAATTCTTTTTTAAAGGACAAATCTCCGTCGGGGATCAAACCCATGACCTTTGGGTTGGAGCAAGGCAAAGCATAAGATAATCTGAGCTTACAGAACTGTTAAATGGCAATTTCGTTTCCGTTTCCAAATATGGAGTCGCCACATTTTAAAAATAAATTTCATTTATTTTAGACTAATTGCTAAATGGATAAGCCCTGATAAGACAATTATGTTTTTGGTCTTGTATAAACATACTGTGGCAACAAAACTTAGACGAAAAACCCTAGTTGGCAGAACGGCGAACAGAGAGCAGTCTCAGACTCATTCTCTGGGACTGTTAATAACTAGGGCTTTTCTCTTCAAAAAAATATTTTACAATCTTTGACATTTCTCTCATTAATATATCGCTGAAAGTAAACGGCGGACGCTGGGATTCGAACCGCGAATCTTTGAAATTATTTTTAAATGTTTTTTTACAGAAACTTTAAGGTTCTGGCCTCCACTTGTTGCTACAGACAGGCAATGTGTCAAACCATACACTCTGCCTCCACCAGATGAGTCTTCAAACAAGAATTATACTGTCAGAAATATTTTTTCAGTACATAAATATTTTCTACCTTATTTATTTAATCTGCGGTGTGAGGCGGAAAAGTCCATTTGACTCGGGCATCCAAAATCAGCGGTCAATGGAAAATTCGTTGACCTCAAGACGACTATTTTTGCGTCAGGGTAAACCGGCAAACTTTCCAAAAATGTACGCATTCATGGAACGGTTGAGTTTAGTTATCGAATGAATTGGATTTTGTTCCTTGGAAGTTTGGTCAGAAGGAGTCGACAGCGTAACACAGTTGATTCCGGCGGCGATTGTGCTGAAGCCGAGTCCAGATGATGGTAAATGGTGCGGCAAAGACAAGAAAGGATCTGGTCCATATCGTATTCTACTTATATAGAACCTGCTCATGCACAAATTTAAATGTGCGATTTTAATTTAAGTGACCTCTGGTGACAGCGATTCTAAGGACGCCTATGGGACATAGAAGGCAAACCTTAAAGATAGTCTATCAAACATGATAAATTAATGTAAGAGTCTCGCTCAATAAAATTATTTTCACAATATTTAATACACGATAATATCGTTCCTCTTCGGAAAAGGTTGTTAGTGTTGGCAGGATTGAAAGCCGTTAGGAGGACTTTTTATAGATATTGCCATATATTTACGATGGGTGTCACAAACCAGGGCTCGACCTAGTCACAGCATTAGGCCGACCGCGAGAAGGTCATATCATGGCTGTCCTAATATGGCGGACACATAAATGTACGACTGTGAACAGAAATAAGAGTCGAAATTCGGTAACAAACTTAGACATATCATGCTGATATTATCTGTTGGTGACACTCTCTGAGCGTTGTCACTTAATTCATAATTGATATATGTTTCTGTTTCAGTTGAAGGTTGGTGAAGGCATCTGGATCCCCGTGTTCGCCATCCACCACGACCCCCAGTACTACCCTGACCCTGAGAAGTTTGACCCAGAGAGGTTCTCTGACGACAACAAGGATTCCATCATTCCAAACACATACCTTCCATTCGGACTGGGACCAAGGAATTGCATAGGTGAGAAACCATCAGCTAATACGAGGGCTATCTGTAAAATAAGGTTCCCAGTGATTTTTCACAGTGAAAAACATGTTTAATTCCATGAATGCGTAAATTTTTGTAAAGTTCAGACTTTTACCTATTTTTCTACATAGTCGCCACTGAGGTTAACGAATTTTCGCATGCGGTATACGAGCTTTTGAATGTCCGAGTCGTCGAAAAATCTGCCGCCAAGCCACGCAGATACCTGAGAACCGCTTCTTCCAGCTCTTCTCTGTCGCTGAAATGCGTTCCACTTAGGTGTTTCTTCGTGTCAGGGAAGAGATGGTAGTCACTTGGGGCTAAGTCGAACTAGTGAAGCCTGGTTCTTGCCAGGCGGCATAGTCTAGAGTTTTTTTTATGCAAACACATACAGGAGAATACCGATAGATGATGATAGTGATTCTGAAGTCTCATCTAAGGATTATATGACGCTCACCATTCTACATATGGCTCAGCGCCGCATGTGGAGTGTCGATCCGCGAATATCGAAGACTTTAATCAGATATTCACACATCATCCAATTACTACAGGAATTTACTACGACTGGGTGGTCTTCACGGGACGATTTTCGACTACCACCAATTTTGATCGATAGACTATGACTGGTATTTTAAAGGTGAGGGAAGAAATTCACACCTACCGAGGTCATTTATAGAGCTTAGAAATCGTTTTTTTTTTTTAATCTCCATCGGGGATCAAACCCACGACCTTCGGTTAGGAAAGTGCCTCGAACTGCGCCGTAACATTTGGAGCCCCTTTAGACCACATATCCGCCATTTGACAAACTATCTGCTGTCATGTAGCTACGAGATATGTCAAAATAAACATAATGGCGCCGACGAGTGACCGAAAATAAGCGACGAAATATCGTAGGCTTTTGGGTACCAGCCCGCAATGGCTTTATCAAGCTGATATCAAAGCATAAAATAACCTTTTTTTACATCAATTTGTTGTTCCAGGTTCCCGTTTCGCATTGATGGAAGCCAAGGCTGTCGTGTTCCACTTGCTGGCAAAGTTCGATATGGTGGTCACTGAACAAACACAAATCCCGCTCCAATTGAGCAAGAACACCTTCAACATGCACTCGGAGAGAGGTTTCTGGATAGGCTTAAAGAAGAGAACAAACAACAAGTGATAACTCATTAACCTAATTTTCCAATACTCTATAAATACGTCTTCTTTTATAGATCATTGACTATATTTCAATACTACGATAGCTCTTATGGACGAACGTCGTAAAAGCAGAAGCATCCAAGATTACAATACCCTGAACAAAAAAGTGAAAAAATCCATGAGATTTGACATTCGTCGTTCAAACACCGAGTATATCATGGAGATTGTTGCACAAGGCCGAGGGTCAAGTGCATTTAACAGACACACCTCTATAGGACAGGCCCAACTTTCCAAATTAAAGACACACGATGGGAAGATAACAACAAATCTTAATGAGATACTGAAGGAAATAGAACATTTCTACGGGTTATTGTATTCATCTACGATGCCAGGTCCTAATGACAGATCTGCGGACGACAAGAGGGCTACTCTCACAGAGCACTGGTCTGAAGACATCCCAAATATAAGTATATTCGAAATTAAATCGGCCCTAAAACAACTTAAGAACAACAAAGCCCCTGGAGAAGACGGAATTACATCTGAGCTTCTGAAAGTAGGAGGAACCCCTCTGTTGAAAGAGCTTAAAAACTATTCAACAAGGTAATAGAACATGGAGAAACCCCGTCGACATGGAGTACGAGTATTGTGATATTGTTCCACAAAAAAGGGGATAAATCACTGCTCAAAAACCGACCCATTTCCCTTCTTTCCCATGTGTATAAAGTATTCTCCAGAATTTTAACAAACAGGCTGACGGGTCGATTTGATGAATTCCAACCTCGAGTGCAAGCTGGGTTTAGGAAAGGCTTTAGTACAATTGATCATATCCACACGCTAAGACAAATCATTCAGAAAACCGAAGAATATAATCAGCCACTCTGCCTCGCCTTTGTAGACTATGAAAAGGCATTTGACTCAATCGAGACTTGGGCAGTGCTAGATTCACTACAACGCTGCAAAATAGACTATCGGTATATAGAGATAATAAAATCTCTATACAAATCTGCAACAATGATGGTCCAGCTCCATGATAGCACTAACAATATTTCTATAAACAAAGGTGTTAGACAAGGAGATGTTATATCTCCAAAACTCTTCACAAACGCCCTAGAAGATATTTTTAAACTGCTATCCTGGACAAAATGTGGAATAAATATTAACGGAGAGTACATTTCTCACCTCCGATTCGCAGATGACATAGTGCTAATAGCCGAATCACCTGATAAGCTCCAAGACATGCTCTACGACCTCAATGAAGCGTCGAACAAAATTGGTCTGAAAATGAACATGGATAAAACAAAAGCCATGATTAATAGTCATATTTCACAGACCTTCGATCCTATTTCCATTGGAGGATCAGAAATAGAGGTTGTAAACGACTATACCTATCTGGGACAAGTAATACAACTAGGGCGAAATAACTTCTCAAAAGAAATCGACAGGCGCATACAACTGGGATGGGCAGCATTTGGAAAACTAAAGTACATTTTTAAAGCGAAAATTCCGCAATGCCTTAAAACTAAGGCGTTTAACCAATGCATCCTCCCTGTATTAACTTATGGCGCAGAGACGTGGAATCTGACAGCAAGTCTTACCCATAAAATAAAAGTCACCCAGCGTGCTATGGAGAGATCCATGCTCGGAGTGTCGCTAAAAGATAGAATCCGAAACGAGGAAATACGCAGAAGAACTCAAGTAGTGGATGCTACCCAACGAATAGGCACACTCAAGTGGCAATGGGCAGGACATATCTGTCGAAGAGACGACGGTCGATGGGGAAGAAAAGTATTGGAATGGCGCCCAAGAACTGGCAAACGAAGCATTGGCCGACCCCCTACAAGATGGACCGACGATATAAGAAGAATAGCGGGAGTGACCTGGATGCGGAAGGCGGAGGATCGAAGAGGATGGAGACTCATGCGGGAGGCCTACGTTCAACAGTGGACGGACACAGGCTGATGATGATGATGATTTCAATACTATTAGTAATTAAATATACAGATACAATTATACATGAAAATTTTACACATCAATTCATTCAGAAAAAATATCGGCATACGCGGGATTCAAACCTCGAACGTTCCACACCGCGCTGTCCACACGACTATTCTCTGCCTGGACAGACACGCGAAACTTGATGTACATATACCATTGATAACATCATATAGCGACAGATGTCTCTGTAGTATATATTCAAAGTGTGTTTATTATTATTTTTATGATTCAATCAGTCAACATTTATTCACAAGCTTTTTATATTATTAGTTTCCGACAGTCTATTTATTTAGTAAATACCGCAAGAGGTTCGAATCCCGCGTCTGCCGATATTTTTTCTGAATGTTTGAAAATTAATTTGATGTATCATTGTATTCGTGTATTTAATTACTAACAATATTGAAATATGGTCAATGATCTTTAAAATAAGATTAGAATATTTAAAAATATTCTAATAAAAATGAAAATCCAAATAATAATGTCACCTTGAGGCAATATCAAGAAGCTAATATGGTCCATCAGTAACACAGGTAAATGACTGGTTGTAATGATATTGTGGCTTTTGGGTTTGGCCGTGTGTGGCGAACTTCCTTCAACCAATATTTCGACCGCAATATAAATCAATAACGCTCTGAATAAACCAACTCACAACTAAATAAATCATCAATCCTGAAGAAGACCCCTGCAATGGCGGTCGAAATATTGGTTGAAGGAAGTTCGCCACACACGGCTCAACCGAAAAGCCACAATATGAAATCTGGCCGTGAAAACCCAAGAAGTTATTTGACTGATTTTAATGTCCGCGTAGGACTTACAAGAAGTTGTCTCTCATGCATTCAGTCTATAGTTCGGTTCGAGATTTTTATATTTAGTTATTATTTGTAATTTTTAATACATATTTCACTATAAACGTATATTATTTCATTTTTTATATTTCAATAAAAATATATTTTAATATCACTGATTTTATTATTTATTAACATCCTCTTTAGTTAAGGAAAGACGACTTAAGGCCGCCGGGATAGTTATCGGATCGCGTGGTGGTGGAATGAGGAGCAGATGAGCAACACAAAGACTTTTTCAGAAGCACATTGGCATATATTTTCGATAAAGAATTGGTTTCCCCGCTCGACAGTAACATGACGTTACTTTCGCCTCGGTCGAACGGGACTTAACTCACGACTAAGCGCGCTCGTGGTGGGCTCTCGCCCAGCGCCGCAAGTGGCGATCTACTGAATCAATGGCGCACCAATTACAGCAGCTATGTATAAAAATAACATCAAACCCGTGACCGGACTTGTCTAACACGCCAATATGGCGACACATACATGTACGACAAGCGAACAGAAATAAGAGGCGAGAGTTTGTATATTGAGGTTTTCGGTACCAGTCAGCAAGGGCTTTATGTAAATCCGTCACACCCGTGACCAAAATGCCAATATGGCGACACAAAATCTGGATCTCCTCAAGAAACAGATAAATATATACTTCCGATCTCCCCAACCCACACACATATACGAACACAACATACGTTTCCCGCATGCAGCGTCCAGCCTCCCTGGCTGAGCGTCACAGAGTGCACTGGTCTTGACCGGCTGTGCTCTCCTGCATGCGATTACATAAAAAAAACATACATGTACGACAAGCGAACAGAAATAAGAGACGAAAGATCGTATTTCGAGGTTTTCGGTACCAGTCAGCAAGGGCTACATCATGCTGATGTCAACATTAAATCATCCGCCGACCAGTCCAGTGGTAAAAGCATTCAGACGCTGTCGGTTCAAATCCCGATCAAGCAAATATAAACTAATACGACGCAGGCGTTTGCCTACAAGTTAGTAATAATTGAACACATGCACTTACGACGTTGTGTCCGACACACATCAGCTGCTTGCTAGACCAGTTTTCTTTGTATTAGTTAATAATAAACTGACTCAGAATATTCTATGGCCAGTATTTAGTTTCAATTCCCACCGAAAGGACGTTTAATAGAGGAACGAATTATCGAGATACAAAATAATTCAAACGTAAGTGTGTCTTTCACAATATTTGTTTAAATAATACTTCACTTTACCGGCAGGTATAGCTTAATGGTTAAAGTGTTTTTTCCCAAACTGAAGGTCGTGGGTTCGATCTCCGATGGAGATTAAAATAAAAATATTTGTAATCGATTTCTAAGCTCTAAAATACCCCGTTGGTGTGAATTTGATCCTTTGCCTGTAAAATGACAGTCATAGTCTATTCATTCAAATTGGTGATAGACGAAACTCGTCCCGTGAAGACCACCCATTCAAAGTGAATTCCTGTAATAATTGGATGAAGCGTGAATATCAGGCTGTAGTCTATGACGTTGGCGGAACAACACTCCACATGCAGAGCTTAGGCATATGTAGTATAGTAAACGTCATAGAATTCCACAGATGAGACTTCAGAATTACTATCACTATCTGTCGGTATTCTCCTGTATGTGTTTACATATTAAAAAAACGCTTATAAATCATTGACACTAATGTGTTTACCGAAAATCGTTGACTTTCTTCAATTGGTTCAATAAACTGTCTTGCACGTGCCGGACATCAATACACGGTTAATAATGTACAAGTATGTCGATCAAGATCTGTCATTTTCCAAATTTTCAGTCTAAATGCCACTGGTAAGCTCTGGAATGCTCTTCCAGCATCTGTGTTTTACTTCTTCATACAATCTGGATCTCTATAAGAAACAGATACACTTGTTATCTCTTCACCCCGTACACAAACTGGTGCACTGGCTGTCTCGCTAATCTAACCTAAGCTAAGTTGTGACGTTAACGAGACCTTTGGATCTCTGGACTCCACGATCAGTGGAAAAATCATGAGGTTAGGTTAGGTTGGCGAGACATCCAGTGCAGCAGTTGTCCCGTGCGTTATATAAACACATACAGGAGAATACCGATGACAGATGGTGATAGTAATTCTGAAGTCTCATCTGTGGAATTTTTTGACGCCTAACATGGTGCGCATGTCTAAGCGCTGCATGTGGAGTGTTGATCCGCTAACGTCATAGACTACAGCCCGAGATTCACGCATCATCCTTATTATTACAGGAATGGGTGGTCTTCGTGGGACGGCTTTCGTCTACCACTAATTTTAATTATTAGGCTATGACTGGCATTTTACGGGTGAGGGATCAAATTCACACCAA
Source organism: Glossosoma conforme (assembly GCA_022606575.1). Lineage (NCBI taxonomy): Eukaryota > Metazoa > Arthropoda > Insecta > Trichoptera > Glossosomatidae > Glossosoma > Glossosoma conforme. Next base: position 189,685 of record JAGTXR010000301.1, read on the forward strand.
CCGGGAGTATTTTAGAGCTCAGAAATCGATTAAAAATCCTTTTTTTTTAATCTCCGTCGGGGATCGAACCCACGACCTTTGACTTACAAAGCAAACGCTTTGACCATTCATCTATACCCACCGGCTATATAAGCTCCAGGTTAGGTTAGAATAGGTTAAGTTAGATTAGGTTAGTTTGCTATGATAGCCCTCGATTACTGCTATGATAGCCCTCGACATCAAAAACGCCTTTAATTCAGCGAACTGGGAGATGATACTGAAATCTCTAGACACCATCAACACCCCAACGTACCTCACGAAGATCATATCCGACTACCTGAGTAACAGAACCCTCATGTACAGCACCGCTGGCAAAAGCAGAGAGATGCAAATAACGGCGGGAGTCCCACAGGGCTCAGTACTTGGCCCGTCGCTCTGGAATATTATGTACGACAGCCTGCTGAAACTGTCCCTACCTACAGGAGCGCTGATAGTGGCTTTTGCAGACGATGTGGCTTTGCTCGTCACCGCCAAATCAATCAGCACAATTAGGTCTGCTGCCATGCAAGCACTGGCAGGCATCACAGATTGGCTCGCTGACTTTAGCCTCGAACTGGCAGCACAAAAAACGGAGGCGGTGCTATTCACTTGACGTCGCAAATTAGACCCACCGCAAATCTCAATAGACGGCCACAACGTTGCCTTCAAAAGAAGTATAAAATATCTAGGAGTCATTATAGATGACAAACTAAACTTCGCCAGGCACACAGAAGCGGCAGCGGCCAAGGCAGCGTCAACAGCAGAACAGCTCGCAAGACTGATGCCAAACATCGGAGGGCCGAAAACTGGACGCAGAAGACTATACAACGAGGTGGTTCACTCCATCCTCCTGTATGGGGCCCCTGTATGGACAGAAGCCACAAAAGTCCAGCGCACAAGGCTAAACTTGGCAAGAGTCCAAAGAAGAAGTGCGATAAGGGTAGCTGCGGCCTACAGAACGGTGAGTGAAGACGCAATACTCGCCATCACTGGCATACCACCCATCGATCTACTGGCCAAAGAAAGGGCAGCTACGTATAAGGGCACAAATCGAGCCGACGCCAAAGAAGCTACCATGACTGAATGGCAAAGTCGTTGGCAGGCATCAGAAAAAGGCCGCTGGACATACAAACTCATACCGGACCTAAGAGCATGGTGCAATAAAAAACAAGGCGAATTGGACTACCACTCCACGCAACTCTTAACAGGCCACGGCTGTTTTGGCACCTATCTCCAAAGAATAGGGAAGGAAGAACAGGCAAAGTGTCATCACTGCGACGCTAATACAGATGACGCAGAACACACGATCCTAGCGTGCGAAGCATGGGATGAAGAACGAGCTGTTCTTAAAACTGAACTCGGCGGAACCCTAAGCCTAGCAACAATTAAAAATGGAATCACAAAAAGCCAAGATCTGTGGAAGACGTGGACCAACTTTGCAAGAAAAGTAATGACCGCTAAAGAAGAATCAGAAAGGGAGCGCAGAAAGCGATAAGAAAATATCACCTGACTGCCACTCACGAGCAATACTTAACTAGTAGCCGGGTGGCAGCCGAAGAGGAGGGGTTTTAGCCGGTAGGAGTCCGGCACTACCCAGGTAGAATTCCTGGTGTGTTCATGATGAATTTCCCCTCCAAAAAAAAAAAAAAAAAAAAGATTAGGTTAGTTTATGTTAGGTTAGGTTAGCGAGACAGTCAGTGCACAAGTCGTCCCGAGCACAAATGTCCCGTGCACCAGACGTCCAGTGCGCCCCACGTCGTTACCGAAATGTCTACAACGTAATAAAATCAAAATTATTTATATAAGTCATATCATAATCAGCCTGTGTGCGTTCACTGTTGAACGTAGGCCTCCCGCATGAGTCTCTATTCTTCTCGATGCTTTGCCCTTCGCATCCAGGCTACTCTCGCTATTAAGATGATGTCGTCAGTCCATCTTGCATTTTCTATGAACGAAATGCGGCGGAACCCTCAGAACGAATGAAACCTGACTACGTAATTGTCTCACACTAGTATAGACCTTACCGGCATGGGCAAGAGCTAACAGAACCTTAAAATGGAAATCCATATGCTCTAAATACGTAGCGAGGGGGAGATCCATCACGTACGGCTGCCAAGCCAAGACTAAGCTCCACAGGCAGCTCTCTAGGGAAGGGATTTGGAGTAGGAGAACCAAGGTTTGCACTACAGAATCGCGGGATCCACCATAACAGCGCTTTTCAGGACTGTAGCGCCATGGGAAACTTATTTTACGGATAACCCTCGTATAAAGATAAAAAATAAATGTATAAACCTTGGCATTTATTTTTTAAGATAGCAACACTTAATACAATAGAAATAATAAATTACGTTCAATTACGTTCATTGGTAATAAGAAATGCTCAAGTGCATCTATCAAGTACTTCAGTACTTGACGGATCCACTTGAACATTTGTTCAAGTGATTGAAGGGCAATTATAACTTTATATATTAAATATGTTTACTTTTTATTTATGCAATCAGAGTCAACAGAACACGAGCAATTAGCGAACTAAACAAGCTCAACAAATTGATACGTAAGTAACTTCTTAGGTTTTCACGGAGATTTTGTATTGTGGCTTTTGGGTTTAGCCGTGTGTGGCGAATTGATTCGATCTTGTTCCGGAACCGAGGTCGCGGTCCCGAAATGACGACGTTAGTTTAAATGGTGATGCCGGAATACCAGGGTTCCGGCACTGAGGATAAATCCACAGACCGGAGTTGAATTGATACTAATTTATTTGATAATATACCCCTTTTTATATTTTAGTATACAACATTACATGAGTAAGCATTTATAAAATTAATATTAATACATTGAATTTCATACACCGCGAATTCCTCAATATCGTTTTGGACCTTGACCCCTTCAATTTACATAGAGTGGCAGATTATTGGGATGGTCAATGCTCCGTTTCGATGAGTAAGCATTCTTTATTTTATAAAATTAATATTATGAAATGATTTTCATACACCGCAAATTCCTAGATACCTGTTGTTTTGGACGTTGATCCCTTTAATTTACATAAAGTGGCAGTATATTGTGATGGTCAATGCCCTGACTGTATGAATCCAGAGATTCCATCTAAGATAGAGAGTTTGATTATAATAATTACTTAAAAGACTTTTGGATGTTTAATACAAAATAATTATGTTCAAAATAACGTTTTCACAAAGTCTTAACCCTGAAGAAGACCCCTGCAATGGCGTTCGAAATAATGCTTGGACTCTTCTGCGTGTCCGTCTGCAAGACTGCTGACGCAAGTAATGACTCCTAACTGATGTCTGCCATTCTGCAGAATACATTTCCCAACCTTACCATTTCGAAATCCTGTCCATCCCAGTTGTATACGCCTGTCAATTTCTTTTAAATAACTGACCAGCATCACAAAGTAATAATAATCTTCTCGTTTATTAGGTTACAAGCGATGTTGGATTGCACCAGTAACTGGCTACTTCTAGCAGTTGCATTGGTAACTGCATTTTTCGCTTACTGCAAATGGCGAGTCGGTTTTTTCGAAAGGCGTGGCGTAAGGAGTGCTCCGGGAATGGTGCCTTTCTTCGGCAACATGATGAACTTCCTCCTTAGAAGAGAGCACATCAAAGACATCGTGATGAGATCCTACAACTCGTGCAAAGATCAAAAGTAAGTACTACATATATATTGACATCAGCACGATGTAGCCCCTGCTAACTGGTACCGAAAGCCTCGATAGACAATCTTTCGTCTCGTATTTTTGCTTCTTCTTGATTTGAGCGTGTGGTTATATTGTGATACCCAAACATAGGGTGGAGTGCGTCATGGGTTTCTTTGGTGGGCTCCTTCTTGGTGGTGACTTCTCGCCGTATGTTTGGTGGGGCGATGCCCGAGAGTTGATATAGCTTTTATAAGTAAGTACTGATACCAATGGGTATATTGACTAAAGCCACGATTTGAGATTACTCTCGTTTATGTAAAATTCATAAGATTAACAATCCAACTTAATTCTTAGGCACGCGTTCAGGCTAATACCATGAAGACAGCCCAATGTATAGAGAGCGATCTTACAGCAAGAGAATGTTCGCATATGCACGAAGGAGTATGGTCGTATATATACGACAGTGCATTTGTATGGGTGACTGGTGTGTTTATGCTTCAATTATGAATTATAATGCCTTCTGTGGACAATATAGAGCAGTGCTCCGCAACCGGTGTGCCGTAAGCCGATGCAGGTGTGCCGCGATCAAATAAGGCAATATTATAAATAACTAATTTGACAACGGTCCTCAAGCTCCCAGCACCAATCGCCTATTTATGTAGACATACAACGAGGTACTTGCTTTATTAAGTTCTAAATGAAATTTAAAAAAAGTGAAATTGATCAAATTAATATCTATTTTTGGCTTTTGGTGTGCCGCGGTATTCAAGGTGAGAACTTTGGTGTGCCGTAGAATCCAAAGAGGTACTTTGGTGTGCCGTAGATGAGAAAAGGTTGCGCAGCTCTGATATAGAGTATTCGTTTACCATTTCAAAACAGAATCCATATTTAAAAACCGCAAAAATCTACTTTATCGAATTTCACGTGATATTTACATGACGTCACACTATCAAGTGCGCACATGTCACAAATGGCAAACTTGACATTTTGGCGCGCGATTTTTCAACTTTTTGGCGGTATTGTGAAGTTTTACTGTTCTTTAGCGTGTTTTAGTGAGATTTTGTTGTTTTATATTGTGTGTTTCTACATAAATTCTCGCAAGGTTCGGAGGTTTATTAGTGATTTACGTGGTTAAATGTGAGTTACAGTTTTATACAATGTTTTATCATACTTTTCTTGCAATTTATATAAGTTTTACAGTGTCATACTATATTTTAACGTGATTTGAAGTTTTTTTATTGTATCGCCTTCTGTACTTAGTTTTGAATTTTTATTGCCGTGATTTTTTCCGATTTATATTGCTAAAATGGAAAGAGACTTAGAAATTGAGGACATATTAATGAATAGTGACAATGAGAAAGAAAACATCGAAGATATTGATGATATATCAATGGAGTTTAATGATTCTTCTTCTGATGAAGATGAGGAACCAAATATTCAAACTAGTGCAAAACGTAAGCGAGAAGAATCAAGAATGTGGAACAACTCCAAATTTATGTTTTTATACCTGTTTTTTATTTATTTTTTATAACTGCTATAATAGTGAAGAGTGAAGTGTTTTTAGTGTGTATCGATGGTTTGCGATCCCTGAAATCTGCAATCGGTTTTTTAATGATAAAACATTAAAAACGTGAGTTACATTTTTTTTACTATTTTTATCTTCTTTCATATTCTTGTATCATGATTTGATAAAAAAAATGTTTGACCATTTAAATTATTCTACTCCCGGAAAGGTTAACCATGACGCGCCCCATGCGGTGGTGGGTACCCTAATAACTGACAGGCCACGTGGGAGTAGTTGCCTCCTTTTGACGCTGTCTATGCCAGTGGCGCCACCGCGAAACAATGATTCCTTTGAAGTCCGCTGTCGTGTACGGCATCACAGGGAAGCACGGTTCTCTCGTTGATCACTGTATGTGAGTGACGCTACAAAAGCGCAGTTGTTAACCTCTCCTCCCCGGTGATGTCTATCGACTACACATTGCTTGTAATAACTTAAATATCTCTGTAAATATAATACACACAGGGTTCAGATTTTAGGTATTCCTCCTTAATACATTTACGTATTGAAAAAAAAAATATTTATAATAATAGGCACTCATCGGGAGCAGGAAATATTTTTCTAAAATCCGGAATAAATTCACCACTACAATCAAGACGCGTCAACTGTCATGAATCATTGCACCTGCCGGAATCGTGTGCGAAAATAAAATTTAAAAATACCCAGAGGAGGCGGCATCTATACTCCTCACTCTCGCTGACGTACTAATATGAGTGAGCGAGACGGGAAACCTCAGTGGGTCGCCTAGTTCGAAATGATATCGGCTTATCCATATGTCGACAGGCCAAGTAATGTTAGTATCTCTCGGAAGTTCAAGCGCGAAGGTGCGTCTGGCCGTTTGAGGTCTTCGTCTGATGTTTTTCATGTTTTTCGGAACGCGCGGAAGTTTTTAGCATCGTAAGGCGAGGGTTAATATCAACATTGGCACTGTCGGTTAGCTTTCTGTAGGATCATGCGATGCCGATTACTTTTATTTATATTATATATTAACAGATTATTTTGTAGCAACTAATTATTTTATCAGTATTTAATTCAATTAATGCCCAGTAAATATTTAAGAAATAGAAAAAGATAATACGTTAAGTTGGGTTTCCATTTTATGAGCTAAGTATTCATTCATTTTTCACTTATTACTGCCAGTATTGAGTATATTACTGACATTTTAATTTTACAACTGACCACATATGGATACAAATAATACTTCCAATTTATTTAATCTCATGCCAATTAATTTCATTTACTGTCAAAACCTTGAATTAGTTACTGAACAAATTAATATAGGCCCGTTTTTTTATTTGACCGTATTTTTTGTCCGTTATATCCGATGTACGTTTTAAAAAGTCCGTTAAATCGAGGTTTTACTTTAATTTTGAAATTTTCCTTTACAGATACATCGGATTCATGCAAATGAATAACCATCTCCTTCTAATCAAAGACATTGAGCTTCTCAAGCAGCTATCTATCAAGGACTTTGATTATTTCCAGGACCACATAACCTTCGTGGATGAGCAGAATGACCCACTGTTTGGAAATAACCTCTTCACGCTTAAAGGTAAGACAATCGCAAGCTGTTGCTTTAGATATCTGCAAGGCGTCTGGTGAATAAATTACCGTCTTATGGACTAACTCCCTCCCTGTGCTCCTGGATTGAAAACTTCTTGAGTGATCGAAGCATCATCACTGTCGTAGATGGCTTTTCTTCTTCCTGCCATAAAATCAACTCAGGAGTTCCACAGGGCTCTGTGCTGTCGCCCACTCTTTTCCTTCTGCATGTGAATGATTTGCGTCAATGCGCAAACATTCACTGTTATGCCGACGACAGCACTGTCCATGAGAGTATAATCTTCCATAAACCTCCGAAACACTCTGAACATGTTCATCTTCTCTGGTGGAGAAGATGAACATGTCTCTAAAAAGGGTTTCAAGATGGAGCAACCTCAACCTCGTCAGTTTCAACACTTCCATACCCAATATTGTATTTTCTCCACCAAGAAGACTGCTATGGATCCTGTATCTTTCAACGGTTGTTCTTTTCCAAAAGCAAGCTCCATCAACATGCTTGGATTATCAATATCGAACAATGTCAAATATTACGAGTCAATTAAGCATAAAGCCGGTCTCGCTTCCAAAAAACTAAGTGTATTATATAGATCACTGAGGTATTTTAACGATAAGCAACTTCTTCTTCTATATAAAAGACAAATCTGACCTATCCTTGAATGCGGCAGTCACCTTTTGATTGGAGCCCAAAAATACCTTCTTAACTTAATTGTCTCAGTTCAAAGAAGAGCAATTCGTTTGATAAACAATGACACTCTTAAGTCTAACCTGCAATCAATGGAACACAGGCGTAAAATTGGTTCACTTAACCCTTTCTACCATTATTACCACGGTCGCTGTTCTTCGGAACTTGAAGATCTAATTCCTCCTGCACCCAACCGACAAACTCGTCTAACACTTGCCGAAAATCCATACACGGTTAATATGTGTCGACCAAGAACTGGCAGTATATATAATACACCTAGTTTTTTGGTGACTTAAAAAAACGATGCGTTGAACATTGCTTTCAGGTCAGAAGTGGCGCGACATGAGAGCCACCCTGAGCCCCGCCTTCACCAGCTCCAAAATGAGGAACATGTTCAGTCTGGTGGAAGATTGCGGAGCTCAGATGGCCGACTATTACAGCAAGCAGATCGAGCAACAACTCAAAAATAACAGTAAGTAAGCTATTAACATCCCCCATCTTTCAAAAGACGACAACTCGCGGGTTCGTCATTTGACCGCGTGGAGGAAGGATGCAGGAGCGGGTCGTTAAACAAAGAACTTCTTTAGAAGCACAATTTGCGCTTATTTTCAATATAAGACTTCGGTTTCCCCGCCCGACCGTAACATGTGTATTGTGAGCCTCGGACTGCCGCGCGGGCACGAACGACAGACGGGCATTGTAACATGTAGCGCTCCAAAGATAATCGCGGCTAAGTTACAAACTCCCGATGGTCATACCTCAATGGTCACAGCGTTTGCTTTGCAAGCCAAAGGTCATGGGTTCGATCCCCGACGGAGATTAAAAAAAAGGATTGTTAATCGATTTATGAGCTCTAAAATACCCCCGGTTTGTGTGAATTTGATCCCTCACCCGTAAAATGCCTTGCTTGTTAATTAAAATTGGTGGTAGACGAAAGTCGTCCCGTGAAGACCACCCATTCATAGTAAATTCCTGTAATAATAAAGGATGATGCGTGAATCTCGGACTGTAGTCTATGACGTTGGCGGATCAACATTCCACATGCAGCGTTTTGCCATATGCAGCATGGTGAGTGTCATAGAATTCCACAGATGAGACTTCAGAATCTCTATCACCATCTGTCGGTATTCTGCTGTATCTATTTACGTAAAAAAAACACATGTCATGGACCGGTATCACAATGTACTTCTTCTTTCAGATGGTGAGATCTTACACGTAGAAATGAAAGATGCCTTCACTCGCTACGCTAACGACGTGATCGCTTCCACGGCTTTTGGCATCCAAGTGAACTCCCTGGACGAGAGAGATAACGACTTCTATCTCATGGGGAAGAAAGCCACTAACTTCTCAGGGATAGCCATACTCAAGATCTTTGCATTCACTAGTTGTCCTCGCATCATGAGAGTAAGTACATAAAGGGTAGCGTAAAAATAATAACCATATCGGAAGATGTCATTTTTTTTTTGCAAATGGCGACAATCATCAATGATTTTTAAAGTTTGTGAACTAGGTGACACGCAGCGCCGCAAGTGGCGGTCTATATAACTTGTCCTCCTAACGGCATTACGAAATGACAACACATGCGTGTTCGATGAGCGAACGAAAATATAGACGAAATATTGTAAATCGAGGTTTTCGGTACCAGTCAGCAAGGGCTATATCATGCTGATGTTACTAAATATGTTTCTAGTTACACCTTTTTTCACAGAAATAATATATTTGGACCAAACAAGTACATGGCAGCTAACAAAACTGAATGGTGGAAATCTGTGGTGATTCCAACAATATACGCTCGTTTCATCAACTACTGTTTTAATACGATTTTTCTTCTAGTACTTCAAAGTTACCCTGCTTACTGCGGACGTGATAGCCTTCTTCAGGAGTATATTTGGCGACACCATAAAGGACAGAGAGGCTAGTGGTCTAGTGAGGCCGGACATGATACAGCTGCTGATGGAGGCCAAGAAGGGGTCACTCAGCCACGATGCGACTCCAGAAACTAAAGATGCAGGGTTTGCCACTGTGGAGGAGTCTTCGCTGGGCAAGATATCGCACAAGAGAGGTATTACAACATATATTTTTTAAGTTAACAAATTTTAATATCCGCTTTACCAGCTGTTGTACTGTGCCCCAACATCTAAATTCTAGACTGAAGTTGCGAAGCAGGTTTCTGAGATTCACACAACCCTCACATACTTAAAAATAAGAGACTTCAGCTCTGGCAACAAATGAAAGCCTCCCAACTGGCAAGATCCTTGATTAGCGGACCTAGAAATGCCTGAACAGACTAACAACCGAAGTTGGTAGAACAAAGAACAACCTCTCGCAGTGGGGAGTTATTCGGCAGGGAGAGTATCTGTTGTGTCACTTTAGAGACCTACAGACGGTCTCACACCTAAGAATTCTATCACCTACTGTTAAACGTAGGCCTTCCGCATTAGTCTCCATCCTTCTCGATCCTGCTACTTCCGCTATTCTTCTGATATCGTCAGTTCTAAGACGCCTCTCAAACACTTTTCTTTCCCATTGACTGTTGTCTCTTCTACATATATGTCACATTGCATTACAAAAAAATACAAAATATTATTTATAAGATCATAAAAATATAACCTTCAAATTAGCTTTAACCTGTTCGTATCGGTACCTGATATATGCCATGTAAGATTCCCCTACTGTTGACATCGGTAGCCGCTATATATAGTTTTGCTACTATCAGCACTCATTGTGATATCTACGGTAGGAAATTTGAACTGCAGTCAATCTCTTTATAAACCTATATGTATTCTTTACAGGAATCTGTAAAGCATGTAAATAAATATCGTTAGGTTTCGTCGCAGGGGCAATTTTTCTGTAAACCACATGTGTCAATGCAACCACATGTGTGGAGTTACATAATGAACGTTTGTTAAATATAATAGTTTTGTATGCATCATCTGATAGCTAAAGGATAAAAGAACTAATTTGATATATGAAAATAGACCAGATAAGTACATTTATGCTTCAAATACTAGTTTTAATAAAAAAAACGGTTTGAAAAATTCACGCCGTCTTGTCAGTATAATTTGTATTCCACCGAGCCGTAATGAAAGGGTTAAAATGATATATTATTATTATTATATATTTTGATATCAGACAACACGTGTGTGAAGTTGGCAACAAACATTTTATCCAATAGGAACGTTAAGCTCTGAAAATTACTAAACGTAATATGTATTAAAATTCAAATTTGGAACAAAATTGAATTATTTTTTTCTCGAATGTCTATGTTTTTTTTTTCAATTGTGTTCGATTGTTTCGCAACGTTTTTCTCCTTCGGATATTTTTGAATTTATATTACCTACAGTGATTATTTTTAACTGTTAATTTCTTAGTTTTAAGATATATTTGTATTTTCTCTTATTTAAAATAAAAAGGATTAAACGTCAGTGCCGTGGTCTTCTGTTAATTATCTTTTGATATCAACGTTTGTGTTTTTTTTCTTCTTAGAATGGTCTGACGATGAACTGACAGCTCAAGCAGTTTTGTTCTTCATAGCTGGCTTCGATACATCTTCTACTCTTCTTAGCTTCTTAGCTCATGAGTTAACCATTCATCCAGAGATACAAAAGAAGCTCCAAGAAGAGATAGATGAAGTTGTGGAGAAAAATGTGGGCAAGGTCAAGTATAAGGAACTGCAGGCCATGAAGTACATGGACATGGTTGTATCAGGTGAGTCATACATATCTGAAATTAAATTTGCCAGTAAATTAAATGAATTGGCAGTAAATAAAATTAATCGAGAGTAGATTAATTAAATTGGTAGTATCCAATATTGTGGCTTTTGGGTTGAGCCGTGTGTGGTGAACTTCCTTCAATCAATATTTCGACCGCCATTGCAGGGGTCTTCTTCCAGATTATTAATTTATTTAGTTTTGAATTGGTTTATTCAGATTATATATTTTATATTTGAAATCCGGTCCGGTCCATAAGGGTGTAAGGTTTATCGAGATATATGTGCTTTAGAAAAAGTCTGTGTATTATTAATCTGCTCCTAATCCTGCCACCACGCGACGGAGTAACACTTATTACAGAGAAGAGGATGTTACCATGTTACCTTATACATTATGTAGGTGACTTATTAGAAGAATTGCAACTTGTATAGAAGCTCGGATTGTATTAAATATAATGGATACAAACAAATGGTCAACAATCATGCTTATTATTTATAAAGAACATATATTTTGTACATTTTCTTGAACATAATATGGTTTTAATTGTATGTTGCAGAAACATTAAGGTTCTGGCCTCCAGTTGTTACTACAGACAGGAAATGTGTCAAACCATACACGATGCCTCCTCCAAATGACTCTTCAAACAAGAAGTATACTGTAAGGAATTAACAAAATTCATCAAAACAATCCTTTAATAAATTAATATGTGTATCCCTCACAAACCCTTTACTAGAAATCAAATTCCATTAATTTTATCCCATTTTTATAGGTTTTTATTTAACTTTCTGTACATGAACCGCGAGTACTGTCTGCATCATCATCATCATCGTCAGCTTATGTTAGTCCACTGTTGAACGTAGGACATCTGCATGATTCTCCATCCTCTTCGTTCCTTCGCCTTCCGCATCCAGGCTACTCCCACTACTTTTCTGATGTCGTCAGTATATCTTGCATTGTGTCGACAAACTCTCCATTTGCCAGCTTTTTGACGCCACTCCAACACTTCCTCCCCATATATAGTCGTCTCTTGGACAGATATGACACTCGAGTGTGCCTATTAGTTAAGTAGCCTCCACTACTTGAGTTCTTCTTCGGATATCCTCGTTACGGATTCTATCATTTGGAAACACTCCTCCCATGGATCTCTCCAAGTTACGTTGGGTAACCTTTATTTTTTGAGTAAGACCTGCTGTTAGATTCCACGTCTCTGCACCATAAATTAAAACTGGGAGGATGCATTGGTTAGACGCCTTAGTTTTAATACTACCTGCATGCGACAGGTAAACGTAAGTAAAAACGTATTTTCTCAGATCGAAGCAATGGGCAATGGGTCGGCTAGTATTAAATTATATTCTATAAATCAACCAGAAGCGATTAAATGTGATTTCTGTTTCAGTTAAAGGTTGGTGAAGGCATCTGGATCCCCGTGTTCGCCATCCACCACGACCCCCAGTACTACCCTGACCCTGAGAAGTTTGACCCAGAGAGGTTCTCTGACGACAACAAGGATTCCATCATTCCAAACACGTTCCTTCCATTCGGACTGGGACCAAGGAATTGCATTGGTAAGAAAACACTAGCCAATATAAATAACTTCTTAGATTTTCACGGCCAGATTTAAGGGAAGCCATTGAAATAAAAAGACATCCAATCAACATCAACAGGGAGATGGCTTGCTTCTCAAAACAGCATACCTCCTCTAGGCTGATGCCGTAAAGCCTCGAAAAACGATCTTTTGTCTCTTATTTATGTTCGCTCTCCTGACATGCATATCTAATATTGTTAGTTTTACTTATATAATAATACACGGTGTTTGCATACGCCATTTTATTTGTTATGACAGTTGGCCCATTTCATGTTGGTGCCACTGTCATCTTTAATTCCCGACAGCTCGCTCACGACCGTTATGGGGACGCCTAATGGCGTTCACCATAACGGGTGGACGAAAAAGCAAGTGTTGGAGAAATAAACGCGAATTGTGAAACGAAAAAAAAGTTCTTTGGATTGTCAATCAGCTCCTGCATCCTGTCACACAGTAATTCGATAACGAACTTAGAGACGAGGATATTAGCATGTATTGAATTGATATATGATTAGCGAATTATGTGTACCTAAAAAATCCTAAATATATTTTATAATTTGAACAATTTGTTGTTCCAGGTTCCCGTTTTGCATTGATGGAAGCCAAGGCTGTCGTGTTCCACTTGCTGGCAAAGTTTGATATGGTGGTCACAGAAAAAACGGGAATTCCCCTTAAACTGAACAACAACAGCTTCACAATGAACGCTAAAAATGGCTTCTGGATAGGACTGAAGAAACGCGCTAACAAGATGTGATACAACAAGTTTGCATTTTTTTTTACTTAATTACTATGCATTTAATTGCATTATGTACTTCAGAATCACTATCACCATCTGTTGGTATTTTCCTGTATGTGTTAAGCATCAAAACATTTAAAAAAACAATGTGAAATAAATAAAAAATCAGGATAAAATTGAGGCAGTATATATATATTTTGAATTAAGGTATTCAAATAATATCTTTACAGAAAAAACGAGTGACAAATATTTATTTCAGTTGTGTTAAGAAAATATAGCACGTTCCCTGAGACGAAAAGTCAGCCAGGTAGGTAAAAAATATTACAAAAGGAATGGACATCACACATTTTAAATGAAAGTCACTATGTAGTTATATCACAGTTTTTTTAGTTTTAAAACTAGATATCAGAATATCTATTTATAAAATATTACTTTTAATTTTATACAAGAATAATAACATTTAAAGTGTTTGGTATATATTCAAATTATAAAATTACAAATGTTTAAATATGTTATAAATGTACATATTATTGTTAAACAAAAATATATAAAGCCATAAATAATTTTGTATCGTTAAAGCGTTTCGCAAGAATATATATGTGTATATATCATTTGATTAATTGTCTTTTTTTCCCTTATGTGTCGAAAGGTGTCTTTTAAAATTAGATGGCTCCGAACATCTATAGCCGCAAACTTTGCAACAGTAAGGCTTTTCTCCAGAGTGCACCAAATAGTGCCTTTGAAGATTACTCGACTTGGAACATTTATAATAACAAATATTGCAACTGAATGGCAATTCTCCGGTGTGAGTCAACATGTGTCTTTTGAGACTGCACGATTCGCGAAATTTACGACTGCACACACTGCAACTGAAAGGTTTCTCTCCGGTGTGTGTTAAATTGTGACGTTTTAGATTGCCAAGCTGACTGCACTTATAGTTACAAACATTACAACTGTACGGCTTTTCTCCAGTGTGTATTAAGCTATGAGCTCTGATTGAACCCGAATCGCCACATTTATAACTACATATGTTGCAACTGTAAGGTTTTTCTCCTGTGTGTATTAAAACATGACGTTTGAGGTTACTATGAAGGTTGCATTTATAGCTACACATATCACAACTGTAACGTTTATCCCCAGTGTGTGTTAATCTATGCGTTTTAAGTGCCTCTGAATCATTACATTTGAAACTACACAATCTGCAAAATACACGCTTTCCTATTGTATGCCCAAATATATGCCTTTTAAGACTGCTTAGCACACTGCATTTATAGCTACATATCTGGCAACTATAAGGCTTTTCTCCAGTGTGTTTTAAAACATGTATTTTCATTGCACTTACACAAATCGATCTGTATTTACATACGTCGCATTCGAATGTTTTTTTTTCAATGTGTGAAAAAGTCACTGCTTTTGGATCCAATTGTTTTGAATTTTCCACGTTTAGAAGCACTGCAGAGCAGCCACGCAGCTTATGCAATCGCAGAATATTTTCTTGGGCAGAAAAACCACACAGCTCACAAACACTAGCAGCTGAAGATTTCATGCCACGGTCATTCGCAACTGAAAAAGAAAAATATATATAACCATAATGAATAAATTCAAAAAAGAAAGTCTTTGTCTGCTGCCCTGCTCCTCATCCTGCCTTACGCGACGTAATTACGCCCCTCTTCTATTGAGAGGAGGATTAAACGATGCTGAGCTGAAAAGGGTTGCGGAGGACCGAGAGGAATTGAGATCTAGATGCAAGATTCTGTTGCTGCAAACCAATCCACCGGATTGATACTACAAAGAAGAAAAGAATAAATTCAACAAGTATTGCAAACAATGACAATCAATTATCAGCATACGTATGTGCCATTTTTATTTCTTCCTATAGCCGTTCCATATATGATAAGCTGACAGGGACATACACTCTCCATGTTTTTACCAAGTATCGTATTGTTACATACTGCGAGCAGTTTTCAATGACTTTGGCTATATATCGGCACGCCGTACTCTAGAGACATAAAATTTCATACCAATATACAGTGGTACCTTGACAAATTTCCCAATTGAAAAATTAATTGAACAACCATTAATCCGTTCTAGCCCTCAAAATGTCAAAATTATTCTCTGACCATTAAAAAAATCGCTCGCTCGACGGCTCGTATCTCAAAAAAGTCGTATGTTGGGGCCACTCTATATGCTCTAAATAAATATTTATAATACTCTATATGCATGCCGCATCTACGGGGTTCAATTGTTTTATCATAAATCACGTTTCTAACTGTCTCTTCAATTAAAAAAATAAATATTTTCAATCGATTTCTGAGCTCTAAAATAACCCCGGTTGGTGTGAATTTGATCTCTCACTAATAAAATGCCGTCATAGCCTATTAATCAAAATTGGAGGTAGACCGTGAAGACCACCCATTCATAGTAAATTCCTGTAATAATTAAGGATGATGCGTGAATCTCTCTATGATGTTGGCGGATGAACATTCCACATGCAGCGCTAAAGCTAAAAGGTTAAATTGTTTTATCGTGGATCATGTCTCTTCGATTCGAACACCATGATTTCACCTTCAATTTTCATTGTTTCTACGAAAGCGAAACCACACTATTCCATCAAGTCAATAAACAGTGTTCAATGTGATTTAAAACAAGGTAAGAAGTATTCATCTATTTAACCCTTTGACTGCTACTACAGATTATACTCATTTAATTTAGTTTCAAACTCGAGTTGCCCATGTGGCGCCTCCTTCCAGACCTCAGAGCATTCTCTCGGACTGTCAGTTCCTCTCGTTAGAAAGAGGAGTCCTTTTCGATGCAGTTGGAGGAAATCGCCTCGGCCCTATCGGACATGCAGACTTTGTGGCCACTAAAAAAAATATCCACGCATTTACAATCTTTGCTCGTATTTTCGGTGAGAGAATCTATCTTCCATCTCCATCTCTTTACAACCCGTGAATTCGATTCTAATCTCTTCCACGGGTTCTTTCTTTTAGCACTTCTGTGCAGTGGCCACAATTGTTCAGAGGGGACTCCCACTGGACTTCTCAGTTGCTAACTGATCATAATCTGAATGAGCGCGTCATCAAGTAGACTTAAATGTCCTCCGGTGTGATGCGGGTGTGAGGTGGGTAAAGTCCAGTCCTTTAACAGCTACAACGACGATATGTCGTTGTTTTGAAATCGGTGAAGATTGCTAACGACGATCGTCGTTTTGTCTTATTACAAATATAGCATTTTTCCCTTGTATTTTGAAAAACCTCTATGGCAGCCAAAGGTTTAATACAGATCTCAAATATAATGTGAAAAATTTTAATTGAAAAAAGTGTTTTCTGTTGTCTTACATTGAAGTCTTTCCATTTGCACACTGCATGGTCGTGATGTCTTCAAAAGGCTAGGTTCACAAGAACTTTGAAGTTGTTGGACAGAATCTATTACAGAAGTGCGGCAACTCAGCAACTGATGGAGTCTGAGCGATCTCGGGAGACCTAAGAAACTGCAGCTGCTGCACAAGATGGCAGCGGTCTTGTCTGGAGGCATCCAAGGAACCTCCCACGTGTCTCCGGGAACTGAAACTTCCAAACAAGTATTCATGTCAATCATAATAAGTCTGTTTGATGAGCATTGGGACCTTTTGTTGCTTGTCTTTATTGATTTGTTCTTAGTACTTAATCATAAGTACCTATATTTGTATATATTGTATTTTTTTATTTTAGGATTAATTCTTATTGTACTTCAGAAATAAATTGAGTAGTTCAAATTTGTAATGTTTCTGTAAGGGGAAAAATTTATAAAATTGAAATTGAAATAATAACATAATAAAATCCATATGCCTTTAACCGTTACCGGCGGGTATAGCTCATTGGTTAAAGCGTTTGCTTGGCAAGCCAAACGTCGTAGGTTCGATCTTCGACGGAGATTTAAAAAAAAAATCAACTACTGAGCTCTAAATACGGTTGGTGTGAATTTGATCCCTCACCCGTAAAATGACAGTCATAGCCTATTATCTAAATTGGTGACAGACGAAAATCGTCCCGTGAAGACCACCCATTCATAGTGAATTCGTGTAATAATAAGGATGATACGTGAATGTCGGGCTGTAGTCTATGATGTTGGCGAATCAACACTCCTCGTGCAGCGCTTAGGCATAGGCAGTATGGTATAAGCATCATAGAATTCCACAGATGATACTTCGGAATCACCATCTGTCGGTATTCTCCTGTGTGTTTACGTTATAGCAAAAAAACGCTCATACGACAACTCATATAACGACACGCGGAAAACACAGGCGGTGACCAATCCAACTTTTGGTAAGCCTCCAGTTTTGATCAGCTTCGATGATCAAATGCTTACATTATGCTATTGTCGTTTTTTTTACCACTTAGTTAATTAACATGTAAGCAAACGGCCTTGCTATCACTTTGTTCATATAACTGATACAGAATACTTCTTATATATTTGACTTCTATAATACCTGACAGACTGCCTTGGTTAGGCTCACTCTTGATGATTTTAAGTCTCTCCATATTGTGATAGAAAAATTTATATCAATACTGATATAAAAATACTATTAATTTAATTAACTCTATAAAACGATCATAAGACATTGACCCAAAACAAGAGACCATGAAAATGACAGTTCATCTGGTATAGCCAGTATAATAATTAAACCATTTCTCCGAATAATGCAGCTTTTTAAAATACCTACCAATAAACTAGACATACATTCCTAGTCAAAGTCAAAAAAAGCAGAATGATTCATTAATAAATATTAATTAAAGAAAAATTATTTACTAGAATTTCAGCTTTTATAAAATACTTAAGATTGATGAAAGTCGGTACAAATTATAAGTTGTGTAAGACAAAAAAGTAAAAAATTCAAATTGTAAGGAATTTAAATTATTTGACTTATTTTTTGAGTTATTTTTTAACGAATTACTTTTCTTATTTAATTTTGTTCAATTTTGAGGTTGATGATTATAAGTAAAATAAGATCATTTTAATTACGATAATTATTTTGCGGATATCACACAATATCAAAACGTGAATATTGTTTTTTTAAGGCCCTGAACGTTTTAATGGGGCCCCATTAGGATATAGACATGACAATAGTATAAATATGTTAATCCATAATTAGTTCAAAAAAATATAAAATAGTAAATGAATTAGTAGTTAACCTGAAATATATTTTGAATAAGCGGTGTTCACTTACACTTTTGTCTACCATTAATTTTAATCAATAGGTTATGATTGGCGCTTAATTGGCGATTAATAGGATAAGGGATCAATTTCACAAAAACAGGGGTATTTATAGAGCTTTAATATCAATCTCTATAAGTTTTTTTTTCTGTAAGCACAGGAAAATACTGACAGATGTTGATAGTAATACAAAGCTCTTATCTGTAGATTTGATGTCGCTTGCATGCTACATATGGCTGAGCGCTATTTGGTGCAAACATGTCAAAATATTAAACAATAACCCTTTCGCATCGGTTGTCGGCATATGCCGTCATAAGATTCCCTGACCGTTGACATCGGTTGACGTGATATATCCTTTTGCTACTTTCTTTGAATAGTTTTTTAAGCATCATCTGATAGCCAAAGGATAAAAGATCCAATTTGATATATGAAAATAGACCAGATAAGTACATTTATGTTCCAAATACTACTTTTATAATTGACAGTATAACTTTTATTCATACCGAGCCGTAATGGAAGGGTTAAAATTAACCAATTGCTTATGCAGTTTCAGTATTGTGAATTATATAATAACCCAACGTAAATTTAGATGTAAATAATTTTCTTTTGAAAGATTATATACATAGCAACACTATCACAAAAGTGTCACTTTGCGCTGTCTGCGTAAACGTTTCTTGCAAGGAGTGACCGATTCTTATTATGAATTAATTGACATAAATAGTCACTTTTGGTGAATTATTTATGTTCTCACTATCTATTGAGAACTATTACACAACGGTACACTATGGAGAGTTCTTCTGTAAGTCCTATAAGCGACAAAAACGAGCCCCAGCCGGACAATCTCATCCATCACCCAGGAGACCAAGAAAGTAAGCCAGGTGAGATAGAAGACAGCTGTAAATAATATTTTATATTGCTTATATAAAGCGGAAAGAACACATGTTAGTAAATAACACATGATATCTTCTCGATTTAATTGACAAGCATCAAAGGGGAGCGATTCATCTCATAAATAATGACATACTTACGTCTAACCTACAATCAATGGAACACATATATGTATAAGATTTGTCCATTTAGTTTTTTCTACGGTTATTACCACGGCCAGTGTTCTTCTGAAGTAAAATAATTCATTCTTCGTACACCCACCCACAATTATTAACAAACTCGTCTTATAATTGACGAAAATCCATATACGGTTAATGTGTGTCGACCGTGAATTGGCAGTTTCCACATTAAGCTCTGGAACGCTCTTCCAGCATCTGTGTTTCCTACTTCTATACGCTTGCAATCTCCCCAACCCACACATAAACATGAACACAATACACGTTTCCCACATGCAGCGTCCAGCCTCCCTGGCTTAGCGTTATAGAATGCACTGGTCTTGACCGGCTGTGCTCTCCTGCATGTGATTACATAAAATAAAGTGAAGATTACCTTTAAAAAAACATCAAAAAACGGAAATAAATAAACAGGAATGGTTGGCACTGTCTTTTTTTACATTCCTATACCATTCATCCAATCCATATTAATCTTACTGGAATTATTTTGCTTACTATTACATACTTTCATAATCACTGAATTCGCTTGATTTGCCAGGCATGCCGCCGCATGTTTTAACATTGAAAATTGGCGTGCCTATCATTCTTCTCTAAAATATAAATCTAACATGACTCTGCAACGATATCAGGCTTTAGAAAATTTATGAACAATATTTTTAAATTTAATTTAATTTTCTAGTGTATACCTCATATTTTTATTACATTTTAATGTTCATTTGTGTCCATGATTATGAAAGTGGTGTAAGTCATGTTTGATTGGTTCTGGGATATTTAAAGGTTTGTGTTTTGCTGTTGGTTGAAAACCAATGAAAGTGACAACTTCATGTTGCATAAAATGCTATATTAAGATTTTTTTAAATCTATGTTGGATGATGCTTATATTAATTATAAACAATGTAAACTGAAATAAATGAATAACTTTTTTTCAATTTATTGAATTACACCATCTTCCTAATCATGGGCACATATACTCCTACTGTTCAATTATACGTAATGTTTTTCTTCCAGGTTGTAGTTGGGAGGTGCCTTGGGTGTGCTCAAGTGTATTGGAGCCCCTTTCTTGTGAATGTTGCGAATTTCTGGGACTTCCGAGAACTCTACGTTTACATCAGCTTCTTGGATGCTGCACTAGGATCACAAATGCATCTACAAAGAAAGATTCTGCCCAATCGCTTCAACACTTTGCAGATCCTCTTCACATAAAGCAAGAATTTTCACCAACTAAAGATAAACTTTTACATTGTGAAAAGTGTGCAACAAAATCCCCGCACTGCCTACAAGTTAAGACCAACAGTAAATCACAGAAAAATGAAAAGAAATATAAATGTCGTCTCTGTGGATCCGCATTTCGAAATAAATCTCATTTGAAAAATCACGACGTTTCTGAATACGGAAAAAAGACGTACGATTGCAAATTTTGCGGCCTTCAATGCAGGCGCTTGGGGGATCTCAATAAGCACTACTTGAAGCACACCGATGAAAAACCTTACGATTGCTCGGTGTGCGACTATAAATGTTCGTTGCCAGAAAACCTCAAAAGACACATGCGCACTCACACCGGAGAGAAGCCCTACAGTTGCAATCTCTGCGAATATAAATGCTCGTTTTCGTTTTATCTTAAAATTCATATGATGAAACACACCGGTGAAAAACCTTTCAGTTGCAATTTATGCAGTTATATGTGTACCCGGATTCATACTCTAAATAAACATATTCAAACTCACACCGGAGATAAGCAATACGCGTGCACGCTTTGTACCTATAGATGTTTTAATTCGGGACAGCTTAAGAGTCACATATTAACACACAGCGGAGAAAAACCGTTTGCTTGCACCTATTGCAGCTTCAAATGTTCCAGATCTGACAATCTTAAGAAGCACGTTCGAATACACACAGGAGATATGCCGTTTTGTTGCAAAGTGTGCAACTATAAATGCAATCAGTCACAGAAACTTATTCGACACTTTCGTACACACACCGGAGAGAAGCCTTACAGTTGTCATTTGTGCAGCTATACGTCTGCCCGGCCAGATAACCTAAAGAATCATCTAAATAAGCACAACAAAAAGAAAAATAAAAAAGGAAAGACTATTTTAATTACTAACATTGAAACCATCAAATAAGTATTTTTTATCTGTAATTAGCAGTGGGTTTGTGGATGTTGAGATTGTGGGTCAATATCTTACAAACATTAAAATAATAAAAAAAATATATATTTTGTAAACCCTGGTTGGCGTGAATATGATCCTTTATCTGTAAAATTCCAGTCACAACCTATTATTCAAAATCGACAAAAAAACAACTCATTCGTGGCGAGTGTACGTAAAAAATATATTATGCATCAATTCCGGGCTTTAATATATGACGTTTGCGGATCAACTGTCATACTGTGCTCACTCATACTTAAAAATGTTCAACGTTATAGAATTCACAAATATTGTTTCTCTATTATTGTCTGTTGGTATTTTCCTTTATATTTTTACATAAAAACTGTTAAAAAATTGTTTTTTTCTAGACAATTGAGTAGTGGACATTTTTACGTTATTACTATGAATATACTCAATTTTTCGATGTTTTATATTTATAAATTTTATATGTTTATATATTTTATTGTATACCTATAAAATGCATACTTGTATTAGAAATGATTTATAATGCTTTACTTAATCATGTTATTTGTAAATAAATATGGAAAATATGTAAAACCTAATAATTTTGCCTTCCATTAAAATATATCGCCTAAGTATTACATTTGTACTGAATATTACTGTGGATTATGTTAACACATATAGTATTAGCTTTATTGCTTATGGTTAATAAAATATATCGCCTAAGTATTACAGTTGTACTGAATATTACTGTGGATTATGTTAACACATATAGTATTAGCTTTATTGCTTATGGTTAATAAAATAATATTAATATTATTTGTATTTTACTACAATTTTTATCCATATATGTTTACTAGATTTATCCATACAAATTACCACATGGCTTCTTCATAGTATCAATCACGTGGATTGGTTTGCAACAACAAAATCTTGCATCTCGATCCTCTGCAGCACTCTTTAGCTCAGCATAAGAGCTGCAACTCATGTGCTCGAACACTTGCTGCAAATACTCCCGTCTGGGGCGCCCTCTGCAGTTTCTCCCCTCAACCATCCCCTCCACAATGTCGTGAAAAAGACCATCGTGGCGCATGATGTGACCGATCGCCTCTCTGAGATGGCTCTTACTAGGTGCCTATCTTCCTTGATTCTGCTGAGAGCCTCATTGTTCGTTACACGTTCGCCACATATAGGGTCTGCCAAATAACTTTTTTTTTTTTTTAATAACATCGAGTGTAGCTTCGGCTGTGTGGCACGTAGCGCCGTTCTGTTGAAACCAAATGTTGCCAATATCTTCCTCTTCAATTTTTGGAAACAAAAATGGCCCGATAACGATCGCCATTGACTGTAACGGCCACTCCTTGCTCATTTTCGAAGAAAAATGGCCTGATTTTCAAAGTAATTTCGCAATATTTCCCAGCGTTGTTCAAGCGTTAACACAACCATATTCGTTTAGCGGAAGGATAAAACTAATTATCTGTCAAATCAGACATGAGCTGAGTGTTACCATTCACGAAATAAGCACTAGTTGAAAAAAAAACGTTAGATGGCTAACAATAGCATGATTTTCAAAGTAATGTCGCAATATTTTCCAGCGTTGTTCAAGCATATACACAACTATATTCGTTCAGCGGAAAGATAAAACTAATTATCTGTCAAATTAGACATGAGCTAAGTGTTACCATTCACGAAATAAGTACTAGTTAAAAAAAACGTTAGATGGCGGACCCTATATATACTCAAGAAAACTTGCATAATCCCTAAGTATTAGAAATCGATCCTTTTTTTTTTGTAGATACCCAAAATTTTATATAAATTAGAAAATTGAGTAGAAGAGCAATGTTTCTTACAATATATATTTTTTTAATATATTTATTTGTTTAATACATTAATACACACATACAAATGTACATCAAATACCATATTTTTATGACATTTCTCTAGTCGATTTCGGATAAAAAGAAACGACAGACGCTGGCTATTGAATTAAATAAATTAAATTAAAAAACCATTTGGGGATAAATAAAAGATTAAATACTTTTAGACCTTGCATGTATGCTTAAGCTATTTTTATATGGGGCAAACGTGTGAGATATATAGTGTATATTCTTATAAATATTTTGTCAGGCAAATATTTGCGAATCAATCTATATTTTCTTGAGTATAGTGTTTTACATTATGTATTTTTTGGTAATTTGATTATTAGTATTGGCAACCCAATTGTTTGTTTGACGTTTTGATCGCCTACTGTCATCTTAGTTTTGATGCGTTGGTGTTCCACTTTTGCATGTTGTTATCGCTTAATTTAAATGAATAAAAGAAGCAAGCTACTCTAGCTCTAAATATTTATTACTTGAACATAAAAGTATGGAGAGTGCCTCTATAGCAGGCAGAAATCAACAGGCAAGCAATCAAGATAGTCAACCAGGTGGGATACAGATACATGCAATACATAATTTAATTCCTACAGAAATCAGAGATGGTATTTAACACTGTTTGCAGATAATAATTACTTGATCGGTTACCTGTTTTTACATATCGATACCAAAATAGTAGATATAATTAGCCTCGGCACTCTCGTAACTCTTATTTATTGAAGAAAACACAATAATTAACTTTGAACTACGAAATAAATAGTGAAAAAGCCCTTAACGATCAGAACAATCAATGTAGACATATTTTGGCGTCACACACTACCAAACGTAAGAAAAACAATTGAACACAGCTGAAAAAATAATAAAGATATTCGAAAAATAAAATTCAAATTTTGTTCCAAATTTAAATCATAATATTTCGTTAAGTTTTTTTTTCAAGTCTTTTCGTTCGGGTTTGATAAGTGTTTCGATGCTAAAGTCACACATGTGATGTCTGGTATCAATATATATGTTAATTTTTATTACCTACTGAACCAGTAATTGTGACTTTGGTGTTATAAAGAAGCATTACATATGAATAATGGGAGAGATATTTCAATACATCTAATGGTTAAGATTTAAGAACTTAAACAGCAGATTTCCAGTTTATAATAAACCATCTTATACAGATGGTTTAATTCTATGTCAAAGACAACATATTCTCAAAGAACTTCCATTTGACCACTACTGATGAAAATATCGTACATCCAATAGGTGTCCTCTCTAAATAATTGTATCTATTACTCGTCTATTACAAGTCTTAAAGAGATTGAATCTGTGAAACAAATTTGAATTTCTGTCACGGGTTAGATGCATGACCGATTTTTAATTTCTATTTGTCTTCCGGTTAGACGAGTGGCTTACCCCGTAGACTAATAAAAATTAAAACTCGGTGTTTTTACAATGTTTATAATTTCATTATTTATTATTACAAACCACAAAGTTACTGCGAATATGTATAATATACGAGTGTATCACTTACTAAGCTAAATACTCTACAATCATGTTATTTTCCTTGATTATACCTAATTTCACTGGTAATATTATTGATTATTTATTTCAGGTTGCAGTTGGGATGTGCCCTGGGCTTCTTCAATATCAGCGCAGGTACATTCTTGTCGCCGGTGCAACTTTCTGGGTCTTCCGAGAACGCTACGGCTCCATAGACTCATCGCATGTTTTGCTGCAACCAAAAGAACAAGAAGACCCAATGATGCCTTCAAACTATCACAAAACATGCCAAAAATTAAACTTCTCAAATGCAAAAAGTGTAGTTACACATGCAAAAAAATTCGACAGCTTCAAAGTCATCAAATCAAACACACAGCCAATAAGCCGTTCAGTTGCAAATTTTGTGGTAGAAATTTCAAACTTGAAATGCATCTCGATACACACAATAGGACGCACACGGGTGAAAAACCTTTCCAATGCGACGTGTGTGGCTACAGGTGCGCTCTTCCGGCCATTATGAAAAACCATCTTAAAACACACACTGGAGAAAGAGCCTTCGGTTGCGAACTGTGCGACTATCAGTGCAATAAGCCATCAATGTTGAAAAGACACAATTTAATTCATACAGACTCTAAACCGTTTACTTGTGACCGTTGCAAATTCAATTGCGCCACGTTTTCTAATCTACAAAGGCACATTTTAACTCACACAGGAGAAAAACCGTTCGGTTGTGACATTTGCGATTTTAAATGCACTATTCTGTCCAATTTGAAAAGGCACAATCGCACGCATTCCGGCGAGAAGCCTTATATTTGTCATCTTTGTGATTATCGAAGCGCTCATTCCTCTGCGCTCGCGATGCACATTCTCACTCACACTGGAGAAAAACCGTTCAGTTGCAGCTCTTGTTCTTACAGATGTAGAGATGCAAAGTCTCTTAAAAATCATATTCGTAAACACACCGGTGAAAAACCTTTCGGTTGCAATAAGTGTCCTTATATTTGCTCACATTTGGCACAATTGAAGCGTCACAAAATAAACCATCATTCAATATAGATTACATTTTTTCTTTATAATTATACACCTTTTTGTGATGCAACGAAATTTTTAACTATCAAACAGTATTTTTAATATTATTTATTACATACTGTTTGGTAAATTATAAATATATTATTACTGAAAAAATATTTCATTGTGTGGAAAAAGTAAAGAGATTTTAATGGATTTGGTAGCCATGCAACTTCAATGCTTCATCACTTCAATGTTGGTATTATGTAAAATTAATTTATCAAATATATTTAGTGTTTCGCTGAAGTTAATAAGATATTTATGATAGCTTTATGGTTAATTTATGAGCCGATTTAGCCAGTGATGTTAACGAAAACGGTTGTCCCCTAATTACAAAACTGCGTAGGATGGAAACATATTATATATATTATAATCCTCAGTAAAAAAAATTATATTTGATTATTTTTTTTATGAAAGTTTTTATTTAAGCCCATCTTTTTTTACGCGATTATTGCTTCTAGAAGTAACGCGTTAAAAATACTACAGTTTCGTATAATTCAAAATTAATCGGTTTGGACAATCAAAATATCACCTAAAAAGTACCAAGTAAATGCGTAAAAAAAATGTTGGAGCCGACAAAAAATTGGTGTACAATCGAAATTTCGTAAAAAAAAGTCACGTAAAAAAAGGACTCGGAATATAGACATAATGCAATATTAACCTATGAAATATTCAAACAATTTTAATGTATAAATATATTGTTTAGACAAAATGTTATCTTTATATATTTTTATAATTCTATGTTATCAAATACAATGTTCTATAAAAAAAAACATTTCTTTGTCTTTCAGTTACTTTGTAGTCTTCGGGTATCACTATCAGTATCTTACGTCCATATGCTGAGACATTCCTCGACTTATGGTAACCAACTTAAAACCCGTATGCAGAGACGATTCTTAAGATTTGAGGTGACTTGAGGGCTGAGGCTTCCTCACTTTAATCATTCTAAAGGAAAGTAGCTACTATATATTTGTAACCTGTAGAAATGTCTCTATATATGGGTCTTAAGTTGGTTACCTTAAGTCGGGAATGACTCTACATACGGGTGTCAGACTTAAGTACCGATTAACTTATTTCCTTATAGAGATAGATTTACACTTATTGACTTTGAAATCATTGCTAAACATATGTATTTCCTTCCATACACAATCTTCAATTAATGCGTTCCGCGCATATTTTATTGAATTTATACATATAAATAAAAGTGTATAACAACTACATATATAATATTAAATTACCTTTTCTTGTCCAATCAACAATGTTAAGAAATATTGCACCTGAAACGTATTTCAATAATTTCAATAAATTTATTTTTTACTTTAAAAACATTAAAATTTTTATTATTTTTATTTTAAAACAATGAAAAAATCTACAAAGAAAACATAAATACAAAATATGACACCATATATCAAAAAAGAAGATGAAAAGTATGAAATATACTATAAAATTCCAAAGTTATAAACAGATGTCTCATATGATGAAAAATATAGAACATATAAAAATTAAACATGTTTCGATTATATATTTTATTTTCAGAGCGCATTGTCCATATTCCATACATGTACAATGATGTTACCTGTTACCATCGCTTTTTTTTTATTTTTAATGGCTTCATGAGTATTAAAACTCTAAAAAAAAATTTTTTCACCGTAAGCCAAACAATCGTTAGTTGAAGATTATTTAAATACACATTTTTTTTTTACTTATGTTTTGTCATCTTCAAATACGTTTTGAAATTACTACTTTAGGTACATTTATTTAATTGTGAATCATCTAAAATTGAGTAATGCAATAGCCGTTTTCATAAAAATTTCATTTTTAAATATTTATACAATTAATTTTAAAAATATAAATATTTAATTGAGTACGATTAATATTTTTCTTCCTGCTTGGAAAGTATAGGTATAAAAATTACGTTATTTAATACATTCCATTTAATAATGGCAGCATTCAAAGCACTTGACATCCGCGTAATGCATCTGTCAGTGGGATTTAGTTTATCAAGACCTCGTATTGTTATTATGACTTTAGTTGCTATAACTATTCTATAATTAGTGATAAAAAATAATTAAATTGTTATAACAATATGGAGAGTTCCTCTGTTGATAATAAAAGTCACAATGTCGAAATCGAACCACAGATGGTCATTCTTAAACAAGAGTCAGGAGACTTAGAAAGTCAACCAGGTAAAATTTATTTATCATATGTGCAGATGTTTATTTTTAAGGTTATTGGTTAAGGATTTTCTTCATCATCAGCTTGTGTGCGTCCACTATTGAACGTAGCCCTCCCGCATGAGTCTCCTTCTCGGTCTTCCGACCTCCGCATCCATTCTACTTCCACTACTCCCACATACATGTTGTTGACGATAAAATCGCACTGTAAGCGCGGTTCTCGTTAGATCACCTTAGTTAAACGCCACTGAACCAAATTTTTTATAAAATATATATCTTATGTCGTCAAAACCTAATCTGATAATTATAAAAATTAGTGAATAAATGCTACATCATTATCTTCAGCCTGTATCCGTCCACTGTTGAACGTAGGCCTCCCGCATGAGTCTCCATCCTCTGCCTTCCGCATCCAGGCCAATCCCGTTTTTCTTCTTATACCTCTCAGCCATATCCCCTCAACTCAAAGTCATCCTGTGAATCCATTCACAGTGAACTCCAAAAAATATGGTTGGAGCCCAAAAATACCCTGTAGATTTAATTGACTCGGTTCAAAAGAGAGCAATTTGTTTGATAAACAATAAAACTTATATGTCTGACCTGCAATCAATGGAACACAGGCACAAGTGTGGCTCACTTAGTATTTTCTTCTGTTATTACCACAGTCGTTGCTCTTCAAAAAATAAATAACTTATATCTCCTGCACCCGCCCACAACCGACAAACTTGTCTTACATTTGCCGAACATACAGCCGGTTAACGTGTGTCGAACAAGAACTGGCAGTTTCCAAAGTTGCTACTATAATTTAACCGGTAAGCTTTGGACTGTTCTTCCAGCATCTGTGTTTCCTCATTTTCTGCAATTATTTCTTTGTTTTTGTTTATATAATTCTGTTTACTATGCAGTTGTTTTTGGTCCAACAATTAGAATATAGATTGTGTATTAAATATAATATTACGAATAATTGTTAACATTAATGTTTGTGGTGGATTTTAAGAATATATTTAAATATTCTGAAATTTATAAATCATTGAAGATCGATAGTATGGATCTTTTTTTTTTTTACGTGATATACATTTACGTTTATACCTCGGTAATGAATTGAATTTTTGTAATTTGTATTTTTATTAACACTTTTAACGCCAAGTAATGTTTTTCATGCATTCGACTCAGAGGCGCCATATAGGTCACATTGAATGTTTAAATTACGTTGAAATGTAACCGCTGGCGTACAGGGACTGTTTGTTCGCAAAAAAAAACGTAGGTCACCGGTGACCTACGTGGCGTGAAACGTGTTAAGGGAAAAAAATGAAATTGAAATACTAATAATCAATATTTGATACCCATATACAAATTCTACAATAAAAATGTATTGAATCCTTACATAATATACGTACAGCTTACAACAAGTTATATGTAAATAATGTGTTTAAATAATACAATACATTAATTTCTCGACTCAGTGTGGACAGCAAGTGGTGACAGATCAGCGCTTAGTAATGAAATGAACAAGAGTTTATGGTTCAAAGCGTATTTCAGCGTCTGCTGTTTATTTTACTCATTTTACTATTAACCTCTAAGCGTCCAGTGGGACCGCAAATTTGCATCGTTCAATGCCCCAGCAGGCCAATGTTTGTAATGTTTCATCGCACAATAAATTCTTCCATGAACTTACTTTAATACTATTATTACAAATGAATGTAATTCGATTGTGAAATGAACCATAAGCACTCCTGTATGGGGCAGTAGGGCATTGAACATAGCAAATCTGCGGTCCCGTAAGCAAACCACTTGGCGTTAAAGTTAATAGGAGAATATTCACATGAGATGAGCTTTGCAGTTAATATGTATTTGTGTAACAAGTCTTAAATTATGAATATTGTTTTATTCACAGGTTGCAGTTGGCAGAAACCTTTTGCTGAAACTGAAGTGCTTTCATGTGACTGCTGCGATTTCCTGGGTCTCGCACGGACACTGCGACTGCATCAGCTACTGGGTTGCTACACTGCAACTCCAAAGACATATTGTGCGAGAGATAATGCCCAATCTTTTCAACAGTCTGAAGATTTATCAAAAGAAAAGAAGGAAAAACAGTCTCTTCCAAAAGTAAAATCCTTTAAATGCGACAAGTGTGATTACAAATGTACTAGAAAGAGTCATTTGAAAGAGCACTCTGCAGTTCACACAAAAGTAAAGCCTTTCACATGTTCCATTTGCAACAAAGCCTTGAAATCTCTCAGGTCATTCAAACTCCACTGCCTTTTACATAATGAAGAAAAACCATTCAGCTGCGATGTTTGCGGGTACACGTGTATCAAAGCTCAAGGGCTCGTACTGCACAAAATGAAGCACACAGGAGAAAAACCTTTTAGTTGCAGTCAGTGCAACTATAAATGCACTCAATTGATATATCTTAAAAATCATGAACTCACCCACACCGTAAAAGAACAATTAACTTGTGATAAGTGTTCCTACACGTGCGTACAACCGCGTTCTTTAAAAAATCACAAGCTGACCCATGTGGAGGAAAGGCCTTTCAGTTGCAACAGATGTAAACATAAATGCACGACATTGGCTAATCTAAAAAGGCACAAACTCACACATACTGAAGATAAACCTTTTAGTTGTAACGTTTGTACATACAGGAGTAACCAATTGTCTAATCTTATAAATCACAACTTGACTCATGTTGAAGAGAGACGGTATAAATGCGATCTTTGTTCATTTACGTGCAACCAATCGAATAATTTGAAAAGGCACATTTTAATACACACAGGAGAAAAGCCTTACAGTTGCAACTATTGCAGTTATGTGTGTGGTCAGGCATACACGCTGAAACAGCACAGTTATATACATACTAAAGAGAAACCCTTTGAATGTAACCACTGTAATTACAGGTCTAGACACGCGTCTGCTCTGAGAAAGCATCTTTTGAGACACACAGGAGTAAAACCATACAAGTGTAAGGAATGTAACTATACATGCAACCAAACGTCTGCGCTTAGTAAGCATATGTTGACGCACACTGACGGTAAGATATTCACGTGTGTTCAATGTAACTATTACTGTAAGCATCTTTCATCCCTGAAAAGACACAATGTAAAATATCACAATGAATTGAACTTAAATAAATAAATACATATATGGATTACTAATGTTTTTTTTTGGTATAATGTATGTGTCTCAATTAATTTATATAGCTTAGCAATACCTACCAAATAAGACTTTATTTAATATTCTGGTTGTAATCCGTAAATGTTTTTAGACAATAGCTTAAGTATATATGTATTACTTGTGTATGTTCCGTAGAAAAATAAAAGTACAATTCCTATAAATGCGTCTATTTTTCTATTCTCAATCCTCATTCTAACTTCTTTAAAAAGTTCATCATTTCTCAGTATAAGACTCCGTCTTGAATTTAGTTCAGCAAATCCGCGAGGTGCACATAATCTACTGAATATTTTTCATACTAAAACAATATCTAGTCCGATTACACATTCTGTGTGTAGTTGCCAGGCCGAACGCAGGTGGGTCACACAACATGTGTGCAATCGTTCCGCCAACGTTTATTGGCCGACTATACACAGCTTGTTTTATGTTTTTTCAAACATTAGTGGCCGATCACATAACATATGTGTTGTTATTACGTTCGACTATAATTCAAAGATCTCAAACCTTTTCAGGAGGGTCATATTTAATTTTATTTGAACACATGACGATACAAAATTTAAAAGAGCATTTTTTGTAAAAAAAGTAAAATAATGTGTGATTAGACTTCATCTCGCTTGTTTTAAATTTTATTGTCCAATGCAATATATTTTTGGTTAGAATTAGTCTTCTTATATACGCTAATGCTATGTCCGATATTCCCAATGATGCATAAACAAATAAATATATGCGAGTTTTTTTGTAAGCAATTCTTTAAAATGGACTGGATAGTGTTAAAAAGGCTGACATTTTTTGTTTTTTCACAGTTGTGTAATAACGTAGTGCAAATTTAAAAAAACACTTGACTGACATTTTAATTTGAGCTGTTGTAATTTGAGCTGTGTAAAAATTTAACTAGTCAAAAGATGATTTTAAGATAACCTTGAATACTATAATTATTCTCATTTCGTGACATACTATAGTTATATATCTAAAATCTTACCTTCTTAAGGAGCGATAGGCCCTCTAGTTTAAGACGCTCAGGGGGCAATAGAAGGCCCAAAAATATGGGACGTTGAAATGGTACAGTGAGTGCGTGGACAAATAAAAATAAATGTGAACAGACTGTAAATAAAAAAAATCTAAGGCTCTACAAAAATGAGTTTTCAAAGCTAGTGATTAAGAAAATTAGGTAAAAATCCTTAAATATATGGCTATTTAAAAAATAAAAACAGAAAACAGCATTAGAAGAGTCATACCTCTTTCATAAAGAGATAAAATATCATTAATATAAAAAGTGAAGCAATGGAATTTGGTAATTATAAATTTATTTTATATATATAATAATATTTATTAAGAGCAAACAATTATAAATATGGTATAATACCTAGGATGAATACCTATATATATAAAATTATAAGTAAATACCTAGGTTAGGTTTTCAAATTCCTTGTATCACTTTGTTGTAGGTAACCCTACTTAGTGAGTAGTTTGAC
Source organism: Glossosoma conforme (assembly GCA_022606575.1). Lineage (NCBI taxonomy): Eukaryota > Metazoa > Arthropoda > Insecta > Trichoptera > Glossosomatidae > Glossosoma > Glossosoma conforme. Next base: position 222,801 of record JAGTXR010000301.1, read on the forward strand.
GTTACATCTACTCAAATGTTCAGAGATGTGAGAGTCGTGTTTTATTGGATATTATTATATTTCAATGAAGACTGCACAAGAAGTACTCAATGGAGAGTGTTTCTGCCTCAGACAGACCTCTAAGCGACAAGAGCGAGCCTCAACCAGCTATTCTTGAACAACACATGTTGGACCAAGATATTCAGCCAGGTGCGATAATAAAGAGATAAATAATATACTTTTAGAGAGGCAATGAAGCACATGGGCCTCTTTATACATATTAACAGCCTTGCATAATTGATTAAGCTACTTACTTTCATTCATTATATTAATGAAGTACTGCCTGGTGTTGTGGCTTCTGGGCTTAGCCGTGTGTGGCGAATTATCTCGTACGAATATTTCGGCCTCTATTGCAGGGGTCTTCTTCAGGGCTGACAACTTTGTGAACAAATTTAAATTGTTTTAATAAATCTGTATTTTTTAGTGAGCGAATGACAGTGTTTTCAATTCTGTAAATAACATTTATTCAGCATAATCCATAATCGCACAAGGTAAAATATTATAATTAACCTCCGAAGAAACACAGCTGCTAAGAGAGCTTTTTAAACTGTGGTGAAGTTCTAAATAAAAAAATACCGGAGTGCACTGCCACAAATGAAAAAAAATACGATAAAAAGTTGATATTTTCAAAAGACATTTATTACAGTGAAACATGTCCATTGCGCAATGATCTACGTTGAGACTTGCCATAAATACGTTTTAGAATTATATTATTTACTTCGAATTATTTTAAGAAACTTAAAAACGTATCGGAGCGTTGCTTTAGTGCGCACTGTCCGACTACAGCACTGATCCTAAAACCTGTGAAATACAAATGTGTTTGGAATAAGATGTAAGGTATTAAGACAAAAGTATAATATTACTGTAGATTGTATTTACCTTTTAGAAGCCATGACCCTGAATAGATCTATGCAACGCCTCGTGGATTATCGAAGATTTGAACCCCTAAATGTTGTCCAATTTTAACTTTTTTTTTCTTGGGCAGACAGATGTCGCTGTAGACCCAAGATATAACATTGACTGAAAATATACAGTTTTATAACACACCGGTGTGCTCACGGTACTGGCGGGCTTTCCGCAGCGGACCCTTATTTGGGCTCATGACACCCATACGGTTAAATCATTTATTTTTTAAACTTTATATGAAAATAGCATTCCTACAGGTAATAGAGCCGATATTACAAAATCGTAGGTTAGCTTTTTTAAATGTATATTCCAACTAGCAATAATCGCACCTCGGATAAACCTCATTGATTACGATATCGCCACTGATCAAAGTTTTTAAATGTAAATTAAATAACATGAATATTTTTTATAGGTGGCAGCAAAAAGATGTCCAAGAGCTCTTCGGCATTGCCAGTGCCTCTTTCATGTAAGCGCTGCAAATTTCTTGGTCTCCCAAGAACACTGCGGCTGCATATGCTGTTGGGTTGCAGACCTTTTGTCAAGAACGCATCTAAAACTAGGATTTACATCCAACCCCAAGAATCATATCTCACATCGATAGTATACTCCCAGGACATCTTACAATACGACGAACGACCTTTTAAATGTGCAATATGCGACGCAACTTTCAAAAGGCAATATGACCTTTCCACTCACCATAGAATACACACGAAAGAAAGGCCTTTCAGCTGCTCGTATTGTGGATATAGGTGTAACCATTCGCAGCAGCTAAAAAATCACTATCTAACACACACTGGAGAAAAACCCCACAGTTGCAAATTGTGCGACTATAAGTGTACTCGATCTCAACAACTTAAAATACACAATTTAACGCATACAGGATTGAAACCTTACGGTTGCCAATATTGCGACTTTTCTTGCAATCAACAGCAAAATCTCAAAAGGCATATTCTTACGCACACCACAGAAAAGCCTCACAGATGCAAATTGTGCAATTTCGCAAGTTCTCACTCGAAAAATCTCAATTCCCACGTGCGCACGCACACCGGTGAAAAACCGTACGCCTGCACGTCTTGTGACTACGCTTGCAAACGATTAAGCGATCTCAAAACTCACAATTTCACACACACAGGAGAGAAACCTTACAGCTGTAAGATATGCGGCTACATCTGCTCCCAGCAGCAGCATCTTAAAAGGCATATCTTCACACACACTGGAGAAAAGCCATACAGTTGCAAGTATTGTAGCTATAGATGTACACAAACCATGCATCTTAAGAGGCACATCCTAACCCATACTGCCGAAAAATAAACTAGTTATTTAATGTCAGCATAATATTTGACTAGTCAATCTTTATATTACTTAACCCACCTATATTTTTTAAGATGTATCAACGTTTAAATTACCTGTGTACATATACAGATATTGCCTTTGCCTTATGAATCAGAATACAAGTTACCCAAAATCCCATGACAAGATCCAATCACATTTTAAATTGTACTATATAATCCAATATTAAAATATCCAAAATAATATCCTAAGTACATACAATTGTGGAAAAATCTCATACTTATTTAGTAGACATCTGCTGAAGAGACAACTGACAGTATGGTAAGAAGTTTTTAGAATGTTACTGATAGAAACCATTAAATGGGATATTCTTCTACTTATTGCTTGATATGCTGACAATAGGAGATGATAAGCAGTTGGATGTTGAAGGCAAAATTAGTATGATCAAGAAGGCATATTCTTTTGGATATTTTGAAGCTGTTTTCAATTCAAATCCTGAATATATTTTAAAGAATCATATTTTTAGTAAAGCCATGAATGTCTGGAAAAGACATACAAATCTAAATTTATTAATTTATGTAAAGTAGTGCCAAAAGTTTACAAAACTTTTAACACTTCTTTGAATTTTGGTGTTGTACTGCTACTCGATACGTAAAAATAAGATTACAAAGAAGTAGTTTTTATATAGAATAGCTAATTCCATATCTTGCTGTTTTTGTTATTGTCTCTTGACAGTGATAGATTGAGAAAGGCTACGAGTCAGTCGAAACTGCAATCTCCTAAACAGAGACCATATCCAACGTGATTCATGTAAAAACAAGTTAAATAAATAAATATTTATTATTTATAATGGATCTCAAACTGAATGCTGAAAACATTGAAAAAATAAAATTGATTATATTTGTATAAACTATGTCAAATAATGTCTTGTGTAAAGAGATCATAATTTAAAATAACAGTTAAATAAATATTTATTCTTTGAAATTTACAACTAAATTGCCTCTTAGCTCATATATTTTAGTCTTTACAACTAAAAAAAATATTTAAATTTTAATTATGAAAACATAGTTGTTAGTCTTTCTTGTCATTACTCTTAGAACATTTATTTATATTGTTATATTTTTTATATTATATTGTCTCAAAATATGCGCTTTTTATAATGCGAAAATATGTTAAAGAACTCTAACAATAAGTTTATTTTTCTCTCTAGCATATTCTATAACGTTCAACCATGCCTGATGAACGCTGCATTGGAAATGGATATGTTGTTTCTGTGCATTTTTTTCGTGTCAAATGCGATTGTACAAATTAGGAAAAATAGTTCCTCCGCGAGCATTCCAAAGTCTACAGGTTGCATTACGCAAGCCTATATAAGAATGTCTTTAAATTAGTCATTAATCATTAATGTTTTAATATATTTAATTGAAACGACTGCAACTTTCATTGGGAATATTTTACATGTAGATAGTTTGGCTAAAAAAGGACAGCTATGAATTCAGAATACACGGTTCCGCCGCATTACGTTCCCAGACAATTCATTCAACGACTCATCAGTAACGACCTGGAGCGCACTGGACGTCTGTTACACGGGAAATTTGGTTCACGGGATATTTTGCTAATCTAACCTAATCTAAGTTATTTTGCTAATGAGACCTCTGAATCTCTGGACTCTACTAGACAAATCCATAGGATTGGAAAAATTAGCGAGACAGCCAGTGCTCCAGTTGTCCCGTGTGCCAAATACCACGTGTACCAGACGTCCAATGCGCCCCACGTCGTTACCGATGAGTCGTTAAACGAATTGTCTGGGAACGACAGGTCATAACACCAGAAATGCATATATCTGTATAACTTTTATTCATTCCATGCATTTTAGATGTAGGGTTTATAAATATACCTCATTTATTTCTACTTTGCCATCATTATTATATGTTTGTTATAGTCATGAAAATTAGACATCCCCCCTGATTATTTAACTATATTAAAATTCACTCGAATCCGGGCTTATATAAAGGTTGAAATACTTCAAATCAATAAAAGTTGATACAAGCTATTGGTTATTCAGGGCAAACATGTGAAATGTGAAAAAATATAATACACATCAATAAGGTTGATAAATAATCAGAGATCAAGCTGTACTTTCTTGAGTTTAATACATAAATTGTTAAGTACGTTAAGTAAGTGCCATATAATTGTATAACATAGGTTTTTTTATTGACATTATGATTAAAACTTTTAGGTCTGTATTTCTTTGTTCAGTAGCTTATTCAAGGTTTCGGCAGCAAGCTTAATCAAATGCCAATAACTAAAATTATTTGGCAGTATCCATTGCGTCATGATGAATGTTGTCAATTATTAAATTAAAATAGCAGTCATATATTCAATATTGATAAAAATTTATGTAAAATTAATGAATAAGAAAATTAAGAAATTCACCCCTAAAATGAAAAGTTAACCTCTCATATTATTATTAACCATTAATTAATTATTTCCTGCCATTTTTTTTCTACTGTCGATTGATATTTTTCTACTGCCAAATGATTATTTTTTACTTACCTTTTTAAGTATTTATTACTTACCGTTTACTAAATAATTAATGCCCTTTAATTGAATAAAATACTGCCAAAAAAAATGTTGCCTATCATTTATTTTTTAATTACTATTGTTGATACTGTGAAAATTCATAATTTGCTACCAATATTGTATATGTGTTATTTAGAATGATATTTAATTTATTGTCAATGTAATATTATAATTCATGATCCGTATTTTACAATTATGTACCAATTAAATCATTTCAATGTACAAATTACAGTATCTTTTTTTTACTAACTGAATCTTTTCCCTTCCCCTTCTCTTCTCTCTCTTTCATTGATTGATTATTCTATTTAAATATTACCTTTTAGTTTTGTTCTTATGAACATGTGGAGAAGCGTAACTAAGGGGAATACTTGCATTCCACCCCTGGACACGTCCAGGGGTGGAATATATGAAAGTCCCTTAACAGTCTTCGGACCGGAGTAAGCAAGACGAGGACACAAATGAAAGCCTGGCAGTTATACAGTGGGCCGACTGAATGTGACTGCGGCGTGGAGCAGACCCTAGCACACTTTCTGGAGTGCGCACTGTGTCCGAGTATCTACATCCAGAAGACCTGAGGATGGTCGGGAGTAATGTCATCGACGTTGCCCACTTTTGGGCAGACAGGATCTGACCCTGATATTTCCGACACGAAATATATATATATATATTTAATGAAAGAGGGCTGCTCTCGAAATTGGTAGGACTACTGATAAGTAAAAACTCTTATATTTACTATCATGTTATTGTATATTATTGCTATCTGGCTTCGCTCGGATTTATAAATATAACAAACAAAATCATAAAAAAAAAACGTTAAAAACACTATTTATTCCATTGGGACTAAAGTAAAAAATTATTCGAATCGAATTTATACTTTTGGCAAATAAGAATGGATTCAAAAATATTTAGTTTCCTTTGTATTTAGCTAGCACACTAACTAGTCATACCTACTTTTATGAGATTAGTACTTTTAAAATGATACTACTACATTATTAAGCGGATTAAAACATTTCTATTATTTAAATTGAGATCTCAATTTAAATACTATTGTATTATATTTTATGATTTGCGGATATGCTTTTAATGAGACCTAAAATCATTTATGTAAATATTTAAAATAAACTGAATTTTCTGAATTTGTTTAATTTTTAAAGGTTATTATATAATAAATATTTTAAAAAATTATTCGATACTAATGTATATTTATTTTACTTTCGTCTGTATATCCCAGCGGTCGGGGAACCGGGGTAAATTATCCCAAATGGGGTTAAAATATGTTTTCTGTGGTAATAAGGAAATTTTTCTAGTTTGCTATTTCATGAAACTTACTATTTTCATGTAGCTTTTTTGTTATTTTCCGTGTAAATTTATTCAATAAATAATGTTTATTTAAATATACATCGATTTTCTTTTTTTCAAAATGAGGGGAAGGGGTAATATCAACTTACGCAAAAATGTTTTGGGGTAATATCAACTTACGCAAAAAATATTTTGGGGTAATATCGACTTAGGCAAAAATATTTTGGGGTAGTGGTTAAAAAAGTTCCCCGACCGCTGGTATATCCTAATCAATAAAATATTTATGATTTTTTTTCGTTTCTTATGTTCCTGGCAATACCATTTGATGTTTGACGTTCAACTGTCAATCAAGTATTTGGATTTTGTGTTTAGTTAATAATGTAACATTTTAACATGGTTTAAAGCCACAAAAAATGTAATTTTTGTTTGACATTTTTGCAAAGACTTTCGGTAGTATGACGTTTAAGCACAATTATCGTTAACTCGGCTGTAAAGAGTTGTCATCTTATTAGAGATGTTATCCTTTTTATTTGATTGATATCGGACGTAAGAATAGTCTCAACAGTTATATAATATATGACTGTTGCATTATGGAGAGCGCCTCTACAGTGGATAGACTTCACAGATTCAACAAAAGCAAAACCCAATCCGTTATTTTTGAATATGAGTCAGAAAACCAAATCAATCAGTCAGGTGAGTAAAAAACTTTATATACGTGTAATATAATGAACTATTTATAGAGATGCAAGTGCAGTACGTCTGAGAAACAAAAGCACATTTACTTGTTATGTCCAATCCATGTAACAAATACATTCAGTCAATAAAGTAAGCTTATTTATCACTGCTATCACAGACACTGCTCATTCAAACATTATATATTACATTAAATACCTTATGCATTTATTTATCAACTTAATATTTATGGTATCCTTTCGAAGCGCCTTTAAGCAGTAGATATGAGTCGATACATGACAAACAAATTCTCTGGTTTGTTGTTAACCCTTTCGCTTAAAACTTATTTTCACAGATCGCAGTAACGCGCAATGGGTCAGCTTGTATTGAAATATATTTTACAAATCAACCAGAATAGATTAACCCTTTCGCATCGGAAGTCGATGTATGCCGTCATAAATTCTTCTACCGTTGACATCGGCAGCCGTGATATATCGTTTTTCTACTTTCAGTACTCATTGTGAGATCTTCGGTAGGAAATTGGAAGTGCAATCATTCCCTTTATCAACCTACATGTATTATTTATAGGCATCTGTAAACCATGTAAATAAATATCGTTAGGTTTCGCCATAGGTGCGATTTTTCTGTAAACCACATATGTCAATGCCACCAAATGTATGGAGTTACATAATGAACGTTTGTTAAATATAATAGTTTTTTATGCAAAATATGATAACTAAAGGATTGAAGAACCAATGTGATATATGAAAATATTTCAGATAAGTACATTTATCCTTCAAATACTACTTTTAAGCAAAGAAAATGGTTTGAAAAATTCACGCCGCATTGATAGTATAATTTGTATTCCACGGAGCCGTAACGAAAGGGTTAAGTAATGATATTAAGGACCATTGTCTATCAGTTTTACATGATTATTGATTTTATAAAACGCTTTAAATTTTGTTATATATGCCTTTAATTATTAAAGCTGTATAAGTTGCTCTTCTTTCGTTTCGAGTTATTTAAAGGTTTGTGTTTCTATTTTGGTGGAAAACCGATGAGAAAGCGACAACTTCATGTTCCACAAAATGCTCCATTTTTACTTTTTCAATTTATGTTGGATGATGATTATATTAATTTATAACAAATGAATAACTCATTTTTTTCTTCAATTTCTTGAGTTTCCAGTTTTAACAGTGATGTTTTATTTAATTTTATTTATCTAATGTAATGGCACTTTATTTTAGGTCGTAGTTGGGAGGCGCCTTGGACCCGTTCAGATGTTCCAGAACCCCTTTCATGTGACTATTGTGATTTCCTGGGTCTTCCGAAGACACTACGACTTCACCAGCTACTGGGATGCTGCATTGAGGCACAAAATGCAACTGTAAACCGGAATTCTGCACAATCTTCTCAACTACTAACTAAATCTTCTCCAACTGTAAATGAAAATGTGTTTTACTGTGACAAATGCGCATTCGAATGTCACGATTCAACTCAACTCGGCATACATAACAAAATACATGAAGACAGACCCTTTAATTGTACAGTTTGCGGATCGAACTTCAAAAGGCAATACGATCTCAAAACACATATTTTAACACACTCTTCAGTAAAGCCTTACAGTTGCCATTTATGTAACTACACATGCAGACAAGCACAACATTTAAAATTTCATATACTTAACCACACTGGAGATAAACCATTCAGTTGTAAGGAGTGCGGCTTCAAAACTACCCAATCAAATTCACTTAAAAGGCATAGTTTAATCCATACCGGTAAAAAGCCTTTTTGTTGCAATGTATGCAGCTATACATCATATGAGGCTTGCAATCTTAAAAGGCACTCTTTAACACACACCGGTGAAAAGCCTTATAGTTGCAAATTTTGTGGTTTCACTTGCTCTCTGGCGCAAAATCTCAAATCTCACCTTTTAATACACAACAATGACAACAGATACAGTTGCGAAATTTGTAATTTCACATGTGCGCTTTTACGCAATCTTAAAAAACATAAGCTTACGCATCCTGAAGAAAAGCCTCACATTTGCAAAGTTTGCGATTTTAAATCTATTCATTTGTATTCTCTTAAAAAGCACATTAAAACACACACTGGAACACAACCGTACGGTTGCCACATTTGCAACTATACTTGTTTGAGATCTCATAATCTAAAAAGGCATATTTTGACTCACACCAGAGAAAAGCTTCACAGCTGCATGTTTTGCGGTTTTACATGTTCCTTGCCACAAGATCTCAAAACTCATGTGATTACGCATAGTAAAAAGCCTTTCACACGTAAGATTTCGACCGTCTCCGCACCCTAACTTGTATATGATATTACCTTGATAAATTCCCATGTTTTCGGCGGCCAGGATCAAAGCCATATATAAAATCAGTTTTTATAAATACATTATTTCTAATCGGTGACATTCTTAAATACCAAAACCCTATAAATACCTCTTAGTTTTTCACGGCCAGATTAGGTTATTGTGGCTTTTAGGTTTAGCCATGTTTGGCGAATTATCTTCTTATTAGTATGAGATGATTTGCCACACATGGTTAAACCTAAAAGCCACAATACTAGTACATAGTATTCCGAATATCCTTAATTAAAAACATTCATAATAAGGAAATATAAATTGATAAGAAACGGTAGTAAAAAATATCTTAATTCAAAATCATGTGGATAAAGAATTAGGCCAATTGGCAAGTAGTTTATTAATCAGTACATCACATTAAAAAAATACAGTTCTTAAAATTTCAGTGTTTGTTAAAAAATTAAACTTAGAACTTTAGAGTAATCCTTCAAGGCTATAAAAAAAATACTTTGTCTTTATTAACCTTAAGTTCTGAGATTTCACTACGGAAGCGATTGTAACGAACAAAAATATTTTTGATCTCAATGTATACTTCTTAATTTATTTTTTACATTTATATAATTTAAAAATATGTTTCTTAAGTGTATTAGTTGTGTACTTATTTGTTATTTATTTATTAAATGTTATTTTTGTACATAAATCTTTTTATTTTATTAGACCATTGTCTCAATAAATCAAAACGGTGTCACGGCCTATCGTTCACAGACCATTCGTTCAACGACTTATCGGTTACGACGTGGGGTGCACTGGATGTTTGGTGTATGGGGCATTTGGTGCACAGGACAAATGGTGTACTAGATACCTCGCTAACCTAACCTAATTGTAATCATTGTGCATTCCTTGTACAAATTCAAGTTTTTATATAATATATGGGTTAATTTTGATGGCTTTTCTGTATAAATATTTATTTATTTGATTACCTTGTTTTCACATGGATCACGTAACAAAAGTTCTCTATTAGAAGACTGCAGTTTCGACTAACTCGTAGTCTTTCTCAATCCTTCTCTAGTTAAGAGATAACTGAGCTGCGTTGTACTTTTAAGTGGTGTAACACATTTTTGTTGGGGAGGGGGTGGGGTGTGTCTATCAGGAAAGGAGAGGGAGATAGGTAGTGTTGCAAGAATGAAGGAAGAGATAAATACATAAAAGTGGTTTAGGTATAAATTTATTTTTATTTTTTATTTTTTTATTAATATTATTATAATATGTAGTATATATAATTTTTATAATTATTTATTTATTTAACGGAAACAATTTTAAAATTGGTGAATTAATTAAAGTATTTACTTGGTTATTAATTTTATCTTCTTTCTTATTAATGGCTTTATAAATTTCTAAGTATTCTAAATTATTTAATTTAACAGTTTTATTTTCTACATGTAATATGTTTAATCCTTTTTCTAAGTTGAACGAATGATTATTTTCTATGAGGTGGTTTGCGAATTCAGAAAAATTTGTGCTTTTCTGTACTTTAATCATGAGAGCGTTATAAAGGTGTGTCTATCTTGTAAAACTCAAAAATCTGAAAGAGTTACAAAAGAGAGGTTTTCTTTAATTACTCTCACAATTATATAATTTAATGTTATTCTACCTCCGTATTTAAATCAATCAATCGTATTATCTTTTAAATTGTATAACTTTTTTGCGTAATTCACAAAAATCACAAAAATACCATAAGGTCAACATTTCAATTCCTATTTAGATCTTTCAAATTTTACTACAAATATTTTAGTCGTTCAAATTTATTAACTCAATAAAGGAATGTCAATCAAAATTATCATATGGGGTTCACACACGCTGAGGAGAAGACCTGGAATACCAAAGGCTACCTGGAGTGCAACTGTAGACACGAATCTGAAAACTTTGGGCTTAACCGAGAATGCAGCGAAGGACAGGCAGACATGACCAATGTGCACAAGGAGAGCCGACCCCAGATGGTAGGAAATGGCAAGGCTTAACAAGAACAAAGGAATGTCAATGTTTGCTTAAATTTTATTATTTCTTTGTATATTTTTTCTGCCTAAATTTTTTTGGATTAAACATTTATTTTCACCATTCATTTTTTTTTGGCCATACAAGCATTTTTTGTTATAAAATATTTATCGAAACTAATAACAAGGATAGACACCCCTGTTCTACATAAAATGGGTTCTTCACTTATTTCGGGCTTATCATCCGATCTCCTTAAAAATTCCCTGATATTTGAACACCAAAATATTTTTCCTTCAATTCATGTTGTCCATATACTCCAAATATGGAGCGGTTTGGTAAACAAATGTGTCATATTATGTAAGTTAATTTTTGTCATTTATTTGTAAGGCTACGTAATAATACTTGGTAATTTATTATGGAAAAAAATATTTATTTTCATTTCATTCATTTTTTGAAATAATTATTCGCAGTTTCCATCGTCAGTATGGTCATATTTGTTGATATATTTCACACAAGGGAGGCCCAATTCAGGCACAAACTCCAGAAATTCGTTGGTAAGAATAATTTGTTGGAGTCGTTTGTTTGATGAGCATTGGGACTTTTTGTTGCTTGTCTTTATTACTTTGTTATTTTTAGTACTTAATCATTAGTACGTATATTTATATTTCTTTATTTTCTGTTGAATTATTAATTCTACTTTTATTTCAGTAACGCATTGAATTTGTAAAAAATTGTAATGTTATTGAAAGAAGAAATAAATTGAAATTGAAATATTTAACAATGGGTAAAATTTATAATCTACAGAAAGACGTGCAATCATTCAAATATACAAGTGATTTAAATTAATTTTCTATAACTTAATCATTTTGTATTTAACCCTTTCATTACGGTTCGGTGGAATACAAATTATACTGTCAACTATAAAACTAATATTAAAACTATAATTAAAAACTGGTATTTGAAACATAAATGTACTTATCTAATCTACTTTTATATATTACATTGGTTCTTGTATCCTTTAGCTATCAGATGATGCATAAAAAACTATTATAAAACTAACATAAAAATACCAGTTTTATAATTGACAGTATAATTTGTATTCAAACCGAGCCGTAATGAAAGGGTTAAGAATTGTTGTATTTAACTTAAGTACATATACTGAATTAAATGTCCTTCAAAATGTATTTTTTATCAAAAATTATTGGTTTATATTGTGTTAGCGACTTTAGGTTCAATCATGTCAGCGAGGTAAATGGTTTATATTGTGTTAGCGACTTTAGGTTCAATCATGTCAGCGAGGTAAATGCTTTTTCTAAATTATTGATGTCAAAATCGGCAGAGAATTGTAAAAAAGGCATTTTACTCCTGAAATAGTTTATCTAAAAAAATAAGTTACTGCGGACCACTGCATGTAAATTTTATCATACGTTTGAATGTTTTAAGAATGTATTGATTTATTTAACGTTATTTAGCTCGATAAACTGTCATGAAGTATTACCATCAATTAAAGTGATTACACATTCTTTAGTTTCGTTCAGTTTGCCGGTATAGCTCAATGGTTAAAGCATTTGCTTTGCAAGCCAAAGGTCATGGCTTCGATCCCTGACGGAGATTTAAAAAAAAACGATTTATGAGCCTTAAAATAACCCCGGTTAGTGTGAATTTGATCCCTCGCCCGTAAAATGCCAGTCATAGCCTATTTATTAAAATTGGTGGTAGAAAAAAGTCGTCCCGTGAAGACCGCCCATTCATAGATAATTCCTATAATAATAAGGTTGATGCGTGAATCTCGGGCTGTAGTATATGACGTTGGCGGATCAACACTCCTCATGCAGCGCTTAGCCATATGCACCATAGTAAGCGTCATAAAATTCCACAAATGATACTTCTTAATTACTATCACCATCTGTTGGTATTCTGCTGTATATGCTTACATAAAAATAAATAAAGAAAAAAATAAATTTACCACTCTATGTAAATATATGTGATTAATTATGTAAATATGTAATTGAATGTTACAGGATGTAGTTTGAATGTACGCTGTGCCTCTTCAGGTGTACCAGAGATGATGTTATGCAGCCAGTGCAACTTCATGGGATGCCCAAAGATATTACGACTGCATCAGTTGCTAGGCTGCAATACTGAGGATATTGTTCAGTTACCTAGACAATGTGTAGAATCCATCATCACAGACAATGTTTGTCGTGACACAGATAATGAGTACTTGTACTGCGCTAAATGTACATTCAAAAGTGAATACTACCTTAAACTCCACCGGCACAACAAAACACACTGTGTTAAAAAGCATCATCACTGTAATATATGTGACTATAAGTGTAAAAGAAAATACATTCTGAAGAGTCACATGTACATCCACACCGGAGAAAACCCTTTCAGTTGTAATATCTGTAATTTTTCATGTAGATTAGCCTCAAATTTAAGATCTCATATGCAAATTCACAAAGGAGAAAAGCCTTATGTATGTAAAATCTGTGACTTCAGATGTGCCCGGCTTTTTTATCTCCAGTCACACAATCGAATACACACAAGAGAGAAACTCTTTAGTTGTGATCACTGTGACTACACAAGCTCACAGTCGCAACACCTTAAAAGACACTCTTTAATTCACACCAAAAGAAAACATCTTAACTGTAAGTCTTGTAGTTATAAATGTTACGATTTGTATAATTTAAAAGTCCACACTCGAACTCACACCGGTGAAAAACCTTACGGTTGTCAGAATTGTGACTATTCATGCCATCAATCGAGGCTTCTTAAAAGTCATATGCTAATACACACTGGAGAAAAGCCTTTTGCTTGCAAAGATTGCAATTATAAATGCACTCAGTCACAATTACTAAAAAGGCACATTCGAACATTACATTCTGGGGGAAACCCGTTCAGTTGAACTATTTGTGGTTACACGTGTCATCAGCCAAGTACATTTAAAAATCATCTTCTCAAACACAATAATAAGTAAGATTTGGTCTGTAGTTCATGTTTATGTTCTAAGGAAGATGGTATTTATTATATATATTCAGGTATATTATATTCAGATATGTCAGTATTTATTTTTTACATAAAATTTAACAAATTATCTATTAAAAATGCAATATATATTATTTATGTTTTAATAAAGTGTTTAAGATGCAGGATGTATTGTTTTAATTAATTCATAAAATAATTATTACAATATTTGGTAGAATCTGTAAGTCCACACATAAAAAGCCTGTATTTCTTTGTTCAGTAGCTAATTCAAGGTTTTGGCAGTAAGTTAAATCAATTGGCAGTAAATAAAATTGCTCGGCAGTAGACTAAATAAATTGGCAGTGTCCACTGTGTCAGTATGAATGTGGTCAGTTATAAAATTAAAATAGCAGTGATATATTCAATATTTGTACAAATTAATGTAAAATTAATGAATAATTAACCCATAAAATTGAAACCTAACCTTACCTTTAAGTAATTACCATTCATTAATTATTTCGTGCTGATTGATATTTTTCTACTGCCAAATGATTATTTTTTACTTACCTTCTTAGGTATTTATTATTGATCGTTTGCTGAACGAAAACTACCCATCAAGTGAATTCAATATTAGCAAAAAATTAGTTGCCTACATAATATATCTTATATTCGTTATTTCTTCTAGAGTAAAATATTACATTAAAAGAAAAAATATAATTCCAATGACGTATATCACTTGTTAATTTAATTTGAATTAAATTAGAAAATATGAAAAAAATGCTGCATTTCATTTAAAAAAACCTCAAATCTATGAGTTCCATTATTATTGCAATTTTTTTTTTACATAAATTATTACAATATCATACGTGCATAATATATTATGTCCTCTATTTGAAAAATATTTAAGTTATTTAAAAAATAAATGTTTTTTTACCATGTCCGCTCCTTATTTGGATCATATAGACACCGTGAATTGCCGTGTCATATATTTTTAAGCTTTCAGATTATCTATGCTATGTCTCAGAACACCTGTATACTCGGGGGTCCACACGGGATCTTAAATAGTTCCTGGAAGCCTCCAGGACAAGAGCTCGCGAAACATGCATAAATTGCGCCTGTAGTTATAGAAAAATATAAAGGTATTTATTATATAATCATCGTTTTATAAGGAGATCGTTTGATAAGCCCGACCCTCCCGAGTGATTTTTTTTTTTTTTTTTTTATTTAATCAAATATAAAAAGATACATTTTTACATAGTAATTTACATTCCAATCTTTTTTTTTCTTTTTTTTTTTACATTCGCTAACCACACCACTAAAAGATAAGATCTTGTGTGTGGCGTGGGATTAATCTATGTTATTTTACAGTTTTAATTAATTATACAGAGTATTACATATTTATACATTTACATGATTTTGATATAAAACTAACATTATATGATTAAAGATTTAATATACTATATGTTGAATTAAATTTAATGTATATATAATTTAATAATACATTTTTGCTACATTTCATTATTTCAATTTGTTATGCAGTGACGTCGGTTCTGTTCGTCATTATTTTAAAGTACTGTTTCACCTTTTCAATCAATATTTCAATATCGCTGATCTTTTTTATTTCCCGAGGACGATTGTTAAAATTAACTATTCCGTTATATTTGTAACCATTTTTTGCATGTTGTGTGTTAATTTTTGGTATTAATAAGTTGTACATATACCTAGCAGAATGACAAGTGTATCATTTTTCAATTCTCCTTTCTTTAATAGTCTGTAAAATAGTGTATTTTTGGTATAGTGTATCTACCGTTGGCACTTTGAATTTATTGTATAGGCTTTCTGTTGGGTAGGTGGGAGGCCTTTTCAATATCACTTTGATGATAAGTTTTTGTACAGTTCTAATGGGGTTGGTAGTATTTAGGTATGTTCCTCCCCAACCAACAATACCATATTGCAGTTGAGATTGGACAATGGAGTAGTATACCATTTTTAGATCTGCTTTAGTTAAGATGTTTCTGAGTCTGATGAATATATAGATGCATTTGCGTATACGTTTTACTAATTCAGCTGTGTGTGGTTTCCATTTTAAGTTACTGTCAATAATTATACCCAGGTATTTTATTTTATCAGTAGCTTTGATCAATGAGCAGGTTTTTTCGCAGTTGGTATTATTACATCCAGGGTAATGAATAAATAATTTAGGTATGGGAGTTGTCGTTATTTTTTTGTTAATGGAGAATGGAATATGTCTTTTCTGCGTTTAATGTCAGTAGATTAACGTCAAACCATCGTTTAAGACTGTTAATGTCATCATTTGCTAGTTTTATTGTATCATTCCAGTTATTGCTCTCAATTATTATTGCTGTATCGTCAGCATAAGATATTATTTTACCGTTCAGATTCTGTTTGAATATATCGTTTACGTAGATAATAAATAATAGTGGTCCCAATACTGTTCCTTGCGGTATTCCAAATTCACTTGTTTCTTTTTGACTCGGTACATTATTAATTTTGACTAATTGTGGTCGTTGATAAAGATAACTTTTTATCCATTCCAGTGCGCTATTACTTATTCCAATGTGATTTAATTTCGATATTAGTTTTGCATGAGAAATGCTGTCAAATGCCTTTTTCAACTCTATAAATATACCTAAACATTTATGATTATTGTCAAGTGAACCTAGTATATAATTTGATAGTTTAGCAATGGCGTCTTGTGTGTTTCGGTTTTCCATAAATCCGAATTGGTTTTCATTTATTAGTTTATTAGTTTTAATAAATTCATTTATTCTTTTTTTTACTTTTTTTTCGAATATTTTTGCTATGTTTGAAATTATTGATATTGGTCTGTAGTTTGTAATATCGTTAGGGTCACCAGATTTAAAAATAGGGGTAACATTTGTTTGTTTGTAAACATCTGGGTATATTCCAGCTTGTAAGCTTTTATTTATAATATACGCAAGCGGTTTGGATATTTGTTTTTTAACATATTTTAGTGATTTTACTTTAATACCGTCGAATCCTGGTGATGAACCGTCTTTCATGCTATCGATTATTGATTCAATTTCAGCTTCTGTTGTATTTTGGAATTTTGTAATTTTTTGTTCAAAGTTATCGTTAGTGATGTAATTCGTACTAGTATTTTTGGGGTCAATGAGTTGTGCAAGTTGTTTTCCTACGTTCACAAAGTAATTATTAAATACTGATGCGGCCTTAGAAGGGTTTGTTTTGCAGCAGATTAATTGGTTTTCGTGTTTTATTTGGTTAATTTGATTAGTTTTATGTTTATTTTTGTCTATTATTTCATTGATTACATTCCAAACCTCTTTGCCGTTTTTATCAGCGATGTTTAGTTTTTGTTTATAGTAAGATTCTTTTGTTTTCTTTATTAAGAAGGTGGGTTTATTTTTATATGTTTTATATTGTTTGCATAATTTGACGTTATTTGTTTGCTTAGTCGTAAGTTTATAAAGCTTATCTTTATGGCGTATTGATATTATTAGTCCGTGAGTAATCCATGGCTTGAAAGGTCTGAATTTAGAGAGTTGTGGTTTCGTTCGACTTCTTGATGATAAACTTAATATTTCAATGATTTTATTGTTAAATATTTCACCACATTCGTTTGCATCATTACAATTATATAGATTTTTCCAGTATTCGTTCTTTAGTTTGTCTTTAAAAGTATCTAGGTGTATGTATTTTATATTATTGTTACATTTTATTATTTCAGTATTTTTGGTTGTTTGTAATTTGTATTGTAGGTAGCATGAATAATGATCAGTGATCTTAGTGTGAACGACGGAAGATGTTAAGTTGGTGATATCAGTTAAATTTGTAAATATATGATCAATGCAAGTTGGTGTTTGACCCTGTATATTTCTCGTGATATTATTTATACACTGTAGGTAGTTTAATTCAGCTAACATATTTAGGTATATATCTTTTTCAGTTGTGTTAGAATCACTTAAAATATTTAAATTCATGTCCCCAACAATAATATTTTTTTGTTTTTATTTTTAATAGAGTATTTTTGAGTTCTTCGATGAATCTAATTACATTAGATGCGTGGGTGCGATAAATAGCCATTATATTAAATAATTGTTTTTTTAATTTAATTTCAACATTTAATATGTTGGTTTTATTAATATCTTTTATTTCGTCAATTTTTACTATTTCCAGTCGTTTTGAGATGAACATCGAAATTCCACTGTTTTTGTTGATATTAGTGGTTGTTGAACAATAATTGTATCCGGGCAATTGATATGTCTTTTCTCCGTGGGAGTGTGATTCCGTCAAATTATTAGGTATTTTAAAGTTACGTATTATAATTTTCATATAAAAAATATTTTTATTTTACGCCTGCAACACTGTCAGATGGGTAGCATCCCTAGAGAGGTACATTGACATTTACCTGTCATTTAGTATTTTGTCGCTAAATATAGCATAATTTTCGGAAAAATATATTAATTAATGTAAAAAAATCTTTCATTTGCCTACAGTTAACGATGACCATGTATACTAGTGCTTCTTCGCGGGCGTCCAACATTCGACTGCAGCGATTAAAAGGTTATTATATATCACTTATTTAGAACAGCGCATCTTTGATAATCTTCGAAAATTCAAGTCGATACATCAATTGATATGAAATATCGATTAAATATGTCACACAGACTACATTTAGATGCGTTATACTTATACTCAACTCCCATACAAAGTTATTATGACACTATGAATACGTATTGACATAGAACAACTTTAAAAAATATATATTGTTATCATTTACAAAGATTATAATTTTTGACGGTTTTTCAAGCTGTAAATATATTTCATAAATACATAATCATCATTATCATGTCTGTTCCCTAACTGGAGCATATGGCATTCACAAACTACCGTTACAAAGATCTGTCAGCTGTCATAGTTTTTACGTCATCCCATGTCAGCTCTGCCTCCGGCATCTCCACCGATTACATTCTATGTATTGTTCCCGACGGTTGCGCGATCCCGGGGGCTTGAAAATAAGTTCACAAACTACAAATGCCTGTAGGTATCACTACTGTCAGTGTGAAACGGCATTATGACATCATTTTAAATCTCACAATGTACAGCTACTAATATTCGTCACTTTTTTATGCAATGGCATGGAGGAGAGCATAACCGGTGTATTCCATGACAATCAGCCATGGTGGCTGGACACTGCATACAAGAAACGTGTACTGTGTTTGTGTGTGGGTTAAGGAGATTGCAAGTGTATATTGATCTGTTTATTGAAGAGATCCAGATTGTAGGAAGGAGGAAACACAGATACTGTAAGAGCATTCCATAGCTTACGGGTGACATTTAGAAAGGTACTCTGTGAACTGTCAGTTTTTGGTTGACACACTTAAACTGTGTATGGATGCTCGGCGAGTGTAAGACAATAACTTCTTCTTAGATTTTCACGGCTAGATTTGGTATTAAGGTATCAGATGATGCATAAAATCTATTATATTTAACAAACGTTCATTATGTAGGAGTTACATAATAAGTTAAATAATTACCCCCGGTTGGTGTGAAATGAATCTCTCGTTCTTAAAATGACATTCATAGTCTATTATCAAAATTGATGGTTAACGAGTGTTGTCCCGTAATAACCGCCCACTCATAGATAGTCTCTGTAAAAAGGGACTATGCGTGATTGCTGAGCTGCAGTCTGATAATTTTGGCGGATAGACATTTCATATGCAGTGCTGAACCGTCTTTGAAATTGGCAAGCGTCATAGAATTCACAGTGAGATTTATTAATCACCATCTATTAATACTCATCGCCTGTTAGCAACAAATACATATCTTGAGAAATATTAAGCCTCTGATACTACAACAGCTGTCATTTGAAGTCCCCGGGATTCTGCCTTGAGGGTAGTCAAGAACCATATATGTTTCCATGTAAGTTTTTGTGTGCACAGACGTGTATTGACCATTTGTTCTATATATGAAACGGATATGCAATATTTATTTTATTTGTACGAAATTATTCTACAGCTTGTAATTTTTGTTACAGGAGCTCAATGGGAGGTTTCTTGGGCGCCGGCGGATGGAGTTATGGCATTATCATGTAGACGATGTGACTTCATGGGTCTCCCAAAGACAATGCGTCTGCATCGGCTTTTCGGTTGCGGCTTAGTCGTCCCGGATGCAGCTAAAAGCATGATTTCTGCTACCGCACCCCAACAGTCTGCAAGCAATTCTGCAGAGGAAACCAAGTTCTTCCAATGCGACAAGTGTCCATACAAATGCGAATTCTACCTGCAACTCAAAGATCACAGCAAGAAGCACGAAGAAAAAGTGAATTACAACTGTATCATCTGCGAAACTTCTTTTGATCAGCAATCCAAGTTGGATATTCACTATAAAATACATTCGATCGAAAAGCCCTACAGATGCAAACTCTGCAGCTTTAAGACAAATTTCTTGTCTAAATTTAAAAATCACCATCACACCCACACTGGAGAAAAGCCGCTCGCCTGCAAACTTTGTACCTACAGATGCATTCATCCGCAGCAGCTTAAAATTCACCACATGACGCACACTGGAGAAAAACCGTATAGTTGTAACGTTTGTGGCGTAAGATATTCCAGCATCGGGAATCTCAATAGACATTATTTAACACACACTGATACAAAAGGTTATAATTGCGATTTATGTAGTTATCAGTGTGTCAATTTACATGATCTTAAGAGGCATAGTTTGAAACATACAGGTGAAAGGGCTTATGAGTGTAACTTTTGCAATCATAAATGTAGTCGGCTAGATGATCTAAAAAGGCACATTCTCACACACACTGGTGAAAAACCTTATTGTTGTAATGTGTGCGACTTTAGATGTAACAGTCTGGCTAATCTTAGATCTCACAATCGAAAACACACTGGAGAAAAGCCTTTCAGCTGCGAAACATGCGGATTTACTTGCTCGCAGCAAGGAAATATGAAGAAACATATTTTGAAACACACCGGAACTAAGCCTTACGGCTGCATGAAATGTAGCTATACTTGCATCGAAATGAAATCTCTTCAGATTCACAATCGAACACACACCGGTGAAAAACCTTTCAGTTGCAATTTGTGCAGCTATAAAAGTTCACAGCGCAGGTATCTTACGCTGCACATGTTGAAACACACTGGAAAATAAGTACAAGTATTATAGATTAGTGCATTAAAGTTGTTATTGAGGCTTTTTTTAAATTAAATGTTTACTATTCGCATATGGTACCTCATAAAATGTATACCCTCTCTAATATTGCTTTAGTTGTATATTATGTGCCATAAAAAAACTATTAATTAAAATGTACTTTAGCAACTTAGATTTTGAAATTTGTATGTTAAATAAAAACATGAATTTGTGGAACGTTATTTTGTGTATATAAACGTTATAATTTGATGTTATTAACATTTTTTATTATTTATATTGTGATCCATTGAAAATATTTCTTATATGATTATTTTTAACTTTTTTTAAAACATGTTAAAAAACACATTAATTTTACAATTTATTTATTATTTTAAATATTTTTTGATAAAATGATTGTCTTAGGAAACACAAATTTTTCTATACTATGTGTATAAGTAATGGATTGTGAACTTTGTAACTATATGTCTTCATTCTTCCATTTACGCGGTTTTACCTTTATTACATAATTGATGTAATATTAATAATATGTAATACTCAAGAAAAGTTAGCTTGTTCCTGACTGTTTCTCTTAATAAAACATATTTAATACAATCGAGACTTATATACAAGTTAAAATATTTCAATTCACTGAAAGTAGGCAAAAAGCCACTAATTATTTATAACAAACATGTAAAAGATCAACAATCTTAATCAATATCAATTATTTAGGACACAATACTTATGGTTCATGCTGTTTTTTCTCGAGTATAATTTAAATTCTGCCATGGGTTCTATGGGTCCAATGGGTCCATTCAGACTAATTTCTTTGTGCGTAAAATGAGGAATTACATCACACTTTGAGGGATACATTTCTTTTATCGTCCAATATGACAAATATATAGATTGCTATATTCTCATTAATTTAATTAAAAATAATAAAAATTCATTAATTTTTATTTGAGTAGTAAGTTAGTGTACTAGGAAAGCTAGGTAGAAAGTGGGACCTTCTCTAGTCACATAGCTATAGTGGAGGAACCACAATGAAGAGCATCTGATAATAAAATTCAAAAATATATATAACAAAAAGGTTTTTTTAATTGTATAATACCTTAGTAATTAAATATACACTTACAATTATACATCAAATTTTATACGCATCAATTCATTCAGAAAAATTATCGGCAAACGTGTGATCCGAACCACAAGCCTTGCAACCTTTGCTCGTTCTACACACCACGCAGTCCACTTGACTATTTCTCTGGCTGAATAGATACGCGAAACATGCTGTATTTATAGAATTGATACCGTCGTATAACGATAGATGTCTATATAGTATATATTCAGAGTATGTATATTATTATTTTTTATTATTCAATCAGTTAGCATTTATTCACAAGCTTTTTTATATTATTACTTTCCACGTCTGCTGATATTTTTTCTGAATGAATTGATGCGTATAAAATTTCATGTATAATTGTATGTGTATATTTAATTACTAATAATATTGAAATATAGATATATGAAAGAAGATTAGAGTATTGAAAAAATATTAAAATAAAAATTTAAATTCATAAATAATACCTTATTTAACAATGTATTTATTTTTTAAAAAACTTGTAAGTCGTTTTTTCTATAGTGCTGATGATGGTGTGTGGTAAAATCAATAAGAAACGCTTTAAAGATGACATACTACTTACATTTAAGAGTTGTACAATGTATAATCGATCTGTTTTATTGATTTTAATAACTTATGTAAGAAAATGTAAAAAAATGCATTAAAAATATGTCAATGCATGTGAAATAATGTAACCAAAATAAATTTTATTTGGTGTTTATAAATTTTAATCTGATAGTAATTATTTGTTTATGTTTTGATGTCAAATTATGTTTTTACATGTATTTATTATAGAAGTGAAATACTTTATTCACATTTTTACAGCATGATTCCCGAGTATTTATCGAAATAATTGTTGTTTATTAAAATGTATGGATAGGTAAAGGGAGAAACTGCATAGGGCGCCCTAGACGGGAGTATTCGGTGTTAGAGGACATGAGTTGTAGCTCTTTTGCTGAGCTACAGAGGGCTACAGAAGATTGAAAAGAGTGGAGATTGAGATGCAAGATTTTGTTGCTGCAAACTAATCCACCGGATTGATACTATAAAGAAGATTAGAAATTGAAATGATTCACATGTTTTTCTCAAGTCACATTGCAGCTACTTTAAGAAATTTAAAATATTTAAATTTTTATATCAGCCCAGATTTTAGTAAATATATTTATTTAGTTAAATAGTCAGGCATCTTGCTAAATTTTCTTGAGTATAGTCTCGCAGTTCTGCCCCTTTAAAACGTTCATATTGACATGTGATTGAGCTAAAGGTAAAAGGGATTAAATATGATAAAGTTCAGAATAAAGAAATAAACCATATACTCAATATAATAAATCTTAAGTATTGGGTTTATTTTTAAAATTTAATTTGTATTGAATTGTGATTTTAATTGAATAAATTATTGGTCTGAAAATGAACATGGATAAAACAAAAGCCATGATTAATAGTCATATTTCACAGACCTTTGATCCTATTTCCATCGGAGGAACAGAAATAGGGGTTGTAAACGACTATGCCTATCTGGGACAAGTAATACAACTAGGGCGAAATAACTTCTCAAAAGAAATCGACAGGCGCATACAACTGGGATGGGCAGCATTTGGAAAACTAAAGTACATTTTTAAAGCGAAAATTCCGCAATGCCTTAAAACTAAGGCGTTTAACCAATGCATCCTCCCTGTATTAACTTATGGCGCAAAGACGTGGAATCTGACAGCAAGTCTTACCCATAAAATAAAAGTCACCCAGCGTGCTATGGAGAGATCCATGCTCGGAGTGTCACTAAAAGATAGAATCCGAAACGAGGAAATACGCAGAAGAACTCAAGTAGTGGATGCTACCCAACGAATAGGCACACTCAAGTGGCAATGGGCAGGTCATATCTGTCGAAGAGACGACGGTCGATGGGGAAGAAAAGTATTGGAATGGCGCCCAAGAACTGGCAAACGAAGCATTGGCCGACCCCCTACAAGATGGACTGACGATATAAGAAGAATAGCGAGAGTGACCTGGATGCGGAAGGCGGAGGATCGAAGAGGATGGAGACTCATGCGGGAGGCCTACGTTCAACAGTGGACGGACACAGGCTGATGATGATGATGATGTGATTTTAATTCAAAAATAATTATTGATCTAAAAAGTCAAATAAAATAAGAATCAATAATATTTGTAGTAATGCTAGTAAATGTATCCATTTTAGTTTGTATAGTATTTTTTTGTGTGGTTTGTTTTTAATTTTTTAATCTTGCTATTTATTTAATTAAATAAAACATTTTGAATTACTGAAATTTTGTTTTATTGCCTCTTACACTCCTATATATAAATAATCGTGTCGGAAACAACAGGGTCAGATCCTGTCTGCCCAGAAGTAGGCTTGTCAATGATTTTTCTCCCGGCAATTATCAGGTCTTGCTGGGTGCAGCTACTCGGACACAGCGCACACTCCAAAAGGTGGGACAGGGTCTGCTCCACGCCGCAGTCACTCACACTTCTATGCAGATATTCCTTTACCCTTTCGCATCGGTTGTCGGCATATGCCGTCATAAGATTCTCTGACCGTTGACATCGGCTGACTCATTTTGCTACTTTCTAAGAAGAGTTTTTAAGCATCATCTGATAGCTAAAGGATACAAGAACCAATGTGATTTATGAAAATAGACCAGATATTACATATATGGTTCAAATACTAGTTTTATGATTGACAGTATAATTTGTATTCATATCGAGCCGTAATGAAAGGGTTAAGGTGACTAATCAAATAATTTTTATTTGTTTTATTGATGGTTATACCACTAACAGTATTTATAGATAAGATAAATCATCATGACAACTCAGTTAAATAATAATGGATAATTCATTAGGCTAATTATATAAAACTCTTTGTAAATATGGAATTTAAATAAATTTATTTATTACCAATCAAATAATTTGAGAAAAATGATCGGCAGTCGAGAGGATTCAAAAATTCCTGTAGAAGGAGATATTACAACATCTCCAGGTTTTTGCTCAACTTCATGACTATTCTTTACTCACGTTCCCTCGCCAAGTCGATAAATGACTATAAATTAATGGCTGACGAAATAATCAGACAAGTATATTTTTATATAAAAAAATCAATGTTTTATGATTGATTTTATGATATTGTGGCTTTTGAGTTTGGCCGTGTGTGACGAATTATTAATTTCCAATATTTCGACCCCTGCAATGGCGCTCGAAATATTGAAAATTAGTAATTCGCCACACACGGCTAAACCCAAAAACCACAATATCAAATCTGACCGTGAAAACCTGAATTTATTTAGATTATTTTTATGGCTAGAAAAATATTTTGAGGAACAAAATTAAAAACACGATAAATAGATTGATATGACTTTATTTTGTATTACATTGTTTAACACAGAAGACGATACAATTTTGAGAAAAACGTATAAAAAATATTAAAGTTAACTTATCGCACTATCTTATTTTAAATTATATAAACACTATTGTACTGACATACAAATGAATAAGTTTAAGTTGTATGCATGTTTCATCTGCGTTAATGTGATAACTGCGATCTAGTATGTGTTTTAATGTGTCTTCTGAGATATTGCGGCCTAGAACAAGTAAAGTCACATGTCATGCAACTATACGGTTTTTCATCTGTGTGTGTTAGAATGTGATATTTAAGACTCCTCGATTGCGAGCACTCAAAACCACAAATTTCGCACTTAAAAGGTTTTTCATCATTGTGTGTAGTACTATGAATTTTTAGATCTCCTAATCGCGCGCATTTATAGTCGCACAAATCGCAACCGAACGGCTTTTCTCCAGTATGCGTTTGAATGTGAGTCTTGAGATTTTGTGCTAAAGAACAAGTAAAGCTACACATCGTGCAAGCGTAAGGCTTTTCTCTGGTGTGTATTAAATTATGTCTTTTAAGATTTTGCGATCGAGAAAAAGTACAACCACAAACATCACAAGAGTGACTTTTCTTTATGGCGTGAATGCGCAAATGAGTTTTAAGGTAGCGCGCCTGCGAGCAAGTGTAGTCGCAAGCGTGGCAACTGAAAGGCCGCTCACCGGTGTGTGTCTTATTGTGATTCTTTAGATCCGATAACTGATTACATTCATAGTTACATTCTTTGCAACTGTAAAGTTTCTCATTTGTGTGTGTGAGAATATGCCTTTTGAGTTTAGTTACGGTATGGCACGTGTAACTGCAATACTCGCAATTGAACAGCTTTTCAATGACTTTTGTTTGTAAGCGCCTACGAAGGTATTCTAGCTTTGAGTTGTAATTTCTATTTTCTACACTTGAATACTCTTCGTTCCCGGAAAAAGCATCATATTCAATAGGCAATTCGACCAAATTCGTCGTGCGAGATATATATGGAGAAGATACATAACATCCCAGCAATCGATGCAACCGCATCTTTTTAGGGACACCTATAAAGACACATTGCCTACACGAAATGAGCTTTAATTTGCTTGAAGGTGTCCTAAATGTTTCCCAACTGCAACCTAGAATTAAAAATAAAATTATAATTAGACATTAAGGTTATCAACTGACAATACTTGGTGAAACTGCATAATTATAATTTTGTTCTTATTTTAATTAACAAATTAAAAATATTTCGTTTTGATTTCACATTTATTTTTAGGTGATTACATGTTTCGGACTCCTCAGATTCCATCCTCAATAATAGAAAATAAACACTTTTATTGAAGGTGGACTCGAGAGAGTCCAAAACATGTAATCACTTAAAAATTATTGTGAAATCAAAACTTTTTTTTTTTAATTAAAATGAATATAAAATTATAATTAGACAAATAACATGCATAACAATAATAAAATATTATAAACTCATCGCACGACTAAATGTGATTGAAATGCTCGAATAAATTATATGTTAAGTTACATTGTATATAGTTATTTTCGCTTCGGTTGTCGGCATATGCCGTCATAAGATTCCCCGACCCTTGACATCGGTTGACGTGATATATTGTTTTGCTACTTTCTTAGAATAGTTTTTTATGCATCATCTGATAGCTAAAGGATACAAGAACATATGTGATATTTGAAAATATACCAGATAAGTACATTTATGCTTCAGATACTAGTTTTACAATTGACAGTATAATTAGTATTCAAACCGAGCCGTAATGAAAGCGTTAAATAACCCTGGCTAAACTAAAGAAACTTTTTTCTAAAGAAACCGGTAGGTATTATTTAAAGTTGAAGCACTCGTTTGTCATTCTAGAGGTCTTGATTCGATTCCCAACGAAGATTAAATTACTTTTAATCAATTTATCAGCTCTTGAAATACCCTCGGTTAGTGTAAGATTGATCACTCACTGCTCACTGATAAAATTCTAATCATACCCTATCAATCAAGAATGGTTGTGGATTTGCCGACAGTTATAGCTCAGCGTTTAAAGCGTTTGTTTGGCAAGCCGAAGATCGTGGGTTCGGTCCCCGAAGAAGATTTAAAAAAAAAAAAGGTTTTCAAACTGAGCTCCAATAACTCATTGGTATGAATTTGATCCCTCACTCGTAAAATGCCAGTCATAGCCTATTAATCAAAATTGGTGTAAGACGAAACTCATCCCATGAAGACCACCCATTCACAGTGAATTCTTGTTATAATAAAGATGATGCATGATTGTCAGGCTGTAGTCTGTAACGTTGGCGGATCAACACTCCACATGCAGCGCATCGCCATATGCAACATGGTAAGCGTCATAGAATTACACAGATGAGATTAAGAATCACTATCACCATCCGCCGGTATTCTCCTGTATTTGTTTACATAAAAAAAGACAGTAATATCGTCCCGTGAACAGCACTCATTCATAATGATTCCCCTTTAAAATAAGCAATGCGTTAATGTCAGGTCGTAATGAAGTTGCACAACATCATCCATAAAAATGGCAAGCGTCATAAAATCCACACATAAGATTTTTCTATTACCATCTGTCATTATTGCCCTTTTTGAGCCTCTCCAAGGGTGAGACTCTAGCACTTACGGAGCCACTGTAGAATTAGAACAGCTGATTTTCCACATTTCTTTCTAAATGTCATAAATAAGTTATGGAACGCTCTTAAAAAAAACAGATTTCTATACATGTGAAATCCCCATAACCCTTCAATCAACACAACAACGATTTCAAGCAATTGTTACAAATGGATGCAATTTTATAAGATACATGTACTTATTAATTTAAAAAACATCTGTAAGTTTTATCGAAGTTTTGGATTTATAAAGCTTGTTTTGATTTTACGAAGCTTGATGAAGTATTGTGAAGTGCCTCTAATTACACATGTGTAGAATATCTCACCTGGCTGATTGTCTTGGTCATTCGACTGTTGTTTAAGATTAATCGGCTTGGGTTTAGTGTTGATGCTGTGAGGGATGTCTTCATCAAATGTAATATCCATAGTGTGATGGTGCAGCAAACAAATACGTGATCAACTGATTGTATTGTAACTGATAAGAATGTTGTTACTAGTATCAAATAAAACAAATTAGAACGCAATAATCAGGACATTCATCAACAATTCATTTAACAATAATAATATTTAAAAACGTTGAGAACTTTTGAGATCATCGAAATCTGTTACGGTAAACGTCAAATGGCATTTGGGTTGCTATGCTTGTAAATATTTTCGACCCGGTACGCAACTAGGTATTAAATAAATTATAATACTAGGTATTATAATTTATTAAAAGCAGCTCATTGTAAGATTATAGGTATTTTATAAAGGAATTATGGAATAAAACTACATATTTTAATTATTTCTAATATAAAAATTACCAGGTAAGCTTTTAAATCATACTAACTATTTGAATTATAATACTATTTAATAAATTGATATAAAGGCGGAAAATAAATTGTTTAAGGTAAACATTTTTTTTAAATTTACATTATTGAAAATATAATATCCTTAAAAGAATTAACGATCGAAAGGAATAATTGATATTTATTTAATTGTTTTCTTTTTAAACGTTGGCCTCTCGTTACCATAGAAATCAGTGACTACATATTGAGAATGTTTTCATCGGAATTTTCAAATATTAAATCTGACAACAGATTTAGTCCTGTTTGTGGAAAATCATATGCCGCTGTGAAAGCGGATATAGCATAAGCGCATTAAACAGGACTATCTTTACAGGTAGGTACTATTTGAAGGCCCTAAGGCAAGAAGTTGTAACAGCAGACATTACATTTCGAGATAATTAGACTTCTGTGTTTTAATTTATATTTGCAAGCATAATAAGTAAATACGATATTTTTTTATTCAAACATTACATTCATTCTAGGGTCTTGATTTATACAGTTCAGTATTTTATACCAGCAAAAGCCTTGTTCCAGCACCTATGATGTTCAACTCTATCATCATTATATTAAGAGTAATAAGTATTTAAATTTATAAGCAGATATATAAACTGAATTAATTATGTAAAAGGTAAAAAAAAATTGAAAGAAGATTCAAATTTTGAACAAAATTTGAATTTTGTTATTTGAATATCTTTGTTTTTTTCAGTTGCAATTGTTTCCCAACGTTTTTTATTTTCAGTACTAAGATTGATTTTTTTGGACAGCTTAACTGGTAATTTTACGATATTTTTATATTCTCATTATTTCAAATATATAAGTGTAACCTCTGGTGCCGTGGCTTCTTTTATAATACCTATTGTTGGAGGCAAATAAAACAAAAACAATTTTTATACACAATGAAAAACTTTTATTCAAAAAGGAAATACAATAAGTACAAATCAATATTGTTATTGCAATAAACGTTTTACAACTATAAGGAAAAATACCGAATGTATCGGGAACAAAATACATAAATATTTATAATGACGTAATATAAATATATCGACATAACATTTACTATTAATAAGTATAATATATTTATATATTATATAGAAGTCTATAGTATACTAGCTATACATAAATTAAGTTAAAATTGATATACTTATAGTATATGTCTACTATATGCACTCTTAACTAAATGACTAAACATTTTTAAAACATTTCATAGCCAGACTCAGCTATGAATTAATGTATAAATATCACTAATATCTGAAAATGTGAGACTTCAGCTCTGGATACAAGTCACTTCAAAGAATTTCATTACTTCAAAGGAAGGCCTCCCAACTGGCAAGGACCTTGACTAGAGGACCTGGAAATCCCTGAACAGATTAAGAACCGGAGTTGGTAGAATAAGGGACAACCTCGAGCGGTGGGGATGTTTCAGAAGGGAGATTCACTATTGTTCGACTATAATATAAAATGTATTGCCTTCCAGTCAAAAACTATAAAAAATATCTGATATATTTATTTACTATATGTTTCTGATTAATTCTTTATATTACAGTATATATAATTTTCCCAAAATCGAGTACAAAATTGAACAAAAAGGTGCCGCATTCAAAGAATTAATCACTTGCTGTAAGACCGCAGTTTTGCCTTCAATGAAAGCTTCATCAATTCCAAACATAAATAATCATACTTATACATACACCATATATGTACGTAGCTGGACCTTCTAGAACCAGAAATGTCTTGGGACGAACCATGGACAATGATAACAGATAGAACTGATTTCAATTAATTTGTGGTGACTCTATGATCCAGATACGGAACAGATATGGGAAGTTTTTTATAATTTTAGCTGATTAACACTTTACATGCAGCGTGTAATCATGCTTAATAATGGCAAGCGTCATAATACAATCTGAAGATAAAATTTCTTCGTAACCTTTGTGAATATATATTATTTAGATATTTGTGGATGATGCAAAAGAATTCCGAGCTGTAATATAATAATGTATATTAATCTATGT
Source organism: Glossosoma conforme (assembly GCA_022606575.1). NCBI lineage: Eukaryota > Metazoa > Arthropoda > Insecta > Trichoptera > Glossosomatidae > Glossosoma > Glossosoma conforme. Next base: position 253,957 of record JAGTXR010000301.1, read on the forward strand.
TCCCATGTGGACCTACGGGTAATTCAGGTGTTCTAGGACAAGGCATAGATAATTTTAGCTTACAGAACTGTCCATATGCTCCAAATATAGATCAAATATGGTAAAAATAAATAAAAAAGGGATCAAATCTCCACATGCAGTGCATATTTAATCAATATAAGCGTAATACAACCTATAGACGATATTTTCAATCGTCCTTTGGCGGTATTCTCATTCGTTTAGTTACATAATAAATTTATGCCTTTTACATTAAAAAATTCCACAATAATTACATTTCAAAGTGCAATTCATACGTTCTACATAAGTATTACCACTTCTATCATATTTCTACTACAATAATCATCAATATTGAAATTTTTAGTCTAAATATGGCCTAAGAATTACGGTTCCGTCGCATTTCGTCTTCAGACAATTCGTTCTACGACTCGTCGGTAGCGACGTGGGGCGCACAGGATGTCTGGTGCATGAGGCATTTGGTGTACAGGATAACTGATGCAATGAATGTCTCGCTAACCTAATCTAACCCAAGTTATTTTGTTAATGAGAGCTATAGATCTCTGGACTCTACGATCACTGGACAAATCTATAGGTTAGGTTTAATCTTTAGGTAAGGTTAGGTTAGATTATGTTTAATCCCCGTGCACCAAATATCTTGTGCACCAGACGTCCATTGCGCTCTACGTCGTTACCGATGAGTAGTAGAACGTATTGTCTGGGACGATAGGTCGTGACACCAACGATTACAGAACATCAATGTCTTGTATCACAACAATCAAATTGTGTCAGATAATTAGAATACAGCTACAATAGGAAATTTTACGAAAAGTCTTAGGGTGCATTTAGACTGAACGAACATAGAAGTATACTCAAGAATATTTAGCATGATCCCTGAGTATTTTTCTTATGTAAAAACATTCAGGAGAATACAGACAGATGTTGGATAGTGATGCTGAAACCTCATCTGTGGATTCTATGACGCTTACCATGTTACATATGGCTAAGCGCTGCATGTGGAGTGTTGATAAGCCAACATCATAGACTACAGCCCGACTTTCACACATCATCCTTATTATTACAGGAATTTACTATAAATAAGTGGTCTTCATGGGACGACTTTCGTCTACCACCAATTTTATTATTAATAGGCTATGACTGGCATCGAACCCACGACCTTCGGTTTGGTTAACAAATACGTTAACCCGCTATAGGTGATGCGTGAATGTCTGGCTGTAGTAATTACGTTGACGGATCAACACTCCACGTGCAACGCTTAGCCATATGCAGTATGATAAGCGTCATAAAATCCCACAGATGATACTTCAGAATGACTATCATTATCTATCAGAGTCTTCTGTTTAGCTATGGGACTTTTTAGTAATTTGTTTGTATATTTAGATAAACAGTCTCTTGTTTTTTATTTTTTCAATTTTGAATGTGATTTTTTTGTATTGTTGTATATTTTATATAGTATAAATGAATGAATTGAAATATATGGAACATCAAGGAAAAAAATACAATTGTAACATTTACACATAGCAAATTGTAAGGATTTGGATATATAATGTGCGAATGCTTGTCTAAATCACGGGTCGTCAACCTGGTCCGTACCGCCCGCTAGTGGGCGAAACGGGCTTCCGTGGTGGGCGGTGGGTGATTTTTTCTCTACAATCTCCTACATTCCTTCTAGAAAATTTTCCACCCATATACTGAATTGAAATATAACGAGGTTGGTGGGCGGTGGGGAAATTTTACCATAAAAAATAGGCAAAAGTGAGCGCTAGGCATAAAAATGTTGACGACCCCTGGTCTAAATGCACCCTTAGAGAAAACTTTTATATAGAATATATATATATTTTTTATAATATTGATTTATTTTCGATGATTGACTTCCCCATTAAATGAAACTTTTGCATGTGTCTACCTGCAAAACGTAACCCTTATGATCTACTGTATAAAACTATATACGAGGGTTTTAAGATGACACAAAATACCGCGTTACAGGTTAACGCAACATTATGTTTGTCATATTAAAAATGGCAAGCGTCATAGAATCCACGGGTAATATATCTTCATTGCCATCTGTCGGTACATATAAAAATATTTATAAATAAAATCATTGATTGAATATAACAGAAATAAATACAAATACATTTTTAAGCGACATCTATTATAATACTACATAAAATATTTTTATACCCAAATACAAGTCCGTAAAATTAGAGTATATAGTTGCATTGATATTGCAGTAATAGCAAGTTCTGTTATCATAGAACATTGAAAATGTATCATATTATGCAACTATACTCAAGAAACACAAGCAATATCAGTTACTATTCAAGTAAATACATTATATTTAACAGTTGATATACAGCTGTGAGACATGGTGCTTATCTGAAAGTGATAAGAAAAGACTAGAGGCCTTTGAGATGTGGTCTTACTGGATAGACCACGTCTATCCAGTAACGAGGTTTTCAGCATAAACAAGGAAGATAGGCACCTAGTAAGAACTATCTCAGAGAGGCGAGCATGACGGTCTTCTTCACGACATTGTGGAAGAGATGGTTGAGGGTTAAAACTGCAGAAGGCGCCCTAGACGGGAGTATTTGCAGCAAGTGTTCCAGGACATGATTAGCAGCTCTTATGTTGAGCTAAAGAGGGTTGCAGAAGATCGAGAAGAGCAGAGATCGAGATGCAAGATTTTGTTGCTGCAAACCAATCTACCGGATTGATACTACAAAGAAAAAAATATTTGCGCTTATATAAAGGTTAAAATACTTGAAATCACTGAAAATACGTACAAGGTATTGGTTATTTGTGGCAAAATTCTAATAAATATAAATTATTTAGGGAAATACACATGAATTATGCTATTTTTTCTGGAGTATAATATTATGGTATTTGTCTCTTAAAAGAGATATTGCTAATTTACACGACGACAGTAAAATTTCATACTTCTAGAGACAAACTCAGAAGTTTGTTTGAAACTTGATCTCAAACACAGAATAAAAGCAGTGTTTGATATCTTAAGCATCAACTATGCCTTTCAACTATGACTATAAGATTTGACAAAAGTTTCATTTATGTTACTCAACCGTTTGTATCATTCGGACAACTAACAAATTAAGCTTGAAGTGCAACAAAACCATCTTTATCTGACGCCCCTGATATAGATTTGTCTTCAGTACGGCTTACAAAAGTAATAGGTATTTCTTCAGTAGGTTCGTTTTCTTCCTCACTGTGCGTCAAAAGATGTTGCTTATATTGCTGCGATTGATTGCATTTGAAAGTACAGATTTTACAGTTGTATCGTTTTTCTCCCGTGTGTTTCAAATTGTGAGTTTTAAGATTTACCGACAGAGCGCACGTGTAACCGCAAATTTTACAACAAAAAGGCTTTTCTCCAGTGTGAACTAAATTGTGTTTTTTTAAATCACATAGACGAGTACATCTATATGCGCAACTCGTGCAGCCGAATGGTTTTTGTCCGTTGTGACCTAAATTATGAAGTTTGAGTTGGTACAGCTGTTTACATTTGTATGTGCACACGTTGCATTTAAAAGGCTTTTCTTTAGAGTGTGTCAAATTGTGCCTTTTAAGATGATGCATTTTATTACATCTATAACTACAAAGTGTGCAACTGAACGGTTTCTCTGTTGAGTGTGTGATGGTGTGATTTTTGAGATCGCCTATACGAGCAAACTTATAACCGCAAGTCTCGCAACTGTACGGCATATTTCCCGTGTGCAACAGTACATGATTCTTAAGCTGATATAACTGATTGCATTTGTAAGCGCACGTGGGGCAACCGTAAGTTTTTTCTCCCGTGTGATTAGTAATGTGATTTTTAAGGTCGCCCAACCGTCTGCATCTATAAGGACAGACATCGCAACTGAAAGGCTTTTCTCCGGTGTGCACTAAATGGTGCCTTTTGAGCTGCTGCAAATGGTGGCACTTGTACGCACAGAGTTCGCAACTGAAACGTTTTTCTCCAGTGTGTGTGAGATTATGCCTTTCGAGGTCACCGAAGCGGCCACATTTGTAAGGGCATATTTTGCAGTTGAAAGGCTTTTCTCCGCTGTGAACTATATTATGCCTTTTAAGATTGTGTGGCTTGTTACATGTATACTCACAAAGCGTACAGTTGTAAACTCTTTCTTCCATGTGCGTTTCAATGTGATTATTTAGGTCAGTTTGTGATTGAAATGTAGAATTACAGATAAGACAATCTAAAGGAGCTTCGCCGGAGTATTCAGGTACAACAAAAGCCGGAGCAGATTTTCTAGTTTTTTTGACTATAGTTCTAGTTTTGGGTGTCGATTTTGGTTTAACTCCAGATCCTGTAGCGCAGCATCCCAGTAGGTTGTGTAGACGTAGTGTCCTCGGGAGACCCAGGAAGTCACACCGCGTACATGAATTAGGCACCGGCATGCTTGATGAAACCCAAGGAAAGGTCCAGCTTCCACCTGCAACTGAAAACGCAAATAAAACGTTATTCAACAATATATAATTACAATATACATATATTACTGTTAATTCTGCTAACTAATCGTCGATGTAGCATCGAGATTCTTCGGCAGTTCGTGGGGCCTTTTGGTGTTGAGGACTGTAGCGTGTCCTGATGTACTGGAGACTGACTACCGTTGGCGGTTCGTGTTGGAACTTGTAGTTGGTCGCATGTCCGTATGGTATTGCCACATTACTAACTGATCCATCGGCCATTGCTACGATCACAGAAAAAAGTATATTCAAGTATACTCGTTATGATAACAAGCAATTTAATTGTCAACACACATTTCCCGCGTGCGGCATCTAGCCTACCAGGCTGAACATCATACAGTGACTGGTCTCGACCGGTTGTGCTCTCTTTCATGCGATTACATAAAAAATATTTTTCAAAAAATGTGTCTCAGTAGAAACAGTTTTTATGTGTTTTGTTTAACGGAACTTTTTAAGGAACTGTAAATATTAAGAAAAAGTTGCCTATAGTCCATTTAGCGTATGAAGAACCCTGTGACACATTTATTGCCCTGTGCTAAATATCGTCCGATATAAAGTTCTAAAAACGTTCGCTATAAAAAAAAATAAAGTTGGCAGATCAATCACGTTCATAGTATTGAAAGATTTTACAGATTTAAATAAGAAGATAAAATATCATATTCAAAATGTATAAGATGACAGGTCTTACAAAATTAAGTTATAATATTAAAGGAATATTAAGTATTATAATAATTTACATATCTATGATATTCATGAAGTCATCAAAGGTGGTATGTGATATGAAAATTAGATCACGGTAAGCTTTTTCATGCTTATTTATTTATTATAGATTCAGTGGTTGATTTTTTTTTAACAGCGGATAATAAAATCACAAAGGTTTGTGACAATGTGAGATTAATTCCAATTTTAAAATTGATTGGCTTTGAGCTAAAATACATAGTTATTACATCACCATGTTTTTTTTATGTAAGCACATACAGGAGAATACCGACAGATGGTGATAGTAATTCTGAAGTCGCATCTGTGGAATTCAATGACGCTTACCATATGGCTAAGTGCTGCATGAGGAGTGTTGATCCGCCAACGTTACAGCCCGATTCACGCATCATCCTTAATATTACAGAAATTCACTATGAATTGGTCGTCTGCACGGGACGACATTCGTCTACCACCAATTTTGATTAATATATGACTGGCATTTTACAGCTGAGGAATCGAATTCACACCAACCAGGGGTATTATAGAGCTCAGAAATCGATTTTTGTATAGAACGATTGTATTAAGCATGCGTCATTTTTATTAAGTTTGGTGTAGTTTTACGGTTGAGCCGCTCTTTAAGAACAAATGATCCGGACCTCGAAAACGACGGGCAAATAATCCAATATCCTTAAAAAAATATTTGATTAAGAAATCACAACAGAACACGCCTCAGATAATACAGGGGCCATCTTTGTCTTGTAAAGTCCTTGGACTCTCTGGAGACTGGCAAGAATCAAGTTCTCGGGTGGACCTCAGGTGTAATGATAACTTGGGGTGAGGCATGGACAATGGTAACTGACAGAACTGAGTAGCGGCAATTTGTGGTGGCCATTTGTTAGAGACATGGAATATATATGGGTAGAAGAAGTAGTAAACTGATGTGTTTTTTTTTTTCAATAATTATTTTTTTCACTTTATTGAGATCAAATATGTCTCCCATGGTTGGCAGGCCTTTGTCAATCAGCCAAACCTAGCCTAACCAAACATAAAACAACTAAAAAAAACACCTCTGTTGTGTCATCAAAAAGTATTTTGTTGTATTGTTGCGGTCATTCACAGAAAATCTTAAAAATGATAAAAAAATTAAATTACCCGCCATTTAGAACGTAGTAATGATTTAATTAAGTTATAAACAATACATTAAAATGATAAAAAAAATCAAAACATTACACTCATAGATACAATTTTTAAGTAAACATAGATCAGATATTTAAAATAATATGTACATATATAAGTGATCATGTGTTCTCTCGGCTCTCTTCAAGCAATACTGTTAATTAAATGCGTATTTTTGCTATTTTACCTGGTTGAATCTCTTCATCGTCTGACTGATGTTTAGGAACTGGAGGCTGAGCTTTGCTCTTGACGCCGCGTCTTCTCGGCGCGGCGGAGGCCTTCTTCATTGTGTTGACGGTTAATTGAACAATCAACAAGACTGTTGAGGCAAGTATTGTGTGCGATATCAGAACTAATATAAGGACTACAACTCAATTGAGAGATCGGATCTTTGCTCTCGAGATGACAGAAGACGAGCGAAACGTCAAACACCTAACTGTGTTGCCTTAATTATTATTTCTTTTTCCATTAGTACAGATAAGGAAACAGATTGTATATTTTTAATAGGTGTGAAGGTATTTGGTAGGTATTACAATAATACAAATATAATACTTTTTTTCTGCTAACTAGGTATTACAATTTTTAAAAAAATATTTAAATAAAGTTTGAATGATTCGCTAAGTAATTATATCGTTTTTATTTAATTTAATATTTTCGTTCATAATTAATAATCATTAATCTTTTAGTATATATGTGTTATCTAATATATATTATTTTATCTGTACATTTATATAAAACAAAATATACCTTCCAACCCAGCTTCTATATTAAAACTTTTATTACATACGTATTCAATTATTTTTAGACATAAATTAATTTTTCGATACACTAAGACTTAGTATATAAGTATTTTTTTTTAATAGATAACAAACATTTTCTGTATAAACAAAGCAAAAAGAAATATAAATTGTCATTAAAAACTAATATGTTGACTAAAAAACATAAAATTTCAAAATAATTATATCAAAATGTTTATTTTTGAATATTTGTAATTTTAATAAATTATGTAACTGCAAATTTTATTTCATTCGAACATCACACTCATTAAAATGTAAATAAAAAAGATATTCTTTTTATATGAATTTTTTAAATTTTTATTAGAATATTATTTTATTATTTCAATATTCTAATCTACTTTTACAGATCATTGACTATATTACAATATTATTATTACTTAAATATACATATACTATACATAAAATTCTTTTTTCAACGCGTCAATCCAAGCACAAAAATAACGGCAGAAGCGGGATGCAAACTGCGGACCTTGGAAACCAACTATGCCCAGGTATTCATACCGCTCGGCGAACTGCGCCATCACTATGCCTAGACCGACTCGCGCTGAAACTAGTATTTATATCATTGTTATCATCGTACGATAGATGTCGCTATAGTATATATTCAAAGTATGTATATTTTTATTATTATTCAATCAGTCTTCATTTATTCACAAGCTTAATATTATTACTTTCCGAGAGTCTATTTATTTTAGTAAGTACCACTCGGGTTTCGAACCAAACTATAGACTGAATGGATGAGAAACGACTACTTATAGTTCCGACTCGGACTTTATAACCAATCATTTACCTGTGTTACTGATGAATAATTTTACCTTCTTGATATTGTCTCAAGGAGACATTAATATATGAATTTTTTAATTTTTGATTAGAATATTATTTTATTATTTCAATATTCTAATCTACTTTTATAGATCATTGACTATATTACAATATTATTATTACTTAAATATACATATACTATACATAAAATTCTTTTTTCAACGCGTCAATCCAAGCACAAAAATAACGGCAGAAGCGGGATGCAAACTGCGGACCTTGGAAACCAACTATGCCCAGGTATTCATACCGCTCGGCGAACTGCGCCATCACTATGCCTAGACCGACTCGCGCTGAAACTAGTATTTATATCATTGTTATCATCGTACGATAGATGTCGCTATAGTATATATTCAAAGTATGTATATTTTTATTATTATTCAATCAGTCTTCATTTATTCACAAGCTTAATATTATTACTTTCCGAGAGTCTATTTATTTTAGTAAGTACCACTCGGGTCTCGAACCAAACTATAGACTGAATGGATGAGAAACGACTACTTATAGTTCCGACTCGGACTTTATAACCAATCATTTACCTGTGTTACTGATGAATAATTTTACCTTCTTGATATTGTCTCAAGGAGACATTAATATATGAATTTTTTAATTTTTGATTAGAATATTATTTTATTATTTCAATATTCTAATCTACTTTTATAGATCATTGACTATATTACAATATTATTATTACTTAAATATACATATACTATACATAAAATTCTTTTTTCAACGCGTCAATCCAAGCACAAAAATAACGGCAGAAGCGGGATGCGAACCGCGGACCTTGGAAACCAACTATGCCCAGGTATTCATATCGCTCGGCGAACTGCGCCATCATGATGGCTCAGTTATTATCAAGTGCAGAGATGTCTTGAGAAAAGGTATAAATAATGGCAACTGACAGAACTAATGAATGGCAATTTGTAGTGAAAATATGTTCCAGATGTAGGCGGGATAATGAAAGCAAAAATATATGAAACATGTATCCGTAAAAGCTGAAAATTAATTGTTTTACGGCTTTACTCCACTGTGTCTTAGATTATGTATTGTGAGTTGATAAGACTGTGAACACGTATAGCTACAAAGATCGCAATTAAATGGTTTTTTATCCATGTGTCGCATCATGTGTTTTCTAAGATACTGTGGTTGGGCACATGTATAGTTGCATTTATCACAACTGTAAGGCTTTTGGTCGCTGTGCACCGCACTGTGTTTTTTCAAGTCGCTAGAAGAATAACATTTATAGTTACATATATCACAAGTGTAATTTTTCTCTGCGGGGTGGGTCAATTTGTGATTTTTTAATTCTTCCGCCGTTCTACATTTGAAAGTGCAAGACGTGCATTTAAAAGCCTCTTCCGCATGTAAATAGTTGTGCTTTCTCAACTCGACTATTGTGCTGCAAGTATACTTGCAAGTGGAGCAACTAAAGAGCTTGTCTACGACGTGTGTCTTGCGGTGTTGTTGTATTTGGTCCAAGCTGCGCGTCGTGAATTTACAAAGTTTGCAACTGTAAGGCGTTTCGCCTTTGTGTGCGAGATTGTGCCGTGCGAAAACTTGAGCCTGAGTGCAAGAAAACTCGCAGTTGGAACACTTGTAAGGTTTTTCTCCAGCGTGTTTGCTTCTGTGTTTATTCAGATCGACGGCTCGACTGCATTTATAGTCGCAGACATTGCAGCTATAAGGCTTTTCCCCGGTGTGCGTCAAGATGTGTTTATTTAAAAAGGCTAAGCGGCTGTATTTAATTTTGCAAAATTTGCAACTGTATATTTTTTTGTCGGTGTTTTTTGTTGGTTTTTTAGTTGTGGTGATTGAAGATTTGCGTTTTATTTTCTCGCCGAAGTTGCAACCCAACAGTTGATGCAGCCGTAACGTCCGAGGCAGTCCCAGGAAGTCACATTTGTCGCAGAAAAGCGGCTCAGGCACAGTTGATGATTCCCAGGGCACCTCCCAGCTGCAACCTGCAATTAATATAGACATTAATAATTTGGTATAGGAGCCGGCGGGTAAAGCGTTTAGTGGTTGAAGCATTTGCTTACCAAACCGCAGGTCGTGGGTTAGATCCCCGACAGATATTAAATAAAGAGGTTTTTAATTAATTTATCAGCTCTAAAAATAGCACGGTTGGTATGATTTTGATCTATCTCCTATCATAGCCTATTAATTTAAATTGGTGGTAGACGAAAGTCGTCCCAACAGCACCCATTCAAAGTGAATTCCTGTAATAAATTAATGATACGTGAATATCTATGACGTTGGCGGATCAACACTCAACATACAGTGCTTAAACATGTATAATAAACATCATATAATCTACAGATGTAATTTTAGCATCACCATCTGTCGGTATTCTCCTGTATGTGTTTAAATAAAAAAAAAACTCTCGATCGTTTAGATGGGGTTGGCTGTGCTAACTTTTACGAGTATGTAGTTATAATGTATGTATTTATTGTCGATGACTTTTGGTACAAACTGGACTTTACCCGCCTCACACCCGCATCACACCGGAGGACAGTTAATTCTCCTTGATGACGCGCTCATTCAGACTATGGTAAGTTAGCAACTGATCAAGTCCAGTGGGAGTCCCTTCTGAACATTGTGGCCACTGAACAGAAGTGCTTAAAGAAAGAGCCCTTAAAAGAGATTAGAATCGCATTCATGGGTTGGAAAGAGATGGAGATGGAAGATAGATTCTCTCACCGAAAATACGAGCAAAGATCGTGGAAATTTTGGTACAAACTATGAATATGGTCAATTATAGCCGTTGTAAATACACGTTAACACTCAATATATACACCACATTTAGGTTTCAAGCCACTACATGTGCCCATTATTATAAAAATGGTGTAAGTCATGTTTCATTCATTTTGAGATATTTAAAGATGTGTTTTGATGTTGGTTAAAAACCGATAAATGCGACAACTTCGTGTTGCATAAAAAGCTATTTTTAAATGAATGTAGGATAAGATTATATAAATATATATTCTTTTCAATTTCTTGACTTACACCACTTTCATAATAATGGGCACGCACGTATTATTGCATCAAAATACACTTACCGGGTTGAGTAGCCGGTTGAGGCTCGCTCTCAACGTTCTGGGGTATGGCCGCGCTGGAGGTATTCTCCATAATAAGATAATCTTGTTATCAATAAACACGAATATTACCAAACATTGGGTTTGAAAACCAAAGTAAATAAAATGCAAAAATAAGTCACTTTACGTCCCTGCGCGTCAAGTAAGATGGCGAAACGTCAAGATATTAATAGAGTTACCATTAACATAGTTTTGGTTCCCAGCTGATAATAAGCAATTGTGATTTATGCGATTAGGTACCTAACAGTGATATTTATACTCATAATCATCAAGTCAGCTCCTTTACTAGGAGAATATATACTATTGCTCTAATTTTGGACTATTTTTGATAAAAAAAAACTAATCATATTTTGTATATAAGTAAACAATTTGACTTTAATTTATACGACGGCTTCTCATCTAAACTTGTTAAAACATTGATATGTTACTCGTACCAATGCAAACGCACTATTAACGGCTCAAACATTCAATCGAGTGATTAATAACAATATTTTAAATACGAACAATAATTTTATAGTGTACATTTTTTTGTTTATGCTTCGTTTTCACGCTTCTATGAGAAGTTTCTTCTCTATTTGGCATTGCATTCTCTTAACCTGTTTGCATCGGTACCCGATATATGTCGTGTAAGATTTCCCTACCGTTGACATCGGTAGCCGTGATATATCGTTTTGCTACTTTCTTAGAATAGTTTTTTATGCATCATCTGATAGCTAAAGGATACAAGAACCAATGTGATTTATGTAAATAGACCACATCAGTACATTTATATTTCAAATACTAGTTTTATAATTGACAGTATAATTTGTATTCCACCGAGCAGTAATGAAAGGGTTAATTTCAATTAATATGGAAATACTTTCAAAAGTTCTGTTATTAACTCCAAATGTTTATTTCAGTTCTAGAAGAATCTGAATTTTTAAATTTTATACACACATATTTTATCTCTTACTAGCGTGTACCCGACATGCGTTGCAATGCCATTAAAAAAAAAGAAACCGCGAGTGTTTATGGAAGCGCCTCGTCGGGAGCCTCTCGTCTTCCGATTGGATAAGTCGGACATGAGGCGTGACCGGTGATAATTAGAAACAATAAACTTAGATTATGTTGTTCTTACCTAAATTTGACAGTGGCGCCCGTATGTGTTTTTATTTATTGGAGTGCTTTTGGATACACAATGTTTTTTTTGTTTTTCAGCCATCATTTACAGCTGCATCGCGTAAATGAATATACCCTTCGGAACGCAACTTGGTTTGATTTAATCAAATGTAGAGGAGTCGTTCAGTTTCCATTTTCGCGTACATGTATTGATGGAACAAATGTCGACCTTTTAGGTTATGATTTTCAGCGTTTTCACGAATCATCAATCGATATGAATAGTAATTCATGGCACAGACTTTCTTAGTCGTTTCCTCATCTGTTTGTGGATTTCTCAACGGGATGTTAAAATGGTATCCGTCTTCTCCTTGCCAAAATAAAATCAGATATTGCAATCCATCGTACGATCGATGCGTTTCTGAGAATTGCTGAACATGACCATTTGTATGATGAAGAATGATTTGCGTTCGGCAGTGGTAGTAAGAAGAATTGTACTTTCGTATGTTTGTCTAGAAATGTTTTGATTCACTTGTCTCACCCGATACCAACGTTAATAAAGGTTCGAGTGGTGAATGTAATACTGGTAATTTCAATTTTCCACTCGTGCAACACATTCCTAGTGTTTCATTTTTAAATTTACAGGCACTACAACACACCTATCCCCCGATTTACACGGTAGATACGTTCCTGAGAAAAACGTGTAAGTCGAAAATTAAAAAATTTCAAGTCAAAACCGTGTAAATCGAAAAGCTTGCAGAAAATTCATAATTTTGCTATTTAACAGTTGTGATTTTTTTCAATATTTTTAGGTGTACACAGAAATAAAAATAAAATGCATTGACAGGTTAAAATATGTAATATATTACGGAAACACTGTTTTTTTATTTAATTACAATACATACATTAAACAGAAGAACAAAAAATAAAACCAAAGGCGTTTTATTATCCTTCATCACTATCAGAAATTACTCTCATTCTTTTTTTCGGAATCGAAGGTTGGAATTCACTTTCATCACTCGAAGTTATTTGTGCCGATTCGATGTTTGAAGCAGAAATATTTACATTCTGAGAGGTGGTAATAAAATCGGTTATTAACAATTGCTTCGAATATTTTGTAAGATCTTTGTAAACTTCCTCATATTGAGCCAAGCAGCGATTTATGTCACGTTGGAATCGTAAAGCCCTTTCAACGTTTGTGTCATTTTATATAAAATGATTACCCAGCTTTCTTCCCAATGCGAGTCCTTCGCGGATGACTTTAGCAGTGAATGTTACTGGTACTAATTCCTCTTCATCAGATTTGTCAGACTCACTTTCGCAAACTAAGTTAACTAAATCATCCTCACTTCTATCTTCTATCCAAAGCATTAATGCTTTCTCCATTTTTTCCATTGCGATATTTCTGGTGTATGATGTTGTGCCCATACTCGTGGTATTGCCAGCTGCAACACTCTTTCTAATTGTGTTTTTATTTGTTCTAATAGTTCTTATTGTAGCTTCGTTCATGCTATATGATTTTGCAACATCTACTACTCTATCTCCCTTTCGTAAGCGATCCAAAATTTCGATTTCAGTTTCTAAAGAAATAACTTTTCTTTTAACTTCTTTCGACATTATAAGCCTATTTTTTTTTAAATTTATGTTAATTTATAATAATCTAAATTATGCACTCACTTGTAATTTACGAATATGGAAAATTAAATCTTTCTGAAACTGTGAAACTTTCACATAAATACAATTTTCCGTAGATAAAACTTTAATTTTATGCGAAGAAATACAGACACAGTGTGCGTGTGCAGCAAGTCAGCACAACTAGCTCGGGATTCCCTGTGAGATGTGTACACAGCGCACGTGTTCAAACACAGTAGCATTTAGTAGAGTGCGATAAAAACAAAAAAAAAACTTATTTGGAAAACCGTGTAAAAGCGAAAACGTGTAAAACAAGTACCGTGTAAATCGGGGGATAGGTGTACACGCATAATTTATCATTATTTCCAATAACAATACTTGGGTGCAGATTGTAATCATAATTAGGATCGTAATGGAAAGCACTATGATTTAAATCGGCATGCAGAGTACGTCTGGTACGATCTACGCGTACTCGATCTGTTTCCAATCTTGCTTCCCGCTGCTCATCTGTTTCAGATGAACGGGTTTGAGCAGTGTGTACTCTTACTGTTTCCAATCTCTCCAATCTTGCTTCCCGTTGCTCATCTGTCCAGATGAACGGGTTTGCGAAGCGTGTACTCGATCTATTTCCAATCTTGCTCTCCTTTGCTCGACTGTTTCTGAAGCTCAAGATGCCCTTTTCATTCGTGCTTGAGTTCTAGTCTTGACCTATTGCTTTTCGTTTGGGTGGCATAATTGATATCACAGTGGATGTTACGTTTTGAAATTCACTTTTGAAAAATAAAAATAAATTGATTGATGTAATACTAACATTAAGGTTATCAACTGACAATACTTGGTGAAATAATTATAATTTTAGAATTAATTATAATTAAAAAAATATAATACCTAGTATTTCATAATATCTTTTTAAATTGAAAGCAAAAATAATATATTATTGTATAATGCTGGCTGTCATAGCTCAATGGTAAAGCGTTTGCTTTGCAAGCCAAAGGTCGTGGGTTCGATCCCCGACGGAGATTAAAAAAAAGGATTTTTAATCGATTTCTGAGCTCTAAAATACCCCGGTTGGTGTGAATTTGATCCATCACCCGTAAAATGTCAGTCAAAGCCTATCAATTAAAATTGGTGGTAGACAAAAGTCATCCCGTGAAGACCACCCATTCATAGTAGAATCCTGTAATAACAAAGGATGATGCGTGAATCTCGGGCTGTAGTCTATGACGTTGGCGGATCAACACTCCACACGCAGCGTTTAGCCATATGCACCATGGTAAGCGTCATAGAATTCCACAGATGAGACAAAAAATTACTATCACCATCTGTCAGTATTCTCCTGTATGTGTTACATAAAAAAAAAAAATCTCAATACATTAAGACTAATCACATACCAATTAATTTTTGAAATAACCTTTTTCAATTGTTGTACCGGCACACATATACAACCTGTAAATATGTGTGTACTAATATAGGATCTTGTCCATACCTACATAAGCCACGGCCTGTTTTTATTTTTTCACTATTGAGGATGTTCTTCAGGAAGGGCGAAACATGTAAACATTAAAATAAATTGTGAATCAAAACTAAATATTTTTAATTTATTAATTTTTTACTTAAAATTAATTATTAAATTATGATATAATACTATCCGAAGCCGACCAGTAATTAGAATTCCAAAATTAACTCTTTTGCTATATATCACACACAATTAATACGTTAGATTTATTAAATCGATAAACAAAAAAGTCGTCAAAAATTCAAATATTGAAATAGTTTATTCGAAAATCGAATTTTGTTTCAAAATATTCAGTACCTTACGTTAATACCTACTTAAAATACCTACTAAAATTACCTACTTAAAATAACTTCATGTCAATGAATTTTTGTTTACGGCGTTGTTAAGGAAACACAATGTTCTAAATTGGCCGTTCTGTATTACAATAGTCTTGTATGAAAACATGTTTTACGTAAATATTCAATTAATTTTTGTAAATAAATCAAATTTTGAGTATCATATCTTTTTCCTTTTAGTATCAGCAATAATTCGACAAAGTATTATCGCAATCGGGTTAATGGTAACGGAATGCATCAAAGACACACAGATAGACAGACATTGATTTTTATATATATCGATTGGGAACGGTGCTACAAAGAGTGCATTGAGAACAAAAAAGAATTATAAATTTCTAAATGACAATATTCAAAATAAGCACATCGCTAAGGAGACTTTGTTTCCTCCCTAGAAAAATTCCATAACAGCATGAATGTTAAATGAATAAAAAAACGAAAAAAAATTCACTCTTTTTATTTACAAAAAGCATTACAACACATACAACATACATTAAAAAGATCACCGATTTTATATTAATTTTACACAAGGCAATGCAGGGACAAATACTACTATAAGTCTAAATAACTATACGTTTACTATTTAGAGCATATAGCCACCACATTAGCTACATTATTTGCCTCATTCGGTCAGCAGCACTTAAAGTAATTACTAAAACCAAAAAAATTACAATTTTGTAAAAAAAAACCTATTTAAATAATACTCAAGTTCTCGTACACTAGATGTATTTGATAGGTATTTTTTTGAATTTATATAATTATTTAAATGGCTAAAGTAGGATTATGTTCATCACCAACTGAGGTTTCACGCTTATACTAACATTTTGTAAGAGGCATACATTTGAACGATAATTTAATCACATATAATAAAATTTCTAAATCTAAAATATGTACGAAAATTGGTTTTTAAAAGCTATTAAAATATTCTGATTCACCAAAACACAATGTCATAAGAACATGAGTCATTTTTTTCTACATAACATAAAAGCTAAATATTCACATAATGGTTTTATTATCTCAATCGTCATATAAATTATTATAGTTAATACAAAAGGCAATAATTGATTTGTGAAGGCAGTAAAAGTAGCAAGTTTTCACTATTTCAATTATCCATTAATTTGTTATACATTGCAGCACATATGGTGTTGTGGCTTTTAGGTTTAGCCGTGTGTGGCAAATTGTTTTGTAGCAATTATTCGACCGCCATTACAGGGGTCCTTTTTCAGGGTTGACGACTTTGTCAAAATAAAAGGCGTCAACCCTGAAGAAGACCCCAGCAATGCCGGTCGAAACATTGATACAAAAAAAATGAAATACACGGCTAAGCCCAAAAGCCACCACACCAAATCTGGTCGTGAAAACCTAACAAGTCAGCACATATACTTATGGATATTGTGTTTATTGAGTTGTGGCTGCAAGTTTTTCTTCTGAATTCGCAACGGGCGTTTGATCTGTATGGGTCAAAGTGTGTTTTTTAAGTTGCTGCGACTGATTACATCTATAGCTACAAAACTGACAACCAAAGCGTTTCTCTCCGGTGTGCGTTAGATTGTGCGTCTTAAGGTTTATCGCTAAGGAACACGTGTAGTTGCAAATCTTACAACTGTAAGGCTTTTCTTTAGTGTGTGTCAGAGTGTGCGTTTTTAAATTCGACACGGTATTGCACCTATAGCTACAAACGCTGCAACTGAAAGGTTTCAATCCCGTGTGCGTTAAATTGTGCGTTTTTAGATTAGATAAATTGTTGCATCTAAAACTGCATGTCTTACACCCGAAAGGTTTTTCTCCCGTGTGCGTGAGATTGTGGCACTTGAGATTTGATAGAGTTTTGCATTTATATGTGCAGACTTTGCATGCGTAAGGTTTCTCTCCGGTGTGTGTGAGATTGTGAGTTTTCAAATTTGATAAGTTGTTGCATCTATATGTGCAGACTGTGCAGCCGTAAGGCTTTTCACCCGTGTGTGTCAGATTGTGCGTTTTGAGATTGGATATACTGTTGAATTTATAGTTGCACGTCTGGCATGTGTAAGGTTTCTCTCCTGTGTGGATTAATACGTGTTTTTTCAGATCGAACTGCTTCTTGAAAGTTGAGTCGCAAAAGGTGCAACTAAAAGGCCTTTCGTCTTTGTGTGTCTTGTTGTGATCCTTGAGTTGCAGAAAGTATTTGCACGTGAACGGGCACTTGTCGCAATTGAGGAGTTCCTCCTTGATGTGACACCATTCTTCGTCTTCAACGACCGATGAATCGGATTCTTCAGATTCCGAGGCATCGCCTGTGGCCCAAGGCACGTCCCACGTACAATCTGAAATAAAACAAATATTAAGTAACATATAAGACAAAAGTAGTCTAATAAAAAAATAAAACAAGTAAAACTTTGTGTGAAAGAAAACTCAGTGGTTTCATACAAAGTTTAACTTGTTTTAATTATTAAATAGGACAAACCACAAAGTTAATGCGTCCTAAAAGTAAATAATTTTATAATTATAATTGTGGATGCAGGTTAATTTTAATTAAAAATTATTTTTTATAAAAAATTAAAAAACTTTTATTTAACTGAAATATTAAATAAGAAGTGGAGAATATTAAGTATAAACATGATTAGATATTATGAACATTAGAGTGTAAAAAACGCTACAGTAATATCAAATAAACGTTTAAATAAATAAGAACTGTTTATAATTTTAATCCTTTCGTTACGGCTCGGTGGAATACAAATTATACTGTCAATACGGCGTATATTTTTCAAAACCATTTTTATTGTTTAAAAGAAGTATTTGAAACATAAATGTACTTATCGGACCTATTTTCATATATCACATTGGTTTTTCTATCCTTTAGCTATCAGATGATGCATAAAAAACTATTATATTCAACAAACGTTCATTATGTAACTCCATACATGTGGTGGCATTGACAAATGTAGTTTACAGAAAAATCATTCCTGTGACGAAACCCAACAGTATTAATTTACATGTTTTACAGATTCCTGTAAATAATACATGTAGGTTGATAAAGGGAATGACTGCACTTCTAATTTCCTACCGTAGATATTACAATGAGAACTGAAAGTAGTAAAACGATATATCACGTCAACCGATGTCAACGGTCAGGGAATCTTTGACGGCATATGCCGACAACCGATGCGAAAGGGTTAAAAAGTTAATATAGCTTAGTGTACGAGAATGCCGTCCAGTGGGATATACCAATATTAATTGAGAAAAAATTGTAAGGAATCATCCTTGCTGTCCGTATTTGTGCAAAACTATAACTTTTATATATAAATATTTTTATCCTAAACAAAAAATGGATAATACATATTTAATATGCGACAATTTATTATCCGATGTTTTAAGGGTAGTTATTAAGAATCGAATTATTAAATATTTTTTATCTTACTGGCAATACTAAAATATATCTGTCAGAAAAAAGACGCCATGATGCTATTTACGTTATTATTCTTTTTTAATGACTTTTACATGAAAAGTACAAGTTAAGACCATAATTGTCCGTTTAGTAATCTGCGATTGTAAGGTAAAATAGCTGAAGCACCTAATAATCTTCAATATATGCTCTATCTCTATATCTAACTTCAATGAAGTATCAAACAAATTTGAAATGACAGCAATCTCTTCATTGAGCGAGTTTTATTAGCTTAGTCGGGGCGGCCGGACACGAGAAAACATAATTAAAACAGAGAAAAAGATAACAAAAAAGGTAACATATGTCAAACATCACAGCGATCTATGAAAACAATCATCATCATCATTATTTCCATGTCCGCTTCCTAAAGTATAGCATATGTCATCACGAGCTGCGCTACAAATCTCTGTCAGGCGCCTTGATTTTCGCCTCTTCCCGTGTTAGTTTTCCTCCCGCAGCATCGCCGAATACCTCATTTTGTTTACTTTCCGACTACCTTTTAGAGTAGCGCAATCCTGGTGGTTTAAAGAAAAGGCAGCTGTAGTTTATGCTCTCCTGCGGAATACTTAGTATATGTATCAAGCAAGTCTACATGTGTCTTGACCGACTGTAGTATGGAAAAAAGCTGCCTTGTCTACACTCTCACCTCGTCACAAAGTCAAACGATCGTATCCCCAGTATTCTCCCCAGGCATCTACTTAGTTTTTTTATGCAATAGCATGCAGGCATTATCGCACTATCATAACATTATCACTGTCGTATATGGCTTATCTTCTTCCTGCCATAAAATCAACTCGGTAGTTCCACAGGGCTCTGCTTCCACAGGTTAATGTGTCCACCAAGAACTGGCAGTTTCCAAAGATCCTTCTTTAATGCCACCGGTAAGCTTTGGAATGCTCTTCCGGCGTCTGTGTTTTCTCCTTCCTACAATCTGCAACTCTTCAAGAAACAGATAAATATTCACTTGCAATCTCCCCAACCCACACGCAAACACAAACACAACACACGTTTCCAGCATGCAGCGTCCAGCCTCCCTGGCTGAGCGTCATAGAGTGCACTGGTCTTGACCAGCTGTGCTCTCCTGCATACGTTTACATAAAAAAAGGACAGCTGAATGATTTGAAACCAGTGTACTCTATGACATTCAGGCAAATCGACTGGACGGTGCGGAAAACATTGGTTTGTGTCTGGGTTAGGAAGATTGCAAATGTATATTAACGCGTTAACCAAGCAGGACGTATAATTTGGCCAGCAGATATATCTCAGTGGATGGTAAAATAACTTTTGCCGCTCACGCTCGCCATGTTGTGGATAAGGCCCGGAAGGCTTTCTTCTGTATCTCTCGCCTTACGGGAAAATCATGAGGACGTAAAATTCGAGCCCTTAAAAGTGTATGATGCGATCTTTCTCAGCACCGTGACATATGCGGCGCGGTGCTAGGTTGATCGCACTCGACTACTCTTCATTAGACGCATTCTCTTGAGCGGTCAGAGAACCCCACTTCTCTCACTTACTAAACCGTACCCATCCTCTACCACCGAGTCATTCATTTTCTGTAAGGCAAGTGCAGGTGAGCGCCGCTCTGTCATTGCTTAGACATGGTTTCTCTGTGGAGGTCGGGGGCACTTGTCTCACTCATCTGCAGGGTCAGATCACGAAAGAAACTGATAAAGAAGTAAGACTAGCGGCGCTCGCAGCATAGCTAAGCAGATGGTCCACCTCGCTTAAGTGTAGACACACATATTCCTTCTTTCCTTCCGTCCTCGACAGAATGGATATGCCATGGCTTATTGCAAACCATTAGACTAGTCAATTTATGACTGGTCACGCCAATTTTAAGGCTAAGGTAAAATGCCAGTCATAACCTATTGATTAAAATTGGTGGTAGAAGAAAGTTGTCCCTTGAAGACCACCCATTCATAGTAAATTCCTATAATAATAAGGATGATGCGTGAATGACGGATTGTAGTTTATGACGTTGGCAGATCAATACTTCACATGCAGCGGTTAACCATATGTAACTTGGTAAACGTCTTATAATCCACAGATGAGACTTTTATTTATATTTGCATTACTATCACCATCTGTCGGTATTCTGTTTTTTAAATGAATTTAATCAAATCTAAGCTATTAACAATCCCCCGTTAGGGTCGAGCCACTCCTTAAAGACTAAATAAAAATTGTCCAGGCCTCGGAAGTGTCGGGCCGATCATCTGATCTCTTTCCAAATATTTCTGTTGCTAAAGCTAACTCTTGCTCTCGAGACTCCCGAGAACCATCTATGTTCCCATGTAGACCTCCGAGTATAAAGGTGTTCTGGGACAGAGCTGTGAAACGGAACTTTACGGTGTCCATATACTCCTAATTTAGAACAGATATGGTAAAGAAAAGTTGTCTACATGCCCCAGGGGGGGTCGAGTCACCCCTCGAGGACAAAAAATATCTATCTCCGGTGCGTCAGACTCATTATCAGATCTTCTTAAGAATGCTGATTTTTTATAATATTCATAAAAATGCAGCACTGCATGTGGAGTGTTGATCAGCCAGCGTCATAGACTACAGCCCGACATTTATGCATCATCTAATTACTACAGAAATTCAATATCAATGAGAGGTATTCACGAGACGACTTTCGTCTACCACCAATGTTGATCAATAGGTAATGACTGGCATTTTACGAATGAGGCATTAATATCACACCAACCAAGAAAAAGAGCTTAGAAATTAATTAAATATATATTTGGGTTAGATAAGCGAGACATCCAGTGCAACAGTTGTCCGGGGGCCAAATATCCCGTGCACCAGACGTTCAGAGTGCCCGACGTCGTTACCGATAAGTCGTTGAACGATTTTTCTGAGGACAAAATGCGGCGGAACCTATTTTTCTTATTTAAGTAGCCTTAAAACACTATTGTGAAGTGTTATCCACAATTCAAAGCATCGTTAAAAGCCCAGACGACATCTCTTCATTATGGTAAAAGTTATGCTGCATTAAAAAAAGTTACATAAAAAATGAATCATTAATTGAAAGTTTTCGCAAGCGAGAATCGTTGGATACGAAAAGGCGTTTTCTGTACAAGTTTTGTGATATTTTTTAAATCCGTTTTCATACAAAAAGTACGAAAATGCTGCGAATTGCCGTCGAGAAAAAAATCGATATTTTATTTTTGCATACAAACCTCTGGCGTTCTTCTTGCTAGTGGGGCCCGGATTCTCTTCTCTCAGCTTCTCGAGTCGCTGGCTGCATTTCCTCGCTTTGCCGTTCTCGCACATGGTCATAATTGACTGACAATGTGCGACAAAAACGCGACACAATGTTGTTAGACGACAACAATAATAGCGAAAGTTGACAAACAAAATGCTATGGTAAAGCAGACAATGACACTTAGCGTGGCGTTTATCATCGGTGTTGCCACAAAAAATATATTTTTGTACCTATTACCTTTTTGTATCTTCTTCGTCTTATGATCATCATCATCATCATCAGCCTGTGTCCGTCCACTGTTGGACGTAGGCCTCCCGCATGAGTCTCCATCCTTTTCGATCATCCGCCTTCCGCATCCAGGTAACTCCCGCTATTCTTCTTATACCGTCACTCCATCTTGTAGGGGGTCGGCCAACGCTTCGTTTGCCAGTTCTTGGGCGCCACTTTAATACTTTTCTTCCGCATCGACCATCGTCTCTTCAACAGATATGTCCTGCTCATTGCCACTTGAGTGTGCCTATTTGTTGGGTAGCATCCAATACTTGAGTTCTTCTGCGTATTTCCTTGTTTCGGATTCTATCTTTTAGCGACACTCCAAGCATAGATCTCTCCATAGCACGTGGGGTGACCTTTATTTTATGAGTAAGACTTGCTGTCAGATTCCACGTCTCTGCGCCATAAGTTAATACAGAGAGGATGCATTGGTTAAACGCCTTAGTTTTAAGACATTGCGGAATTTTCGCTTTAAAATGTACTTTAGTTTTCCAAATGCTGCCCATCCCAGTTGTATGCTTTGTTATATTATGTATGTGTATGTTATATTATTAATAACATCACACGTTGTCACGCCCAGATTTTGAATTGTAGCTTTTGAGCTGAGCACTGTTTAATGAATTTCTTATATCCGATATTTCAACCATCATTACAGGAGTCATCCTCAATCCTAAACCCTAAGAATGACTCTTGTAATGGTGACCAAAATATCGAATAGAAGAAATTCGCAACACACGGTTCTACACAAGAGCAACAATTCCGTGTTGTTTTTCTTCTAAAATCACTGTTCATGGATTTTTTAGCTTCATACTATAGTTTTATTTTATCTATTGACAGCAGAGCCGGATAGCCCTCCTGTGACAAGTTGTATTTTCATCGCAAGTTTGAGATAGCAACTGATTTATTTGTGCATGACAAATTTATTATAATTTACATGAATCATAGTCTAAAAACCAATTGAAAAATAAAAAAACGCCACAGTTAAGAGATAAAAAAACGAATTCTAAACATTTTGCTGCTGCGCCTGTCAATAATTTGTTTTGTTTTCTAGCTCCTTCCAGTTTAACAATATCCTCACCAGAAAAATTTCACCTACCTCACCTATTTTTTTTATAAATTCGTTGTACTCGTCCTACAATGCCGGAGGATATGATTTATCGATAAAAAGTTTAACAGCCTTTTAAGCATACCTTAAGTCGTGGGCTTAAGTTCCGATGGGGTTTTTCAAAAACAATAATAACTCAAAATTTAAATTAATATATTAATATATTTAAAAATATATATATTTATAAATGACCCTGTATACAGTTTGTTGATATCGGTTGGTGTTTTAATAAAATAAACCGGTTGCAATGCAGAATCATTATTTATAAAAAATAAAACAGTATTGTATAGTTATTTAATTTACATCATTTAACAATGTGTTTCAGCAAATATTTAAAAACCATGAAAACAAAAATAGTGTAATCGATTTGTAAGCTCTATAAATATCACCATTTGATGCAAATTTCATTCCTTACCTATAAAATGCAAGTTATAAAGTATACACATTACGTCATATTATAAATAATGTAATAATAATCTTATAAACACATTTTTTTATATTTTCACGCTTTAAATTGGATGAAACGTGAATGCCAGGATGTGGTCTACACCGTTGGTGGATTAACACTCCACGCTGTTGGTATTCTTCTGTGTGTGCTTACGAAAAACAAACCTGGCAACACTATGATTATTCGAAATTGTCACTGTGAATATTGTTGTTATAGTGTTATGACGCGGTTTAAAAATTTATATTTTTGCTATTGACAACTTGTGTTATTATTAAGAATTTAGTTTGTAGCGTGTTGAAATTATGGCTAAGAATGGAGACAAAATTTCAGGTGAGAAGAGTAATAGCTTGTATTTGTAACGTATCCCAGATTAGAAACTCTATTTGACGTATAGCGTTGCCTCCCAATTAGTGTTGTAAGCACAATAAATCCTAATGTCACTAATAAATATTATATGTCTAAATATAAGATATTTTCCGGACGGCAAAGTCCACTGGTAAAAGCGTTTGTTTTGTCACTCAGACGACGTCGGTGCAAAACCCGACTAAGCTTGATTTTTCAAAAAATATTTAACCCTTTACGTACGGAATAAGATTTCATCAAGTCACGATTTTTTAAATATGTTTTGATTGGTTAGTACTGCAAATTTCACCTTCAGAACTAAATTAAATAAATTGATTATTATTTAAAAAAAGGGCAAATTTGAAACATGTGTAGAATGAGTCACAACTCGATAAATATCGTAAAAAAAATGTTGACGAAGGAATGTCGTAATACGAAGCAAAATTATATTCAATATCTTCTTCGTAGTATCAATCCGGTGGATTGGTTTGCAGCAACAGAATCTTGCATCTCGATCTCCATTCCTCTCGGTCCTCCGCAACCCTTTTCAGCTCAGCATAAGCGCTACAATTCATGTCCTCGAATACTTGCTGCAAATACTCCCGTCTAGGGCGCCCTCTACAGTTTCTACCCTCAACCATCCCCTCCACAATATCGTGAAGAAGACCATCGTGGCGCATGATGTGACCAATCCATCGGGCTCGCCTCTCTGAGATGGTTCTTATTAGGTGCCTATCTTCCTTGAATATTCAATATAGTATTCGGATAAATCCACATCGCGCACTAAAGCTACGTGTTTTTTTCAGGGCGTGGGATAAATCCGCACCTCGCACTTAAGAGCAGTGCAAGTTGGTGCGGATACATCCGTACCTCGCACGTAAAGGGTTAATCAAATCTGAGCTCTATACATACCCCCGGTAGGGTTGAGCCACCGCTTAATTACGAAAAAATTTATCCAGGCCTTGGGAGCGTCGGGCTAATAATACGATCTCCTTAAAAAAAACACACTGATTATTGAACACCCAAATATTTCACTGGTACTACAGCGGCAATCTATGCAAGTTTTAGGGCTCTTGCCCTGGAGGCTCTCGGGAACTCCGGGTATGCAGGTGTTCTATAAAGGGATTGTATAAAGGCGGAAGACAATCTAAACTTACAGTCCTGTGAAAAATTGGTAATTCACTTATTAAGTATTATGCAGCTCAGTTGTCTCTCGGCAGATATGGATTGAGGAAGGCTGCGAGTTAGTCCAAACTGCAGTCTCCTAAACAGAGGCCATATCTTACGTGATACATGTAAAAACAACATAAATAAAAAAATATTCACTATTATATCTCAAAGTGAATCCTGAAAATATTGAAAAAAAAATGTTTTCAGTTGCAGGGGGCAATTTGCAGTTACCCATAGAGTTTGATGGTGTGACTTCCTTAACCTGCAAGAATTGCTGCTTTCTGGGACTCCCGAAGGCACTCAGACTCCACCAGCTATTGTGCTGTTTGTCTACAACTGTAGAAGTTAAATCTAATCAACAATTTGCAATATCTCAACAAGGATCGGAAGATACATATACTTCTAACCGAAGCCCCTTCAAGTGTAGCAAGTGCGCTTTCAAATGCAGATTCATTCTGCAACTCAAGGCTCACCAGAGAACTCACTTGAAAGTAAGATTTTCTCATTTTCGTCGTTTATTTAGTTTGATTTGCACAGTTTCAGTTGCTAAAAAAAATGCTTTTCAGTTGCGAAATATTTAATACTCGTCCGCCCAAATATTTAAATTTAACTTTTAGAATACGCCATTTGTACAGGCTCAATAAAAAAATATTCTCAAGTGATGCAAGTACGTGAAGACTTGAAAAAAAGCCTCTTGCTTGCAACATTTATAGTTTTTGAACATTTTGTAAGAATATATTTTATCCGCAATATGGCTTAAATATTTATTTTTGGTAGATTTTTAGAAAATATATCAATGTTATAATAATAATTAATCATTGGAGATCCATATATAATTTTGAATAATTGCTTATATGTTTTTTTTTTAATTTTATGCTTACAATTACTACAAACATTAGTTTATTGCGTTCATAAAAAACGTAATAATCAATATAGACAATAACCACAAAAAAGAAGTTCTGAAGTACAAGAAAGTAGAAGAAACACTTCATAAAATATAGGCACTTATGATTAAGTACTAAAGTAATAGAAAAGAAGAAAGACAAGCAACAGAAGGTCCAATGCTTATCAAACAGACGACTCCAACATATTATTCTTGCAAACAAATTCGTGGAGTTCGTGCCTGAACTGGGCCTCCCTTGCGTGAAATATATCAACATTTATTCAATATCAATATATTCCTTCTTTAAATAACGCTTTTTTACAAATTTAATGCGTTACTGAAATACAAGTAGAATTAATAATTTATTTATTTTTTCAGTTAAATGATATCCAAAAAGAAGATACTGTTGTGTGCTTAAAAAACCTAGTTGAAACACAAGCATCTACTTCCACCCAGAGATCCTCAATGAAGCGTTCCCATCCGAAGAAAAGCAAGAGAGCGGAAGATGAACGAATATCGGAAAATTTCAATAGATTAAAAAGTGTTTATTTGAATAGAAGACGTATGCCCTGGGCAAACTTTCAAATAGAAGTGATTAGAGAATTGATACATGAGAATGTGCCGTCAATAGTTGTGGATTTACCGGCTCGTCTTACAGAAAGGCACTTCATGGAGAAGAATCCTACGACTGGGAAAAAATTGAACGCTATGGCTAGGTGTGTTGTTTGTTTCTCGCAAAATATAAGAAGGGAAACGAGGTACCGGTGCAAACTTTGTTTAGTGGCTCTGTGTGTTGTACCCTGCTTTGAAAAATACCACACTTTATTAGATTACGATGATCCTAATTGTCAATGAATGTGTTAGTAACTTCTCAAAATTAATCGACAGGCTTATGCAACTGGGGTGGGCAGCATTTGGAAAACTAAAGTACATTTTTAAAGCCAAAATTCCACGATGTCTTAAAACTAAGGCGTTTAACCAATGCATCCTCCCTGTATTAACTTATGGCGCAGACACGTGGATCTGACAGCAAGTCTTACACATAAAATAAAGATCACCCAGCGTGCTATGGAGAGATCCATGAGAGGAGTGTCGCTAAAAGATAGAATCTGAAACGAGGAAATACGCAAAAGAACTCAAGTAGTGGATGCTACACAAGGAATAGGCACACTCAAGTGGCAATGGGCAAGACATATCTGTCGAAGAGACGACGGTCGATGGGGAAGAAAAGTTTTGGAATGGCGCCCAAGAACTGGCGAATGAAGTATTGGCCGACCCCCTACAAGATGGACTGACGATATAAGAAGAATATCGGGAGTGACCTGGATGCGGAAGGCGCAGGATTGAAGAGGATGGAGACTCATGCGGGAGGCCTACGTTCAACAGTGGACGGACACAGGCTGATGATGATGATGATGTGTTAGTTCTGCTAACTAATCGTCGATGGAAGCGATATAGCGTCGAGATTCGTCCGCGGTTCGTGGAGCCTTTTGGTGTTAAGAACTGTAGCGTGTCCTGACGTGCAGGGTTCTGGAGACTGACTCGGGGTTGGGCATTTTTGTACATCAAAAATGTCTATATCGTAATTATATACACGTAACCAAGTTAGTGATAAAAAAAGACTAGAGGCCTTTGAGATGTGGTCATACCGAAGCATTCTCAGAATTTCCTGGAGAGACCACGTCATGAACAATGAGGTTCTCAGAATTATCAAGGAAGATAGGCACCTAATAAGAACCATCTCAGAGAGGCGAGCCCGATGAATCGGTCACATCATGCGCCACGACGGTCTTCTTCACGACATTGTGGAGAGGATGGTTGAGGGTAGAAACTGTAGAGGGCGCCCTAGATGGGAATATTTGCAGTAAGTGTTCGAGGTCATGAATTTTAACTCTTATGCTGAGCTAAAGAGGGTTGCGGAGGACCGAGAGGAATGGCGATCGAGATGCAAGATTCTGTTGCTGCAAACCAATGCACCGGATTGATACTATGAAGAAGAAGAACCACGTCAGGGTCACCACTGTTAGTTCTGCAAACTAATCATCGATGAATGAGATATAGCGTCGTAGTTTGTGAGTCGTTCGTAGTCTTGAGAGCTAGGTTGCGACTGCTCTATGTTAGTTGTTTTGCGTTGGGGTGTTCCGTCAGAGTAGTGTTGCCACAAATGTTTGAGTTGTAGTTTTTTTTTTTACTACTAAGAGAATATGATTATGTTAACATTGCACAATATGCAATTTTGTGTGTCATCATATTATTTTATTTATATGGGTTGTAACATTTTTTCATTTACTTATTAAATAGATAAATAGTTTTTTTAGCCCACTGGTTGAAACATCCATGCGAGACATTCAGTGCACCAGTTGTCCCGTGCATCGAATGTCCAGTGCGCCCCACGTCGTTACCAAGGACTTGTTGAACGAATTGTCTGGGAACGATATGTCGTGACACCATCATTTTATACATCATTCAATATAATTTTATATGGCTTTGAATTGCATAATATCATGTATTGTTTTGTATTGTTTTATATTGATTAAAACAATATTGAAATAAAATAATTTGATTAATTGATTTTTAATTATTTTGTAATAAGCTGTTGAAAACCACAAAAAGTATTTTTCTTAAACTATTATATATACTATTGTACCTTTGTCGGTATGTGGGAGTTTGTGGGAGTGTTGTGATCTGTGGATTGCTGAGAAGGAATTGTTGTACGTGTTAGGAAGGAATCACTGGAAATAATCTGACATTCCGAGCAAGAAAGAAAAGAAACAAGAACACAGTATAATGTCACGAGGAATTTAATGTCAGTAAGTAAGCTTTATATTGAAATAGTTTTAAAGGTGAATTACAGAATATTTACATTAGATCGAATTGAGTGATTAACAAGATTCTATCCTAATAGCAAGTTCTTGAAATGATTTTTTGAATAATAAAATGATACTAGTAGGTGTGACTTAATCAGTTCGTAGAGCGGCACGTAACACAGTGATTTCTCTGACGGGCGGCTTGATGTCAGGTTACGGAGGCGTCGGAAGTGAAGCGAGAAGAGATCTGGTCCGTATGGTCGTCTGCTTATATAGAGCCAGCTCGACTCCCACCTTGATAGATGCAATAATATTGGAAACGACCTCTAGTGACGGCGATTCTACCAACATATATGGATTATATAACGCAAACATTATTAGACAGGTATAGATAGCGAAATTGGTACAATTGATAAAACAGTAGTCCACCACACCTTTACTGATTTATGTATTATGCCTAAAAAAGTATGTAATTTTTAATTACTATTAAATAAATTAACGAAGGTAAAGCTTCACTTTATTATACAAAAATAAAATCGGAATGTTATAATCGGTGGATAATATCGCTTAGGCCTGTATTTATTTGTTAAGTAACTAAATAGAGTTTTTGTCAGTAAATTAAATAGACTGGTAGTAGATTCAATAAATGGGGGAGTATTCACTGTGTCAGTACGAATGTGGTCAGTTATACAATTAAAATGTCAGTAATATACTCCATACTGCCAGTTATTAATGTAAAATGAATGAATAAATTAGCACATAAAATTGAAACCAATCCTAACCTATTATTAATTTTCATTCATTATTTTTTTACTGCCAATCTATTATTATTATTCTATAGACATTTTTATTTTTCTACTTCCAATTTATTATTTTTACTGACCTTTATATTGTATTTATTAAGTAAAAAATAATAATTTAGCAGCAGAAAAATATCAATCAACATTAGAAAAATAATAACTTGACAGGAAATAATTCATAAATGCTAATTTTAAAAAGCGTAGGTTAGGTTTCCATTTTATGAGTTAATTATTCATTCATTTTACGTTAATTTTTACGAATATTAAAAATAGATATTTGCCATTTTAATTTTAAAACTGACCAAATTAATTTTGACACTGGATACTGCCGATTACTTTAATTTGATGCCAATTGATTAAACGTACTGCCATAACCTAGAATTAGGGAGTTACAGGTCGAAATACAGGTATTTTTTTCTTAACTAGTAAAAAGAATATTAATTTAAGGCTCCGCAAGCAACTTGCCAAAACATTTGTATCGATCATCTTGATGTACGGCTGTGAGACATGTTGCTTATCTGAAAGTGATAAAAAAGACTAGAGGCCTTTGAGATGTGGTCATACATAAGAATTCTCGGAATTTCCTGGAGAGACCACGTCACGAACAATGAGGTTCTCAGGATAATCAAGGAAGATAGGCACCTAACAAGAACCATCTCAGAGAGGCGAGCCCGATGGATCGGTCACATCATGCGCCACTATGGTCTTCTTCACGATATTGTGGAGGGGATGGTTGAAGGTATAAACTGTAGAGGGCGCCCTAGACGGAAGTATTTGCAGCAAGTGTTCGAGGACATGAATTGTAGCTTTTATGCTGAGCTGAAGAGGGTTGCGGAGAACCGAGAGAAATGGAGATCGAGATGCAAGATTCTATTGCTGCAAACCAATCCACCGGATTGATACTACGAAGGAATAACGGCATTTGAAACAACAAATAAAACAAAAGAAGTTAATTAATTTTTTTAATTTTTATTAGAATATTATTTTATTATTTCAATATTCTAATCTACTTTTATAGATCATTGACTATATTACAATATTATCATTACTTAAATATACATATACTATACATAAAATTCTTTTTTCAACGCGTCAATCCAAGCACAAAAATAACGGCAGAAGCGGGATGCGAACCGCGGACCTTGGAATCCAACCATATGCCCAGGTGTTCATACCGCTCGGCGAATCACGCCATTACTGCCGGAAAGTAATAATATTAAGCTTGTGAATAAATGAAGACTGATAGAATAATAATAAAAAAATATATACATACTTTGAATACATACTATGGCGACATCTGTCGTACGATGCTAACAATGCTATAAATACTAGTTTCACCGCAGTCAGTCTGGGCACAGTAATGGCGTGATTCGCCGAGCGGTATGAACACCTGGGCATATGGTTGGATTCCAAGGTCCGCGGTTCGCATCCCGCTTCTGCCGTTATTTTTGTGCTTGGATTGACGCGTTGAAAAAAGAATTTTATGTATAGTATATGTATATTTAAGTAACAAAAGAAGTTATTTTTTCAAGTCCTAGCAACACCACTCAATCACCACTTTCCTTACGTTATGGTGTTTCGTGCAATTACTATGAAGCTATTATTTTTTACATTGCTTTTAAGTTGATTTATTGCTAAGAATTCCTGTAATTACTGAAATCCAATCTGCAGCATATCGAAGTGATGTCTAGACCGTTAGACAAAATGCCGGGTAAGACAGTTCGGTATTTATATCAGAGGTTATGTCGATCGTATATAACTGTCAGTTTATTTGTTTGTTAGCGCAATACATGCCAAACAACTTCGAAAGGATGTATAGATATTTTGGTGAAAGATTTAATAATTGCTAATTAATGCTCTGAATTAAATGTTTTTTTAAATATGCGACTTTAGAAGAGAATCACAATGTTGTTATTGCTATGTTAAATAAGGATGCCATTGTGTAAAGCAGTTTTTTTAATAGTTTTATCGGGGGAAATTAGTGTGAAATTGATCCCTCACTCGTATGCCATTCAAATGCCAATCATTGCCTATTATTAAAAACTGGTGATAGACGAAAGTCGTCCTGTGAAGACCCACCACAGTGAATTCCTGTATTAATAAGGATTTTGCGTGAATGTCGGGCTCTAGTCTATAACGTTGGCTAATCAACACTCATGCGGGCAATTTCACTATTCAAATTTGGAACAAAATGTAATTGTTTTTTCGTTTTTTTTTTTCCGTTGCGTAAAGTTGTTTTCCAACGTTTGCGATATGAGTCTCCAACAATTGTCAGGACCAAGAGTGATTCTCTCGTAGTAATTCAAGTCGACTGCGCGTAGAATGTGGGAGACGCTTGCACATATTTTTTATGGAATAGCGCTAGAGAGCTTGACACGTGTTAATAGGTGCTTATTTAAATCGCCCGTGGTAATATACATCATTACGTACATAAATTGAAGTATGTACCTGACACTATTTGGAGATTTTGCGAAAGTCATAAAATCCACCATAAATATTAACCCTTTCTTTTGGTTGTCGGCATATGCCGTCAAAGATTCCCTGAATGTTGACATCGGTTGACGTAATATATCGTTTTGCTACTTTCAGTACTCATTGTGACATCTACGGTAGGAAATTGGAAGTGCAGTCATTCTCTTTATCAACCTACAAGTATTCTTTACAGGAATCTGTAAAGCATTTAAATAAATATCCTTAGATTTCTTCACAGGATCGATTTTTCTGTAAACCACATGTGTGACTGCCACCACATGTATGGAGTTACATAATGAACGTTTGTTAAATATAATAGTTTTTTATGCATCATCTGATAACTAAAAGATAGAAGAACCAATGTGATATATGAAAGTAGGTCAGATAAGTACGTTTATGCTTCAAATACTAGTTTTAAGCAAAAAAAAAGGTTTGGAAAATTCACGCATTATTGACAATATAGATATATTTGTGTTCCACCGAGCTGTAACGAAAAGGTTAACTAAAGATATTTTGCATAAATTAGGGTGATATTATTTTATAAAAAAATACTATTTGTGAAGTACTTTTCTCGTTCAGACGTCTTATTTTCAAACTCTTTGTGTCCTTAAACATTATTTTACAAATATATAACTTTTTTTAAATAAATTTATATTTTTTGGATATTCTTATAATTAGTGTCCAGTTGTAGTGAATACATATCATCGAAAAGCAAGGGTTAATGGCTTAAGGGTTAACATTTAAAAAATAATGTTTTCAGTTGCAGGTGGCAGTTGGGAGGTACCTACGGCAACAGACGAGATCACATCTGTATTTTGCGATCATTGCTGCTTCCTTGGACTCCCAAAGGCAGTGAGGATCCACCAGCTGTTGGGCTGTTGGACCGTCACTCCCAATGATACATTTGCAACTCAACAATCTGCCGCAACTCAACAAGCAACTGTAACTCCTTCAGCCATAGACGCGAAGCTCTTGAAATGCGACAAGTGCGCTTTCAAATGTCAATTCTTCCTGCAACTCAAAACTCACATGAAAACACACAAAAAAGTAAGTATTTCTTATTTTTGTAGTTTATTTAGTTTCGGTTGTATTGCTTCAGTTGCTCGAAATGCCTTTTTGTTATGAAATTTTTAATACTCTTTCGTTTAATTCTTAGAATGTAGACTTTTTTTCATAAACATCTACAGTAGTGGCGTGCGGTCCATAGAAGCTGTGTAAGCGCCACATACTTTGAAGTTTATGCCTAGAAAATATTGTAATTTAATAAAATATCTTTATATTAAGTTTTTTTTGCATATTTTTTTGCCGACGGGTATAACCCAATGGTCAAAGCGTTTGCTTTGTAAGAAAAAAATCGTGGTTTCGGTCCCTGACGGAGATTAAAAATAAAAAATAAAATTTAATCGATTTTTGAGCTCCAAAATATCCCCGGTTGGTGTGAATTTGATCCCTCACCCGTAAAATTCCAGTCATAGCCTATTAATTAAAATTGGTGGTAGACGAAAGTCATCCCGTGATGACCACCCATTCATAGTAAATTTCTGTAATAATAAGGATGACGCGTGAATCTCGGGCTGTAGTCTATAACGTTGATGGATCAACACTCCACATGCAGCGCTTAGCTATATGCACCATGGTAAGCGTCATAGAATTCCCCAGATGAGGTTTCTGCATCACTATCCAACATCTGTCAGTATTCTCCTGTATGTGTTAACATAAAAAAATGCTTCATCTGTATTTAAGTTTTGCGTTCAATGTTGCTTTCGTAACTTCAGTACACACATCCACTCTCATCAACTGATGGAAGTATACTGACAGCAAGAAGCACTGCGTGCTCTAGAGAAACTGAGGACTCTCCAGCATTTTCCTCGCATGCACTTGGGAAGCTAGATCACTGGGCAGCGTATTTCGCGCATACATAGAGCGTCTCATTTATACCTTTAACCTGTTCGCATCGGTACCCCATATATGCCGTGTAAGATTCCCCTACCGTTGACATCGGTAGCCGTGATATATCATTTTGCTACTACATAGCTGCAACAAATTCAGCACACATGTTTAAGCGTGTCCATCTGAATTTTTGTGGACAGCAAATTTGTCTGTCTGCGCAGCCTTCTTCGCAAGATGCATGACACGGGCGCGTGATTCTATCCCCGATTATTCCACAAATGATTTACTTCCATCGCTACAAATGAATAACTATACAATATTATAATTTTATTTAATACTTAATAATATTACAGAGGAATACAAGTATTGTTCACTCAGTATCTATTATATTTTATATGGATATTCTCATTATTAGAGTCCAGTTGTAGGAAATACATATCACCAGAAAGCAAAGGTTAATAAAAAAGATTTTTACGCTATAATTTAGTGGCTTATATGACATTCAACCAAGACGGTTGGACACTGCATGCGTAAGTATGTATAATGTATTAAGACTTAAAAACTAAAGATCAATGAGTCAGTTGTAGGGAATAAATATCGTAAAGCAAGGGTTTAAATCAGCCAATGGTACCGTATGAACTGCGCTTGAATGCTGTTGCTCCTGCCACTTATAAGATGATTTTTCGCCACCACACAATTATCTTCAGGGTACAGGCCTGCTGGCGGGTATATCTCAATGGTCAAAGCGTTTGCTTGGCAAGCCAAAAGTTGTGGGTTCGATACCCGATTGAGAATAAAAAACAAAAATAATTTTAATCGATTTCTGAGCTCTAAATTTATCCTCGGTTGGTGTGAATTTGATTCGTCACCCGTAAAATGCCAGTCATAGCCTATTAATCAAAATCGGTGGTAGACGAAAGTCGTCCCGTGAAGACCCACCCATTCACAGTGAATTCCTGTAATAATAAGGATTATGTGTGCATGTCGGGCTGTAGTCTATGACGTTGGCGGATCAACACTCGCACCGCTTAACCATATGTAACATGGTAAGCGTCATAGAATCCACAGATGAGACTTCAGCATCACTATCACCATCTGTCAGTATTCTCCTATTACATATTTAATTTTATTTTCAGTGTGGAAGCCTAGTCATGGATAACCAAAGCGATATTACGACCGCGGTCGGCAACAATTGTAATTGTCTAATCGAGTCAATGTTAACTAAGAGATTTGCTTCTCTGCCGCACAACAAGAGAAAGAAAATAGCAAATAGCTTAAAACCGACACCGAATTTAAACATCAAAGTCAAAACTAAAAAATGCACTAGAAATTTTAATAAAGAACTTTATGTAAAGTATTCCTGGATGTGCGGTTGTGCTTATATATCCAAATTATTTTGCTGGTCTTGCATCGTGTTTGCTCCGGAATTTGAAGTCTGGAATAAGTATGGGTTTTCGAATCTTAATAATTTGAGTAAAGCTTGCAAGCGTCACGAATACCAGCAATCACATATTTCTTCTATAGTGAAATTGAAAAGATTCAGACATGAAGATAGAAAAGAATCTTTTTTGAGCGCTCAGTATCGTGCAAGTATTGAAAAGCACAACAGGGAAGTAGCCGATAATAGATGTTTTATCAAAATTGATAAGCGTAATATGTTACCTAACAAAACAATCTTTACGGGGGGGGTTGTTTACAAAATAGCCACTTTGACAACAAAACAAATTATGTCGTATTGCTGCACTTTTTAAGCGAATCTAATATGAAATTAAAAAACGTTTTACAAAATTCTACAGTATTTAGTGGTGTGTTGTTTATTCGTATTCAAAATGATTTAATACATGCTGTATGTAAAATAGTAATAGATGTAATTAAGTCAGAAATACAGGCGATGAAATATGTTTCTGTGATAATGGATGGAAGCATAAGACATAAAGCACAATTGTCGACTATTTTCAGATACTTGGATAAAAATCATGACGTTCAAGAGAGATTTGTGGGATATGTCGACGTTGACTCTGATAGAACAGCAGACGTTTTATTCAATCGTATTTATGAAAAGTTGGAAGAATTTAGATGAATGAATAAATTGATTGTCCAAACTTGTAATGGTGCAACTGTAATGTGTAGAGCGCAAAGAAAAATTAAAAATGTATGTCCCACTGCTTATTTTTTTCACTTTCATCATTTGAGTCTGGTTTTGTCGCAATCCGTTGAACACATAGAGGGATGCAGGGTCTTTTTTAAACGTCTGTTTTCGTTTTACGCGTTTTTTTGTAAATCTTCGCAAAGAATTTCTCTACTCGACGAACAGATCAAAAAAAAAATCCCTCTGCTGCACCCACACAGTGGAATCTTAGTAGCAGTATATTAGACATAGTGTTTTTATATAAAACAGAGTTGAAGACAATATTTCATAAAATCGTAGCCGATGAAGACAGCTGGGATTCGGATGCAGTTGTAAATGCGGAAGTTCTCAAGCGTTATTTAGACAATTTCGATTTCAATTTTAAATTACATGTATTTTCAACTGTATTTAGATCAGCAGACGTGTTATTTGATATTTTACAGACGAAAACATTTAATATTACATATTGTATGAAAGAAATTAAAAAAATTATAACCTTTATTGAAGAAAAAAAGACGTATTTCGACACATTTTGGAACAAGGTGACCAGGGAGCTTTCTTGTGGAAATACAATCAATAAAAACGCATACAATATTCAATATAACGAAATTTTATAAACAATAATTGAAAATACAAATGATCGATTCAAAGATATTAAAAATTTTAGTATATATAAATTATATATAAAGTCTTTTCCGGACAAATTGTTAAAATCTCTTCAACTGTCTTACGGTAAGAAATTCGATTTTTTAAAGTTAAAAAGCGAATGAATTTATTTATATTCGACGTCAGAATTTCATTTAGAAACTGTAATGCAACTGAAAGATTTGCTTGTTAATGATGGTCTGAATGAAATTTTGCCAGAAGTTTTTCGTTTAATTGAATTGATTTTGACTATACCAGCTGCAAGTGCTTCTCCTGGACAAGTGTTTTCAACGGTGGAAAGAATAGAAGTGCTTAACAGGAGAACTCAAACTGAAGAGAGACTATCTGAACTTGCATTAATCAGTATAGAAAAAAAAACTTTTAAATAAATTGAAGGAAAGTGCTAACTTTTATGATTCAGTAATAGAGGAGTTTAGTAAGAAAGTAAGAGGATTGAAATTGAATTATAAAAAATAAATCATTGTTTTTTTTGTGTTTTTGTATTTTTTTAATTATGAGCGTAAAATTGACAGGCGTATACAACTGGAGTGGGCGGCATTTGGAAAACTAAAGTATATTTTTAAAGCGAAAATTCCGCAATGTCTTAAAACTAAGGCGTTTAACCAATGCATCCTCCCTGTATTAACTTATGGCGCAGAGACGTGGAATCTGACAGCAGGTCTTAAACATAAAATAAAGGTCACCCAGCGTGTTATGGAGAGATCCATGAGAGGAGTGTCGTCAAAAATAGAATCCGGAACGGAGATATCCGCAGAAAAACTCAAGTAGTGGAGGCCTCCCGCATGAGTCTCCATCCTCTTCGATCCTCTGCCTTTCTGCATCCAGGCCACTCTGCTATTCTTCTTATGTCGTCAGTCCATCTTACAGGGGGTCGGCCAATGCTTCGTTTGAAAATTCTTGGGCGCCATTCCAATACTTGTCTTCCCTATCGACGGTCGTCTCTTTGACAGATATGTCCTGGCCATTGCCACTTGAGTGTGCCTATTCGTTGGGCAACATCCACTACTTGAATTCATCAATGTATTATTATTCTGTGGATATCCTCGTTTCGGATTCTATCTTTCAGCGACACTCCTCTCATGGATCTCTCCATGGCATGTTGGGTGACCTTTATTTGATGTGTAAGACCTGCTGTTAGAGTCCACGTCTCTGCGCCTTAGTTAACACAGGGAGGATGCGTTGGTCAAATGCCTTAGTTTTAAGACATTGCGGAATTTTCGCTAACAATATAATGTAGAATAATGTCTGAAAGTATTCAACAACGCAGATTCATTAAATTTCGTGTGCGGAATGAATTATCTGCTGCCGAAACATTGTGACATCCTCCTCTCTAAGTTGTTTATTGAATTGCGTGGTGGCAGGATGAGGAGCAGATTAACAACACAAATACTTTTTCTAAAGCACATTGACATATATACCTGTATTTAGATAACTTTACAAATTTCTGGCCTGGACCTAGTCACAGCATTCAGGCCAGACCAACAACAACACGACCTTTTCGCGGTCGACACACAACTGACTGGACACCGGGTGCCGTGGTCGGTGACACCCAGCGCCGCAAGTGGTGATCTTTATTACTCTTCCTCTTAATAGCATTACAAAATGACAACACATGCGTGTCCGATGAGCGAACGAAAATAAGAGACGAAAGATTTTATATCAAGGTTTTCGGTACCAGTCAGCAAGAAAATGTTGCAGAAGGCCTTCGGTGAGCAAGCTCTATGGAAAACAAGAATCTATGAGCGTTACAAAATGTTCAAAACTGGTCCAGTACTTTTTGCTCACGGTTGTATGTGTATTTTGTAAATATATATATATTTTTTTTAATCAAATATAAAAGATACATTTTTACACAGTAATTCACATTCCAATCTTTTTTTTTTCTTTTTTTTTTACATTCGATTACCACACCACTTAAAGATAGGATCTTGTGTGTGGCGTGGGATTCATCTATGTTAGTTTACAGTTTTTTAATTTAGAGTTTTACATATACACATTTATACATTTACATGATTTTGATATAAAACTAACATTATATAATTAAAAATTTAATACACTATAAGTTGAATTAAATCTAAAGTATATATAAATTAATAATACATTTTTGGTACATTTCATTATTTCAATTTGTTATGCAGTGACGTCGGTTCTGTTCGTAATTCTTTTAAAGTACTGTTTCATCTTTTCAATCAATATTTTAATATCACTGATCGCTTTTATTTCCCGAGGAAGATTGTTAAAATTAACTATTCCGTTATATTTGTAACCATTTTTTTGCATGTTGTGTGTTAAATTTTGGTATTAATAAGTTGTACATAAACCTAGCAGAATGACAAGTGTACCAGTTTTCGATTCTCCTTTCTTTAATAGTCTGTAAAATAGTGTATTTTTGGTATAGTGTATCCACCGTTGGCACTTTGAATTTATTGCCCTTATAGGCTTTCTGTTGGGTAGGTGGGAGGCCTTTTCAATATCACTTTGATGATAAGTTTTTGTACAGTTCTAATGGGGTTGGTAGTATTTAGGTATGTTCCTCCCCAACCAACAATACCATATTGCAGTTGAGATTGGACAATGGAGTAGTATACCATTTTTAGATTTGCTTTAGTTAAGATGTTTCTGAGTCTGATGAATATATAGATGCATTTGCGTATACGTTTTACTAATTCAGCTGTGTGTGGTTTCCATTTAAAGTTACTGTCAATAATTATACCCAGGTATTTTATTTTATCAGTAGCTTTGATCATTGAGCAGGTTTTTTCGCAGTTGGTATTATTACATCCAGGGTAATGAATAAATAATTTAGGTATGGGAGTTTTCGTTATTTTTTTGTTAATAGAGAATGGGATTAGATATGTCTTTTCTGCGTTTAATGTAAGTAGATTAACGTCAAACCATCGTTTAAGACTGTTAATATCATCATTTGCATATATTTTTGTATACGCTGCATGCGGGAAACGTGTGCAGTGTTTGTGTGTGGGTTGGGGAGCAAGTGTATATTTATCTGTTTCTTGAAAAGATCCAGATTGTAGCAAGGAGGAAACACAGACGCTGGAAGAATATTCCAAAGCTTACCGGTGGAATTAAGGAAGGAACTTTGGAAACTGCTAGTTCTTGGTCGACACACATTAACCGTGTATGGATGTTTGGCAACTGTAAGATGAGTTTGTCGGTTGTGGGTGGGAGCAGCAGGAATTCTTAAGCGACCGTGGTAATAACGGTAGAAAAGACTAAGTGAACCAATCTTACGCCTGTGTTACATTGATTGTAGGTTAGACGTAAGAGTGTCACTGTTTATCAAACGAATTGCTCTTCTTTAAACTGAGTCAATTAAGCTTCGAAGGTATTTTGTGTCTCAACACATAAGTGACTGCTGTATTCAAGGATAGGTCGGATTTGTCCTTTATATAGAAGAAGTTGCTTATCGTTGAAATACCTCAGTGATCTATATAATACACCTAGATTTTTGGAGGCGAGATCGGCTTTATACTTAATTGACTCGTAATATTTTACATTATTCGAGATTGATACTCCAAGGATGTTGATGGAGCTTACTTTTGAAAGAGAACAACCGTTAAAAGATACAGGATCCATAGCAGTCTTCTTGGTGGAGAAAGTGCATGATTGAGTTTTGGAAATGTTGAAACTGACGAGGTTGAGGTCGCCGCATCGTGAAACCCTTTCAGGAGACATGTTCATCTTCTCCACCAGAGATTCCCTAGCAGCAGATAGTTCCGAATGTTTCGGAGGTTTATGGAAGATTATACTCTCATGGACAGTGCTGTCGTCGGCATAACAGTGAATGTTTGCGCATTGAAGCAAATCATTCACATGCAGAAGGAAAAGAGTGGGCGACAGCACAAAGCCCTGTGGAAGAAGTTTTTTTATGTAAACAAATCAGAAGAATACTGATAGATGGTGATAGTGATGCTCTAAAATATCCCCGGTTGGTGTGAATTTGATCCTCACCCGTAAAATATCAGTCATAGCCTAATAATTAAAATTGCTGGTAGACAAAATTCGTCGCGTGAAGACCACCCGTTCATAGTAAATTCCTGTAATAATAAGGATGATGCGTGAATCTCGGGCTGTAGTCTACGACATTGGCGGATCAACACTTAACATGCAGCGCTTAGCCATATGCATCATGGTGAGCTTCATAGAATTCCACAGATGAGACTTCAGAATTACTATCACCATCTGTCGGTATTCTCCTGTATGTGTTTACATAAAAAAAATATAGATGAAGAAGTTTTTTATCGTTGAAATACCTCAGTGATCCAAATACGAGTAAATAATTTTTGTTCCAGAATGACACATGGGAAGTGCCGTTGAAGGGAATTACAAAGAAAAGAGGAACAAGTAATGCTGCACCCAGTATGAGTAAAAAGTTGAAACCACGACTTTCACACCAAGAAAGCAATGAAGCATTCAGTAATATGCGACAGGCTCTTAAGAATCAAGGAGATGGAGATCCCAGCACAACATTTGGGAAACACATCGCTAACAAACACAGAGTCTACAATAGTCAAACTAGAGTTATCATTGAACACTTGCTTGCAAATATTCTATTTCAAGCAGATATGGGAAAATTTGAAAATTAATCATCATCATCATCAGCCTGTGTCCATCCACTGTTGAACGTAGGCCTCCCGCATGAGTCTCCATCCTCTTCGATCCTCCGCCTTCCGCATCCATGTCACTCCCGCTATGCTTCTTATGTCGTCAGTCCATCTTGTAGGGGGTCGGCCAATGCTTCGTTTGCCAATTCTTAGGCGCCATTCCAATGCTTTTCTTCCCCATCGACCGTCGTCTCTTCGACAGATATGTCCTGCCCATTGCCACTTGAGTGTGCCTATTCGTTGTGTAGCCTCCACTACTTGAGTTCTTCTGCGTATTTCCTTGTTTCGGATTCTATCTTTTAGAGACACTCCTCTCGTGGATCTCTCCGTAGCACGCTGGGAGACCTTTATTTTATGGGTAAGACTTGCTGTCAGATTCCACGTCTCTGCACCATAACTTAATACAGGGAGGATGATATTAATACATATTTTTTTATTTATTTTTATGTAAACACATACAGGAGAATACAGACAGATGGTGATACTGATTCTGATGTCTCTTTTGTCAATTTTATGACTACGCTTACCATGCTGCATACTGCTAAGCACTGCATGCGGAATGTTAATCCACAATGCCATAGACTACAGCCCGACATTTACGCATCATCTTTATTATTACAGGAATTTACTATGAATGGGTGGTCTTCACGGGACGAATTTCGTCTACCACCATTATGATTAATAGGCTACGACTGGCATTTTACGGGTGAGATATCAAATGCACACTTACCTATTTTAGAGCTCAGAAATCGGTTAAAAAATGTATTTTTTTAATCTCCGTCGTGGATCGAACCCACGACCTTCGGCTTGCTAACACTTTAATCACTGAGCTATACCTGCTGGCTAATTTGGATAGAATCCACATATAAGATTTCTGCGTCACACATACCATCTGTCGGTATTATCCTGTTGGTGTTTTCGTAAAAAATAAATGTGTCGTGAGTTGGGCTGCCTATTAGGACCAAAAGACTATGCCTTGTGATCCTCGAGCTAATCATACGATCCCTAAAAAAATACCATGAACAAATCATCTAAAATATGCTTCAAATACTGTAGCTGCCATCTCTCAAGTCCCCGGGCTCATCACACCCTAGAGGTCATCAATAAACACATATACGCCGGCGGGTATAGCTCAATGGTCAAAGCGTTTGTTTTGCAATCCAAAGGTCGTGGGTTCGATCCCCGACGGGATAAAAAAAAAGAAAAGATTTTTAATTGATTTATGAGCTCTAAAATATTCCCGGTTGGTGTGAATTTGATGCCTCGCCCGTAAAATGCCAGTCATAGCCTGTTAATTAAAATTGGTGGGAGACGAAAGTCGTCCCGTGAAGACCACTCATTCATAGTAAATTCCTCTTATAATAAGGATGATGCGTGAATCTCGGGCTGTTGTCTATGACGTTGGCGGATCAACATGCAGCGCTTAGCAATATGCACCATGGTAAGCGTCATAGAATTCCACAGATGAGAGGTCATAATTACTATCACCATCTGTCGGTATTCTCCTGTATGTGTTTACATAAAAAAAAACATACATATAGTGTGTTCTTAGATGGATTGAAATTAAAGAAATGTCTTGGGGACATGATGGGAATGATAACAACTGATAAAACTAAGTGGCGAAAATTTGTGATGTTCCAGAAATGAAAATTTTGAACGAAAAAATATTGATCATTGCTTTGATGTGAATCATGTAAATAAATTACACTAGGCTATGTATAGAAGTATCTTTTTATGTAATAAAAAAATTAAAATGTATCGTATTTTGTTTATGCTGTTATTATCAAGGCCGTTGCTCCTCTGAACTTAAAGAATGAACTCCTCCTGCACCATTCTACCGCCGACAAATTCGTTTTACATAAATAAATACAGTAAAAACATAAATCTCAAAAATACCATGGAGTCTCCTTTTCAATCCCTATTTATTTCTATTAAATTTTACTGTGAATATTTTAGTCGTTCAAATTTATAATACTTAACCCTTTGGTTACTAAGAATTTTCTTAGCGAACTTGCGAAAGAAACGAAGCGATTTTAGAGCATTTTTTAGTACTTTAAAAATTTAACAAAATTTGTATCTTTTTTACGCTAGATTGTAAAAATAAAAATAATGTTCATTCCAAACAGTTCATACTTCAGATTAAGCAAATAAAAATTTAATCAATAATAATTTCATTTGCCAGTAAAAAAATATAAACATCAAAAAATAAAAGATCCAAACTCAAATTTTGATTTTGAGATCATATATAATGTAAATAATAAATGTTTATTTCTGTAAACTTGATGAAAATAGTTTGTAAAATCATATACATACTACAATATATAAATATGGAAAAATAATTCAAAAATCTCAAAAATCAAAAAAAAAATCAAAATAAAAACAATAAAATATGCATTACTTATTTATGATGACTTTCTAACAACACATTTTAAAAGCTTGAAGTATGAATACGTATGATATGTTTCAAACTAATACTATTCAAATATAAAAGGTCCAAACCTTTTTTATGGAATACCAAGAAAAAAAAATACATAGTTGGTTGATATATAAACCTTAAAAAAAATGTTTAGATGAGCTTCGAATATTCGTCGCTACGTCTTTTTCGCACGAGAATCGACCGTCGAATATTCGTCGCTTAGTAACCAAAGAGATGTCAATCGAAATGAGCATATTCAA
Organism: Glossosoma conforme; assembly: GCA_022606575.1. Lineage (NCBI taxonomy): Eukaryota > Metazoa > Arthropoda > Insecta > Trichoptera > Glossosomatidae > Glossosoma > Glossosoma conforme. The sequence goes on from JAGTXR010000301.1 coordinate 298,526, forward strand.
GGTTCATTTCGGGTGACCCCTATACCTGAAAAGATAAGGGAAAGCCGCCTTAGATGGTATGAGCATGTGCCACGGAGAGATGAGGACCACATGGTGAAGAAAGCCCTCAACATGCACACGCTGAGAAGAAGACCTGGAAGACCGCAGGCAACCTGGACTGCAACTGTAGACAAGGATCTGAAAACTCTGGGCTTGATCGAGTATGCAGCGCAGGACAGACAGACATGGCCAATGTGCAGAAGGAGAACCTTAAGTTACTTAAGTTTTCTAAATGCTGCCCATCCCAGTTGTATACGCCTGTCGAGTATCAGTTTTTATAAGCGTTTCTTAATATTTTTTTTTATTTTTTTTTCAGTATATAAAGCAACGTCAGACACCTGGACAAGAAATTGACTCTTCATACAACAATGATATTGAAAAGCCTCCATCACATATTGAATCTATCGAATCTTCGCATAGAGAACCTTCTCAATCTGCCTTATCCTCAAGAAAACATCTACATTCACAAACATTTCCCTTGCAACGTTCAAAGGCATCAAAAATACTAAAAGGCAAATTAAAGTTGCAGAATAAATTTAAATATGCAGCCAATAAATTGCATTGTATTTCGAAATTAACAGCTAAAGAAAAAGGCGATCAATATGACAGGTTTGGAAAACATATTGTTGCGCAATTACGAGAACTTCCTTTGAGAAGTTTCATTTCGATCCAAAGAAAATTACAGCACATTATAACTGAAGAAAGACTTGATTTTTTAAATACAAGTAAAAAATATTAAATCTGATTGGTTATTACAAGATACACAGAAGCTGCTTCTTAGGACTAAATGGTTTGCTTAGTGAAAACCCTCCCTGTCCCGTTCTGTTTTTGGAGACCCACATGGGGACTCTGGACGCACGCTAAAAGCTACTTGTTAGAGAGTGGCTGAAGGCCTTCCCGTGATTCTAGGTGCATCAGTTAGATGTCAAATAGACCTCAGTCTAAGACTGCGAAATTAGTATACTACAGCGAATTGGCTTCTTTGGTAACACGTTGTTAACCACGAAATGCGTGGGAATGGATGAGGAACCAAATGATTCATGCATTTGGAGCGTCAGGCTAATCGTCCTTACTCCTTAAATGTTTTAATTAACAAGTCACTCAAAATATGCATCAGATAATACAGCCGTTGTCTCTTAGCTCCTAACCTGAAGGTCGGATGCAGAGATGTCGTGGGACAAGGCATAGATAGTGGTAATTGAGTGTAATAAGTGGCCGCAATTTGTGGAGACCATTTGCTGTATATTGCAATTTATTTTCTTTTTTTTTTAATCATCATTTCTCGGTTTAGTACTCCACGAATTATCTACTATAATTATTGAGTGCCCCAACATACGAGTTTTTTGAGATACGAGCCGTCGAGCGAGCGATTTTTTGCTTTGAAATAGAAGCAAAGCTTTGACCACTAAGCTATACCCACCGGCACGTGCTATATTTTCTTGAGTATATTTGATGTTTTGTGCTTATGATTCTACTTATTTTGTTATTTTTATTTTACTCTTCACTGTAATTAGAACATGTAACCATTGTAATTTGAAAAATAAATTTCATGACAAATTTACACTAAAATGTTTTTTTACTATTTTTTTTACTATTTTATAGGTAGGTACTATTTTTTTGCTTCCTTTGATTTGGGATCTTTTATAAGTTAAATAATGTGATTACAACTGGTAGCATTTCTTATGTAAGCACAAAAGAGAGTCCTTGCAAAAAATCTCAGTCCTCTACGGATTCTTTGACGCTCAAACAGGTCCACCGAAAGGATGTGTAGTGGTTGTGTGCTTGTACGTATTGACCGGAATGCAAATATTAATAAATTTGCTTCTTGAAGGGAGTCGGATTGTATTTGAGAGTAAAGACGTTTGCTGAGATGGAGCATTCCAAAGCTGGCTTGTAATGTTAAAGGTGATAAGTGAAGAAATTAAAAAAAAAAATTAATACGCGGGCCAGTAATCAGTTGTACGCCGACCACAACATGTAGCGGGTGTGATCAGTCTGGGGCCTGTGCCTGTAGCAAGCAAACTCCGCTTTGGATCGAAAGTTTGTCAATTTTTAACTAGAATATATGTCAATGAGCATACATAGCAACACAAAGACTTTTTCAGAAAATTCTGTGTTGCTCATCTGCTCCTCATCTGTCCACCACTAGTTCTAATAACGATCCCGGCGACGTGGAGTCGTCTCTTTCCTTAACCCTTCCGCATCGGTTGTTCGCATATGCCGTCATAAGATTCCCCTAGCGTTGACATCGGTAGCCGTGATATATCGTTTTGCTACTTTCTTAGAATAGTTTTTTATGCATCATCTGATAGCTAAAGGATGCAAGAACCAATGTGATATATGAAAATAGACCAGATAAGTACATTTGTGCTTCAAATGGAACACAGGCGTAAGATTGGTTCTGTTAGTCTTTTCTATCGTTATTACCACGGTCGCTGCTCTTCAGAACTTAAACTAATTCTTCCTGCACCCACCACCGAGAAACTCGTCTTACACTTGCCGAACATCCATAACTGGCAGTTTCCAAAGCTCCTTCCTTAATGCCACCGGTAAGCTATGGAATGCTCTTCCAGTGTCTGTTTCCTTCTTCCTACAATCTGGATCTTTTCAAGAAACAGATAATACACTTGCAACCTCCCCAACCCACACACAAACACGAACACAACACACATTTCCCGAATGCAGTGTCCAGCCTCCCTGGCTGAGGGTCATAGAGTGCACTGGTCTTGACCGAGTGTGCTTTCCTGCATGCGATTACATAAAAAAAACAAACTAGTTTTATAATTGACAATATAAATTGTATTCAAACCGAGCCGTAATGTATATACTTACTTTTATGTGTATCAATTGTTGAATATTTCAACAATTCTTTATTGGTTTAGTAATAAGAATATTTGAAATATCTTTAATAATGTTGTATTATTTTCTTTTTTTTTCAGAATAATAACATCAGTTGTGGTCATTCTTCAGAGCATATCAATATTTTAACTCCAGTGCAGTATTCAGCCCATGCAAGATGTACAAGCTCTTCTGTGCCAGCCGTTGAACAGTCAAATCAAAGAAAAAGAGACTTGGAAGGTGATAGTGTAAAATGTGGTGGAAAAAATCAGTTGTATGAAACGAAAAACGAGGATCAATTTGATCTTTTTGGACGAAAAATGGCAAAAAAGCTCAGAAGCTTGCCCAACGACCAACGCATATTTTTGGGAAAAATAATAAATGATGCAATATTTGAAGCAGAGTTGGGAAATTTGTGCAGGGATTGTTATGTCGTTGGACCTGCTACATACAGCCGGCGGGTAAAACTCAATGATCAAAGCGTTTGCTTTGCAAGTCATAGGTCATCGGTTCAATCCCCGACGGAGATTAAAAAAAAAAAAAAATTAATCGATTTTTGAGCTCTAAAATACTGCGGTTGGTGTGAATTTGATCCCTCAACCGTAAAATGCCAGTCGTAGCCTATTAATTAGAATTGGTGGTAGACGAAAGTCGTCCCGTGAAGACCACTCATCCATAGTAAATTCCTGTAATAATAAAGGATGATGCGTGAATGTCGGGCTGTATTGTTCGATGTTGGTGGATCAACAATCCACATACGGCGCTTAGCCATATGTACTATGGTAAGCGTCATAGAATTCCACAGATGACACTTCAGAATTACTATCACCATCTGTCGGTATTCTCCGTCGAAAAGAGGGGAAGAAGCAAATATAATTTGGTCATTAATAAGATTAAGAGCAAAATCGGACACAACTATAATCTTATTAATGACCAAATTATTATATTTGCTTCTTCCCCTCTCTTGTATCCTATAAAACGTTAATACTGCTTTACATTTTTGTTTCAGCTCAAATTTAATCGGACTTTATCTTCATCAGTATCATCAATTAATTATATTTTTACCAAGAGTTGTATGGCTTCCCCATCTACTTTTGGATTATCCACCAAAATATTTTTTGCTAAAATTAGCTAGAATTCTTACTTAAGTGCATTTTGATGTAACTGTTTATTGCTTTTTATGGCTTTTGTAATTATAAATATTATTTTGTTGACATCAATGAATTCCCGTATACATTAATGATTTCCTAAAACCACATATACCCATCACACAATTCATATACACCTTTTCGTTCTCTCTTTTGCTTTATATATAGCCAACAAAAATTTAACTAATTGACTTGAAAATGGCCATCCGACCTGGCTGAAACATGTCGTCAAAAAAAAAATATGTGGAATAAATTCTAAAGAATCTTTTATTTCAAATACAAATTAGAAAGTACATTTCAGAGACAAATTCAGGAGCTTTTCTTCATTTCCCCTAATATAATGATGAGATATATATATATATAATCGTGTCGGAAACAATAGGGTCAGATCCTGTCTGCCCAGAAGTGGGCGACGTCGATGGCGCTACTCCCTGCCATCATCAGGTCTTCCTGGGTGCAGCTATTTGGGCACAGCGCACACTCCATTTTTTGTCATTAGAACCTGCTACTACTAATAACATAATTATGATTCGAAATTATAAAATGAAGTTTACAGGGTGCACCACGCGGAGGTTCCTTCTTTGTTCCCGCCATGCATGACGAGATAAATGATAAGCAAGGGAAAAAAGTAATTATTTATGATAAGTAAAAATTACATCAATGAAAAAAGTATTAAAAACACCATAAATAAAGAAAAAAGTAATGACAAATAAAAATTAGAACCAAGTAGAAAAAATCAGGACTCCCTCTTCATACAATGCAGTTTTTTTTCATATATCAAGTATTTCATTGGTTTACTGTGAAGAAATATTATTTTTTGTAATAATCAATATTTGTTTTTCCCTGTATGTTTTAAAAAGTTTTAAAAGACAACTTAAAATATAATAAATTCACAACTTAAGATGTTACATATACAATACATTTTTTCAGATGTGCGTGCGATTATGTCGCTTAAGAAAATAAAAACTGTTACTAGTATAATTACATAGCTTACAAGTAAAAGGCTTTCCTCCTGTGTGTGTTAAATTGTGTTGTCTAAGAAAATACCGACTTTTACATTTACAATCGCACAACTCGCAACTAAAAACCTTTCCCTTGACATGCGTCAAAAGATGTTTCGAAATATCCTCTTTCCTTTTACATCTATAACTACACAGTTTACAACTAAAAGGTTTTTCTATGGTGTGTGTTATATAATGTCTTTTGAGATGAAAGGCACTTTTACCTTTATAGCTGCATAGCTCGCAACTAAGAGGCTTTTCTACAGTGTGTGTTAAATAATGCCTTTTAAGGACATCAAAACGACTGCATTTATAGCTGCAGTGTTTGCAGCTGTAAGGCTTTTCTCCAGTGTGTGTGAAACTGTGTTGTCTAAGAAGAGTAATTCTTCTGCACGTATAACTACATATCTTACAACTAAAAGGCTTATCGCTAATTTTGGTTAATTTATTTTTTCTGAAACTGCCTTTAACACTTAATTTTTTACATATTTCAGGACCGAGAGTCATTTTTCCGAAATGCGTCAAATAGTGTTTTTTGTAATCCTTTCTCTTATTACAAACGTAACTACATACTTTGCATCTGAAGGCCTTTTCCCCTGTATGCGTCAAAGTGTGTTTTGAAAAATCATATTCACTTGAACTTTTATAACTACACATCTTACAATTGTATGTTTTTTCTCCGATGTGTGTTAATGTGTGTTTGCGAAAATCGTCAATGCAATCATATTTACAATTGCACAGTTTACAACTGAAAGACTTTTCTTCGATTTGTGATACATTTTGTTTTGAAAATTCACACGTATTATTTAATTTATTACTACAGATTTTTAAACTCAAAGGTTTTTCTTCAGCATGTGTTAGATTATATTGTTTGATAAGATGTGAACTTTTACATTCATTATCACGCAACTGGCAACTCAAAGTTTGATTAGGTGTGTGTGTCAAATTATGTTTTGAAAGACAACTGTTACTTTTACATTTATAACTACAAAATTTGCAACTAAAAATCTTTACTCTGTTGTGTGTTACAAAATGCATTTGAAGGCGTCCGTAACTTCTACATTTTAAGCTGCATATTTTACAAATAAACGCGTTTTTTCCGGTGTGTGTTAAATTATGTGTTTTTATGTTTTCAAACAAATTGCATTTATAAGTACACATCATGCAATTGTATTGCTTTTCTCTGGTATGCATAGAATTGTGTTGTTTTAAATGAGATAAATTTTTACATTTAAAGCTGCACTCTTTGCAACTTAAAATCTTTTCTCCAGTGTGTGTTAAAGAATGCTTTTTTAAATCTACTAAGCGTTGAAATTTTAAACCACATTTTGTGCATTTAAAACACACGTTTTCAGAGAGAGAGAAATTTCCCGTTTGCACAAATTTCTTTACACCCGGGAAAGCTTTGCAGAAGCCAGATTGTTGATGCAATTGTAGCATAATCGGATGAGCACTGCACAAATAGCATACTTTACAAACTTGACTTGACGGGGCCATTGACTGGATTCCGCTCTCACCTGAAACAAATAATTATACATATTAATACATTGCATTATACAAAAAATAAAATAGCTTTGAGGTCTTTCATATTAAAAATATCCGCACATCATAAATCAACTTCTGGAGAAATAACAAAAGTCTATTCTTTGCATCCATTTAACATTTATTGCCATGGAAAAAGGAAACTGTAGACTTTCATCTCACGCAGGCGTTTACCGGACACGGAATTTTCAGAGAATTTCTAAAAAGGTTTGGCTCTCTTCTTGTGACGCATGTCCATGTGATCCAGGCATGCAAGAGACAGTGAGACATTCTCTGATAGAGTGCATCATGCATGAGAACAGGAGACGCGTTCTGTGTTGTCGCCTGGGAGTCTCTGCCATTTCTTGGGAGGATTTTCCTGAACTGCAGCTCAGTTCTGACTGTCCCTTGCTGTAAAACTTCATCAAGAATATCATACAAGCTAAGCACGCGGCTAACGAGGCTGACATGGAATAGGCTCCTACGTTCTTCAACTGTTTGTCAGACGTATAATCTAACCTTGTGTATAACTTGCAGGGTACCACACCTAACAATATATTTGTTATATAAAGTTAAAAAAAATTTAAACCACAAAGTTATAACTTCATCATTCTGCTGGTTTCAGAGGCAACCCTCTTTCCTCAGAATGTTATTTAAGCCTGATTTACAGTAGTGGGTATAACTTCGGTAAAGAGCTTGCTTACCATACGAGAGATTGTGTGTTGGATCCCTGACAAAGATTTAAGTAAAAAATACATTAAATATTTATGCTCCTTAAAAATGACTCCGATTAGTAAAGCTTTGAAGCCTCATCTGTGAAATGGCAGTCAGGGCTTATTCATCAAAATTGATAGGAGCATATGTCAACCAGTGAACACCATCAAATCATAGAGAGTTCCATCAAAATATACAATGCGTGAATGCCAGCTCCACATGTACAAATTACTTATCCATTAGAAACCCAAACGTCGTAGATTTCAATTAAAATATATCCCTTAATTTGTCACAAGAACTCATAAATTTATGAAAAAATATACTTTTAGGGATCGAACCCAAGACCTCCAGCATAGTGAGCATGAGCTTTACCTTCAAGCTGTACCCGTCAGCTTATATATTACACAAAAGGGTTATTAACCGCTTCATGCTCGCTCTCGTACCAGTACGGGAAAATTGTCCACATCATTACGCTCGAGCTCGCACCGGTACGAGCGTTCGCCTTCTGTTTTTGCCGCTCTCGCATATGTTCGATGTTTACGCATATACAAAAAAAAAGGGTCGGCTTCCAGCTGTATTTATCAATGACTCATAGCAACTAAAAAAACCCGAGCATGAAGTGGTTATAGTGGTTTGCTTACTCGGTAGTCTTTCTAGTAGTATGCTGCAGGGCCTGATCTTCCTCAGCAGGCTATCCTTTGTTTCGGTTGCAACCATGATTTCATTGCAACCCAAAAACTGGTGCAGTCGCAGTGTCTTCGGGAGTCCACGGAAATTGCAAATCTCACAAGAAAGCACACTCTTCACGTGTGAGGGAACACTGGACGCCTTACCTCTTCTACCTGCAAATAATTATATTTTTATTACATTTATGAATGCCGAAAAACGATGATAATGTTCTCATTGCAAGCAAAACCACAGTGATCACGTATGAGAAAACCTCATGATGAGTATGTTCTAAGGAGCATACCTCCACGAACGTCATGTCGGACTGTGGTTGTCCTTGCTTGTCTGTGCAGGTTTTACTCATCATGACGCTCATGGAGATACGTTAGGCTGACGGCTGAACTACCTCAATACATCAACTCATCACAAAGTCGCCAACCCTAAAGAAGACCCCTGCAATGGCGGTCGAAAGATTGGATCGAAACAATTTGCCACACACGGCTAAACCCAAAAGCCACAATACCATAAAATAATATTTTAACAAAACTTGTGACCATGCTGTTTTCAATGAACTAGCTTAAAACTACTCATCTTGAAAAATAAAAATATTTTTTTTTATTAAAATTTTAATAGACAAAATATTTTCTGTTATGAAAGTCATCATAAAAGTATGATTAACCTTTAAATACCCAGTGGTATCCTCACGGGACCGCAGATTTGCTATGTTCAATGCCCTACGGGAGCGCTTATGGTTCATTTCAAAATCGGATTACATTAATTTGTAATAATAATATTACAGTAAGTTCATGGAAGAATCTATTGTGCGACGAAACATTACAAACATTGGCCTACTGGGGCATTGAACGACGCGAATTGCGGTCCCGTATGGGACCACTGGGCGTTTAAAAGGTTAATGGTATTTTTTTAAAGAAATAGTAAAATCTGGTAACGAAGACACTACCTATCATTTATAAAATACTATTTGTTTTACTAACACTTGGAGAGCGAGAGACGCATCAAAGGGTTTGAGCCGACTACGCGTAGAAAGTGGGAGACGCAAGCATGCGTTTTTTATGGAATTATTATTATTATATTAGTATTTGTATAGCGCTCTTTTATGACCGAATGATCATTCCAAAAGCGCTTCTTTGCCTCTCTGAGTAAAAAGGTGGGTCTTGAGTCTGCTTCTAAACGATGCCTCCGCTTTAAGCTCTCTTATGCTTTCCGGTAGCGAGTTGAGGAATAGCGATAGGGAGCGGGAAATGTGTAAACAGATGCATATTTAAGGCGCCCGTGGTAATATAATTCAATGCGAATGGGACTAGAAGGATGTACCTGACACTATTTACAGTTTTTGCGCAGAAGGTTGCTTATAATGGACTCAATGGAACTGCACCGGGCTACTTGACAGAACTTATCAAGCCTTCAGAAATAAGCGCGCGTGGAGAGACACTCAGATCAGCCAGAGCAAATAGAAGCACCCTGCAGCTGATGGGAAGTAGTCCTAGCACGGTCTTTGGCAATCGGGTTTTCAGCTACGCGGCACCAATGGCCTGCAACTCAATGGAAAGCATAAGTTCTCTTAAAGAGGAGGCATCCTTCAGAAGCAGACTCAAGACCCACCTTTTTACTCAGAGAGGCAAAGAAGCGCTTTTGGAATGATCATTCGGTCATAAAAGAGCGCTATACGAATACTAATATAATAATAATAAAGACCATCATTAAAGTAAACAAAAGATATTTTGTTAAAAATAAGGTGGTACATTAACCTGCTCCGTAAAACTTCTGAAGTACTATTCCCATTAAGACTTGGTGTATTGGTGGTAGATTTGGTGCACTCGACAGCTGGTGCACTGGGGCTGTCTTGGTAACCTAAACCAAGGTAGAGTCCAGAGATCCATAGGTCTCTTTAACGAAATAACTTACGTTAGCGAGACATCCAGTGCTCCTGTTATCCCGTGCACCAAATGTTCTGTGCACCAGACGTCCAGTGCGATACACAGCGTTACCGATAATTGGACCCCTTGCAAGATGGACCGATGACATAAGAAGAATAGCGGGAGTGGCCTGCATGCAGAGGGTGGAGGAATGACGAGGATGGAGACTCATGCGGGAAGCTTACGTTCAACAGTGGTCGGATACAGGCTAATGATAATGATCATAAGTTGTTTAATAACAGTATTATAAGAAGAAATATTTTTTTAACCGCTGTGTGTATCAAAACCATCAACTGATATAATTAAAAAAATAACAAAAGTAAATAATCTCACCTGCTAAACTCTTTGGTGTCTTTTTAACTGTCTGTAGTTGCTTAGAAGTCTTCCGCAAATTCACCATCATCTGAATAATACAGAGCAAGAAAATTAAATATAGATATATGTAAAAATAATCTTGAAGATTGATAAAGAACTCAGAAGGGATTTGATTTAATAAATTCTGAAACGAATTTTAACCTTCCAGCGAGCACACTGTCATAAAATTTACAACAAATACACCTCATTGCTTCCCCCACTTTTATTACTTATTCGCAAGCATCAAGCTCCGGGCTATGAAGGACAGTCTCTCTAACCTACCATCACAAAAGAATTCTTGCCGGACAAAAGCAAAACTGTTGGATCCACTATTTTTGGTTTCCAAAAGGGAAAAAAATGTTCTATCCTTTGTACATCGGATAAACAAATCTATAATAATTCTGTCTACATTACATGATGGTGAGGAAATGGATCCTTACACCAGAAAGCCTCAAGTTATGCTGGATTACAACCAAACTTAAGGACAATATTCATTCTGATTAACAGGTCGATAAAATATTTTTTTTTGATATATTTAGAGTTTTGTTTCGTTTTTTGTTCAAGAAAGTCAATTTTTGATTTTTAAAGTATTGTTATTATCATTGTTAATAAACATACAGGAATTCCTTCACATTTATATAAAGAAAACACCATTTACATGAAGAAAACTTGATTTACGACAAGCGCCCGCTCAAGGGAAACTAGTCAGCGTGCCCACTGGAAGGTTAATACACGATTTTAAAAATAAAAACTACAATATAACAAAATAGACAATGGACTTCAATATTATTACTTATTATTAGATTTATTATTTCACAAGTAATAATACTACTTTTCACAGTAGTTCTCAATACTTATTGATGATATTTTTAGTGAACTCATATTTTAGGGACACCTGCGCTGGTTTTAATTAAACCTAACATAACCTATCATTTTTTTAATAAAATCATTACCGATAAGAACAGACAAATTTACCAACGAAATTAAGCTTGTCTGTAGGTATTTTTTGATGTCACATTCTCCATTAAAAAAGTAAAAACCGTTTTTAAGTAAAAAATAAAATTATTCAAACATAAATGTCGGTACGGAACAACACGTGTCATTTACAACGCATCATTGATTTTATAAACCTTGGTATTTTACAGAGTAGTGGCTGTTTTATTTGTTTAAATAACAATATTTAATTTAAAATGTAATGGAAACAGATTCTCTTACTAATTGTAAAATAGAACTAAACTATAATTCTTTTGATTACGAAATTTTACGTACCAGTAATAATAGCGTGGCGTTAGTAACTGATGTTGCTATATGAAAAAAAAGCTATTCTGAAATTGCTTTCTTCATCTTCTATATCCACTCCCTAGTCGACTCCCTTAAATTTTGCATCACATTATATAGTCGATCCTTCCATAACGAAAACCTTTTTTTAAATTTGTAACGGAGATATTTTACTAAATTATTTGAGGTAATTTTCCATATAATCGCCTCATTTATGTTTGTTATTTTGGGTTGAACCACCTTTCAGTAATAAATGATCCAGGCCTCGGAAGCATCGGACCAATCATTCAACCCTATAAAAAAGTTATAGGAGGGTTGACTGTACTTAAGAAAATAAAGCATAATTGTATTTACCTAAATTATTGACACACACAAAAAAACTGTTTGGTAAGCTTGCCAAATTAATTAATATCTTGTAGTTTCTTTTGGTGATTTCAAATATATATTTTTTATATGTTTCCTAGTGCTAGTAAATTTAATTCAGTTATTTAAATCGCCAGATAAAATGCATTTTTTTTAATATTGTTGGCTACTTTAATGAATCTATACTTTACTTAATCTAGTTTTGAATGATCCTTCACAATTAAACAAATGACATGGAGATTTTTGTTTTGAAATTGTTCATAATATATGTATAGTTATTAAGAACACAGGGACAAACTTTTAAGTCTTGTTATCTTAACAAATGTCCAACCACAACTAATAAAAAACAATAAATTATTATTTTGATACCATTATTATAATATGTTTTAATTTATAATACGATTACTTGAACCCAGCATGTGTTGTAATGCATTCAGTTTATTGAAGTGCTTTTGTTTAATTTTAAATTTATTTAAAATTTAAAAAAAACATGGAATGCAATAACTGTCAATTAATCCTTAAATGTATCTTTTTATATTTGTTTAAATAAAAATATATAAAAATGTGGTAATGAAATATATACGTATATAAAAAATGATGAATTGCACACACGTATATATATATATATATATATATAGGCAGCCGCTGTCAGCTGCCTTGGTCCTAGCCTCGTGTCATGTCAGCTCCGACTCCCGCAGATCCGCCGGGGAGAAGAGCCCAGGGGCTTGAAAAAAAGGCAACCGTAGTTACAGTATGTAGGCCAAACAAAAAAAGTTGGCTGTCATTGATCCAATTAATGATTTTACTGTATATTGTTGTATTAAATAACATTGAAATATATTTAAAATATTTATTTCATAAAAATAACTTGTAATTGAAATAAAACGAAATCAGTTTTCTTAACAGTTTATTTAAAGATAACTAAATGTGAAAAATGCTAGTAATTTAATTATTGAAAACTTAATTATAATTTCCAATACTCATGTTGTCAAGGTCAATAATATCACCTTATTAGACAAAAATATATTATTTTTATACAAAAAGTCTTATATATAATCTTAATAATTATATATTAAATTTAAATGTATAAAATTTCAATATACAAATCAATTTACAGGATGTTTTACATTGGCAACAATGGAAAACATCTTATATTGACGTTTATTGCCAAAATAGTTAATAGAACAAATTATAATAATTTTTCCATCACTTGCCGTATTTTGATTGTAGGTGTTTGTAATTACATACAACCGTTCTATAACGTTTTATAAGCCCGATGCTCCCAAGGCCTGGACTATTAAGTACTACAATAATATAATTATTTATATTATATAATAATTATAAGAGGCGGTTCAACGTAAAATAACAACATTTAAGAGAACGTCGGATGAAAAATTGTCGCTCACACTATACGTAAAATCTCCGCTTCAAATTTACAAAAAAGCTTGCGTTGTAAGGAGGGTTGACTATATTTTAATCTATTGCTAATAATATGATTTTAACTTCCATTTACGGAATGTAAGAGCGTTCATTCTTTGTTAAATAATTGCATAAAGTATAGCAGCTGGTAGTTATGACAAGTAAGGTTATGTTTTGATCAAAAGTGATATGTTTACTGTCATACGTTTTGACCGTTATTTATGAAGGTTGAAGTCAAGTAACGCACCGTTTTTACCAAAACCGCCGCTTTTAATTATCAATACTTTTATTGTTCGTACTTTGTAAAATCAATTATTTTATTTTATTCTCATTTCATGAAAAATAGTAATATCTCTTTTATCAAAGAAAATATTTAACAAAAACATGGTAGGTATCTTCGAAAGCGAGTCAGTGTTATTTAAAGTATACCTACTTACGAGGTAAATGAGAATTAAAAATATTTAAATGTATTTTCAAGAAGAATAATGTACATGTTTTATTTAGATAATTATCTCACATAATTGATCGTATAATTTATTATATTATTGTTTTATTTTAGCCACTTTACATTGACATCAGATGTGAAAAATAGGTAAAATATGTAACAGATTTCTTCTTCGTAGTATCAATCCGGTGGATTAGTTTGTAGCAACAGAATCTTGCATCTCGATCTCCATTCCTCTCGGTCCTCCGCAACCCTTTTCAGCTCAGCATAAGCGCTTTTAACAGATTTAAAAAGTACATATTTAAATAAAAAATAGTGAAATCAATTTACATACAAAATATTTTATATAGCCTAAATACATTTCTGGTGTGCTCTTCTACGGGTTCATTTAATTATACCTAATCTTTATTATTTTCAGTTCTATGGAATAAAAAAAAAGGCTATGGAATAAAAAAAAAAGGCTATGGAATAAAGTAATATTTTTGAAATGGTTTTTTATATTGATCATACAAATACATATTTCATTTGCTTTTGATAATTATTTGTGAAGTTTTATAATTAAATACAGATAAATACTTTTATGGCGACACATTTCGATGTGAACTTATTAGTTCTGATTTACATTGGAGGTTACAATCGTGTTTAGAAAATAGTTGCCTATAATGATCCGAGATACTGTAGATTTACCGATTCCTAGGCCATCCGCGACCCGATCTCGAATGTTTTCTTTAATGAAACAACTTTAACAATACTAACAATAAATATAATAATTACAACAAAAAACACGAATCGATCGAAAAACAACGTGCTACTAAAAGTCGGACATTTGTACTGATCCACATGCCGCCATGCGGGAAAAAATGATACTAAAATATAATTATTTTCGAAGAAGAAGAGAAGAAAAATCGATATAATAGAATAAAAAATGTCCCCCCCCATATCTTTTACACAGACCAATAAAAGTGACATACGTATCAAGCTAAAACTTCCCTAATATAATATTCGCTGCACTTTAAATTCTATTATTTTAAAATAGAGATGTTTATGTACGATTCACTTTTTTTTTCGAAGAAGAAGAGAAAAAAATCGACCCAATCGAAATAAATATTTTTGCCCCATCCCTTTTACAAGGGGCAATAAATGTATCATAGGGTTCTTCATACGCTGGATGGACTATAGCCAATTTGTACTTAAGTAATAAATGAGTGCGCATTGTGAACGCATACAACGCTTTAATACAAATAAAATCCGCAACCGCCTGCGCACACTAAAGCTTTTATTTTCATGAATTTTGTATGATCTGTAACTACTGTTTATCGAAAGTTTTTTTTTATAAAATTCAGGGCTTATTTAAAAATGAAAAAACTTGATATTATTGAAAATAGTTATAAGCGATTAATTATTTGGGGCAAATGTATGAAATATTAAATAAATATAGTCAATATTAATTATATAGGTAAACATTCAGTGATTATGTAATAATTACATGACCAATCATGACAAATAATTACTTCAATAAAGTCTATGCATGTTCGGTACTATAAGAAATAGTGAACGTATAGGAATCAGGGTAATGAAATTGACTCTATGAATAAAACGCATTGAAATCAATATTATTAAATGCATCTAGCTTTGAATAAAAAAAATACGACGAAAATAAATTATTACTATAAATAGCGAGTTTATTATCACCATACAAATAAAATTATAATAAATATTTGCAAGACAGCTGAATATTTGTGTTCACAAAACAGAGTTCGAGTAATAATAAAAGGCGAAAAATAATAATATTCCTTTGATCAAAAGTTCCTATAATCTTTAAATAATATATATAAATACCGTTTATATGTCTCTCCTCGAAAAGATAATTAAATATTTCTTAAAAATGAACCTAATTGTTTAAATTATAATAATAATTTAAAATAAAATATTAATTTAATACTTAAATCAAAATTAACATCAAAATACAACTTTGCATTATAATCAAGTATTGACAGTTATATATAAAAATATATAATAAATTAAATATATTGAATTATCACAAAATATTTTTTAGTAGGTAATATAATTTAAATATACGCAACTAATTAACTCGCCTTTTTTTTGTGAGAAATTTAATTCAAAATAAATTCCCACTAAAAAAATTTAAGTAACTAGTGAATAGGTATTTTACGAATAATACTTTATTTTTCAAAGCACGGTCGTGCTTTGGACTCCGTAGTGGATGTTTCAGCCAATCTGAATGCTCCCAGAGAAAAGTCGCGCTGCGATTGGTCCAAAATAGAATGTTGAAAATCGCACCGTGCGTCATCCGCCATAACGAAAACTTTCATAGTGACTCTCAATATTCGCGTTAGTTTTCAATAAAATCCTCGTAATATAATTAACGAAACCGTTTCAAATCTGTTGCATATATGTGTTTGAATCATGAGCTGTGCGCAAAAGTTAAATTTCGACGGTTGCGACCGCGACGTGCTGTGGAACACGACCGACATGTCGGCGGACCTATCCAGTGGGGACAACACGTCAGATTTTCTCAACAGTTCTGTTGACTTTCCTTCACCTGTCAGGTCTCTCGTCCAGCCGAGGAGACTCCACTTCATTCAAGATGACGAAGACAATGTTCCGGCTGTCTCCCCCGTACAGAATAACGATCTTACACCGCCTTACAAGCGAGTCAGAGCGCTCAGGTAAGCAAAGCGCAAATCATCAAATTATTGTACTAATCAAACAAAAAGTCCATTATATTCAGCTAAAATAAAATTCCGCATTAAATAAACTACACATACGTGCAAACCAATCTTAATTGTAATTATTATTTGTGTTTAAAAAATTACTTTTAAAGTATACGTCAAATTGAACAAAAACTTTCTTTATACGCTAACAAAATATACAAAAATACATCAATATATATATTTTTTCATACTTTCATATACCTTGCTTAATTCTTTTGAGGTTTCGTGTATGTTTCGTTGTTAAAAGTGTTGTTTTCATTATCAAAAGCAAGATTTCTTCACAACCGTATGTCTAAGAATAAACTTCTCACGTTCACATGCGAAAAAACATGAAAAAACACAAAAAAAATGTTTTTTTCTTCATTTTCGTTGAGTTTATTTAATGCTTTTGTGTTATTGTCTTTGTTTTGTTGTCAAAAGTGTTGTTTTCATTGTAAAAAAGTTGTTTTCATTGATTCTCGTGACACTGATCATATTTTTTGTACACATCCAAGATGGCTGCTATTTTTTATGGCTGTTTGACAATTTGCAAGTTTACAATTGTTGAACAATATGCACTAAATATATATTAATTTCTTCTATGACTACAACCGATTATGTATTCTCATTTTTTAACCATTAATTCAGTAATTTTAAACATTATGTTTATCTAAAGATATAAGGAATACTTTTTTACATATGTTTTAAATATACTATCCATGTTTCTTTGTTGCATATAGTTATTAAACAAATAACTTTCTCTTTGCGTTCTACTTAAAACATATTATATTTGCTCCCAATGTTCAGCTTATGGCCACCACAACATATTACTAAAGGCTTCTGTCTGCTGCCAGTTCCTTAGTTTTTCATCTTTTCTATGGCTGATTGCTTATAATGAAAGCTCCATTAATATTTATACACGGCGCTTTTAATGACAGGTTATACTCATTTAATTTATTTTCAAACCCTAGTTGCCCCTGCGGCGCCCCCCTCCAGACCTCAGAGCACATTCTCTGGGACTGTCAGTTCCTCTCGTTAGAAAGAGGAGTCCTTTTCGAAGCAGTTCGAGGGAATCGCCTCGGCCCTATCGGGCATGCAGACTTTGTAGCGACTAAAAATTTTTTCCACGCATATACAATCTTTGCTCGTATATTCGGTGAGAGAATCTATCTTCCATCTCCAGCTTGCCGGCGGTCATAGCTCAATGGTAAAGCGTTTGCTTTGCAAACCAAAGGTCGTGGGTTTGATCCCCGATATATATAATCGTGTCGGAAACAACAGGGTCAGATCCTGTCTGCCCAGAAGTGGGCGACGTCGATGGCGTTACTTCTGGCCATCATCAGGTCTTCCTGGGTGCAGCTATTCGGGCACAGCGCACACTCCAGAAGGTGTGACAGGGTCTGCTCCACGCCGCAGTCACATTCAGTCGGTCCGCTGTAAAACTGCCAGGCCCTCATTTGTGTCCCCGTCTTGCATACTCCGGTCCGAAGTCTGTTAAGGGACCTCCATATATTCCACCCTTGGTCATGTCCAGGGGCTAGGTCCTAGATCCCCGATGGAGATAATAGATAATAAAATAAAAATGGATTTTTAATCGATTTATGAGCTCTAAAATACCTCCGGTTGGTGTGAATTTGATCCATCACCCGTAAAATGCCAGTTATAGCCTATCAATTAAAATTGGTGGTAGACGAAAGTCGTCCCGTGAAGACCACCCATTCATAGTAGATTCCTGTAATAATAAAGGATGATGCGTGAATCTCAGGCTGTAGTCTATGACGTTGGCGGATCAACACTCCACATGCAGCGTTTAGCCATATACACCATGGTAAGCGTCATAGAATTCCACAGATGAAACTTCAAAAAATTACTATCACCATCTGTCGGTATTCTCCTGTATGTGCTTACATAAAAAAAAAATCTCTTTACAATGCGGTGCTAATCTCTTTCACGGGTTCTTTCTTTTAACACTTCTGTGCAGTAGCCACAATTGTTCAGAGGGGACTCCCACTGAACTTATCATTTACTAACTGTACATAATCTGAATGAGCGCGTCATCAAGGAGACTTAACTGTCCTCCGGTGTGATGTGGGTGTGAGGCGGGTAAAGTCCAGCTCCATCAATATTATAAAAGTTTCATATTTTGTAAGTGAAGTGGTGAGAAAACAATCAAAGCTGCCTTTGTTCAACAACTCATAACAATCGTACTGAAACTTGTGTCCACTTGCTCCAAATCTGGTTTGGATATGATAAAAAAGAATGTTGTGAATGCTTTGGCAGGGGGTCACTGTTGTGTGATTGTGGAGACCTGCAGACCGCCTCACCTAAGGTCCTGCCCCGTGTGCCCGACTAACTGCACATCAAGACTAATGCTGGGCAGCACTATTGTTTTCGGTAAAATTTAATAAACTGTCTCTTCTGCAATGTATTTGGGTTTGAATCGCCTCTTAGTACTGGATAGTCGTGACTTCGGGAGCATCGGGCTAATCATCCCATCCTAACAGACTTCGGACCGGAGTATGCAAGACGAGGACACAAATGAGGGCCTGGCAGTTTTACAGCGGACCGACTGAATGTGACTGCGGCGTGGAGCAGACCCTGTCACACCTTCTGGAGTGTGCGCTGTGCCCGAATAGCTGCACCCAGGAAGACCTGATGATGGCCAGAAGTAACGCCATCGACGTCGCCCACTTCTGGGCAGACAGGATCTGACCCTGTTGTTTCCGACACGATTATATATATATCCCATCCTATGCAAGCATCATAGGTAGTGTGACTGTAGTGTTTGCCATAGATTTATGCTGAACCGTAAGACTCCAGGCAACTCTGGCAACAAATCGCATGAAAAGATTTCGTTACTACTAAGAAAAACCTCCCAACTGACAAGAACCTTAGACTGTCGGACTTGGAAATGTTTGAACAGACTAAGAACAGGAACCGATAGAACAAAGGACAACCTCCCTCAAAATACATAAGTACATTAAAAATGTACTTATGTATTTTGTATGAAATTTGCCTTACCGCCAATGTCCAAGAACGTATCTCGGTCATCAGTCGAAGACAATCGGTACTATGGATATACAGTGTCGGTACAGTGGCATACGAGTGCCCCAACATACGAGTTTTTTGAGATACAAGCCATCAAGCGAGCCATTTTTTGCTTTGAAATACGGACAAAATGTAAGATACGAGCAATCGGCTTAGCGGGTTGCACACAAACCGCGCGTCACGCTCACCCATGTGAATCCCCCCGAATAAGTTATCAGTGTGCTCTCGCTGTCAAAGCATCTTTGATAAGTTGTGCTCGCGTTTTGTGACTTTTGGGAAATTTGCTTTGAAATATGAGTAAGGTTGCGGAACGCATTAAACTTTTATGTCGATGTAACACTAATTTGTTTGTGAACGAATCTCTCGTGTCTTCTTCCGTTGATAGATATTGGGTCTCTACTCGATATCTGTAGGGCTCGAACCTCTGTCAAGAACTGTACATAGAATGTACTCAAGCGAGGTCACTAAGAACCCTGTAGTCGTATACGTAAACAATGCAGCCGTCTTATATTTGTATACGGCAGTCACAATTGGTGACCTTGTGAGAAAATACCTTCTAAATTTAATTGATTCGGTTTAAAAAAAAAGAGCAACTTTTCAGATAAATAATGAGCTTAATGTCTTACAGTTCAGAACAAATGTATAGCAAATACTGCAGTCAAACTTCCTATGACGTTTGCATAAGATGGGATGATTAGCCGGATGCTCCCGAGGCCTGGACTATTCAGTACTAAGGGGCGATTCAAACCTAAGTAATGACATATTGCTGAAGAGACTGTTTAGTAAACTTTAATGAAAACACTAGTGCTGCTCAGCATTACGTCTTGTGCAGCTAGTCGGGCACATGGGGCCGGACTTTAGGTGTGAGGAAGTCTGCAGGTCTCAACAGTGACCCCCTGCTAAAGCACTCCCCACCACGAGAGGTTGTCTCTCGTTCTGCCGACTCTAATTCTCAATCCTATAATACTATGAATATAAGTATTTAGTCTATAAATGAATCTTGGTTCAGAAATCAGAAATGCTGATCTTTTGTTAGAAATCGGTTTGTTTATCCCTGACAATTATTTAAGGATAAGGAGGCGCAGATTGTTTGTTCTTCCTTGAGGTAATACTAACCTGCCAGAGACTGTGCCTCTCGGGAGAGTGATTAGACTGTTCAACCATATTGCCTCGAATATTGATATATTCTATTGAAGCCCAGTTCAGACATGAGCTCCACGAATTTATTTGTCAAAGTAATTGTGTGGAGTCTTCTGTTTAGCAAGCTTCGCGACTTTTTAATAATTGTTAAATAATAGTAAATACCTAATTGTTTCTCTTATATTATATCTTATTTCAGGATCGTATTAAACATACAGTCGATTCCGCTTAATTGGGACAGCTGCTTATTTGGGACAAATCTCAAAGAACAGAAACCAAACCAAGAAACCAATAGTAAATTTATATGTTAAATTGGGACAACATTCCGCTTAATTGGGACAGTAAATTTAAGATCACAGCACTAATTGCGGATTTAAACCATTAGATATTTTTAAAATTTTAAGCAATTAAGAAAATCAGGGTATGTTGCAAGTTCCTATTATTAACTATGAAGAATTTTCAAGAATATATAACAATTTACCATGTTACGATGATAATGAAGACTGTGAGGATTCATAGAGGATTTTAGAAGGCATTAAATCAAAATAGTTTATATTACATATTTGTAATTTATATGATAATTTATATTACCTATATGTAATTAACAGTTTCCAAGAGCTTATAAAATAATATTATTGAAAAAAAAATGCATTGTTTAATTTTTATGTTTGTATTACTGGTTAATGCCCTTAGTTGTCAAAACGAATTAAATGAATTTAAAAAAATGTGAAATTCGCTTAATTGGGACAGCCGCTTAATTGGGACAAAATGTCCAAGTCCCGATGTGTCCCAATTAAGCGGAATCGACTGTATTTGTAATGTTTCTGAAAGAAATAAATAAAATTGAAATTGAAAAATCTCATGTTGTGATTGATGGATTGATTAGTTATTTAATATACACATACTATACATAAAAATTCTTTATACACATCAATTCGTTCAGAAAAATATCGGCAGAAGCGGGATTCGAACCAGCGAGCTTTGGAACCAACCGTTGCCCTTTGTTTATTACCCTAGACCACACGACCATCTCCTGCCCGAACTGATGCGTGGAATAATGTGTATTTACACGTAATTAAATATTTTTTATTATTCAATCGGTCAACATTTATTCACAAGATTTTTTTAATATTATCCTTTTCCGACAGTCTATTTATTTTTAGTAAGTAGCACTTGGGTCTCGAACCGAACTATAAATTGAATGGATGAGCAACAACTACTTCTAAGTCTGACACGGACTTTTACAACCAGTCATTTACCTGTGTTACTGATGAAGTTTTTGTGTGTCTGTCCAGGTTGTTTGACAGTCCCGCCACGCCCAACACTCTCCTGGAGAAGTGCTCCACGCCCAGCAACCAGCGCAGCCGCTTCCTGCCGCCGCGCTTCCACCCGCCCAGCAACAGCAGCCACCACACCCACACCTCCAGCAGCACCAGCACCAGCCACACGGAGCATGATGAGGGGCACCTGCGCGACCTGCTGCGGCCTGACGCCAACATCAACCCCTTCACACCAGATGGTAATGATCTAATATATTAGATTTAGCATTCTATTCAGGCTCTGGAACAAGTGTTCGAGGACATGAGATGCAGCTCTTATGTTGAGCAAAAGAGGGTTGCAGAAAATCGATAAGAGTGGAGATCGAGATGCAAGATTTTGTTGCTGCAAACCAATCTACCGGATTGATACTGCGAAGAAAAAATTATTAGGGCTTATATGAAGGTTAAAATAGTTAAATTAATCACTGAAAATATGTACAAGGTATTAGTTATTTCTGGAAAACATAAAAAGTTCTAATGAATATAAATTATTTTGGAAAATACACATGAATTATGCTATATTCTCTTGAGTATAACATTTTGGTATTTGTCTCTGAAAAGAGATATTGCTAATTTACACGACGGCAATAACAATTCATACTTTTAGAGACAAACTCAGAAGTTGTAAGGTAAGACTTGATCTCAAGCACAGAAGAAAAACAGTGTTTGATCTCTTAACCCTTTCGCATCGGTTGTCGGCATATGCCGTCTAAGATTCCCTAACCGTTCACATTGGTTGACGTGATACATCGTTTTGCTACTTTCAGTACTCATTGTGACATCTACGGTAGGAAGTTGGAAGTGCAGTCATTCCCTTTATCAACCTACATGTATGATTTACAGGAATCTGTAAAGCATGTAAATAAATATCGTCAGGTTTCGTCACAGGAGCGATTTTTCTGTAAACCGCATGTGTCAATGCCACCGCATGTATGGAGTCACATAATGAACGTTTGTTAAATATAATAGTTTTTTATCCATCATCTGATAGCTAAAGGATAGAAGAACCAATGTGATATATGAAAATAGGTCAGATAGGTATATTTATGCTTCAAATACTAGTTTTAAAGGGTTTACTAGGTTTGAAAAATTTATGCCGTATTAACAGTATAATTTGTATTCCACTGAGCCGTAACATAAGGGTTAACACATCGCATGCCTACTACACGCATCCTTGTATCATGCATCTAGCTCATGATGCCCACTACATGGATCCATGATCATGCACATCAACATACAACTAGCCTCAGTCTATTGCGGGCCCTGCTCAAGAGAGTTGTCAAAGCACTTATTTCCTGTAATAGAATATTCATTTTAAATGTATTTTGTGGCGGTTTTTGAAAAACGTTTTTATTTTTGTGTTTTTTCGCTATTCAATTAAGGTAATATATTTTCAAGTGTGAATATTGAAGCTGGTCCATTAAAACGAAAGTCTGAACGTAAAAATGAAACTATTATTCGGCCGCATTGGCTTTTGGTGAGATGCCAAGATTCGTAGCTGTAAAGATGTGGTAAGAAAATAAAATAATTATAGTTATAAACTGTTGATATTGATGATTGAATTGTATTTTGATGAGTATTTTTTGTTATTTGTAGGCATGCTGTTGAATAGAAAAAAGCGTAGTCTGTCCAAGATGTCGATGGGCTCCCCGGTGGGCTCCTCTAACCTGACCAGTGCAGCCGCCGACCTGAACCTCAGTGCAGACTCCGACGTCACAGAACAGCCACACAAAAAACTCAGGGTGAGTGATATTCCTAGTTGTAGTACAGTGAAACCTAATATATATAAACATCCGCTTTATTTTAACTTACATTTTAAATGCCATGACCCTGAGTAGATCTATGCCACGCCTCGTGGATTATCGAAGATTTGAGCCCGTAAATGGTGTCCAATTTTTAACCTTTTTTTTCTTGGGCAGACGAAAGATGTCGCTATAGACCCAAGTTATAACATTGACCGAAAACATACAGTTGTATAACACATCGGTGTGCTCACAGCACTGGCGGGCTTCCCGCAGCGGACCCATATTTGAGCTTATGGCACCCATACGGTTAATGAAAGAACAACTTCATGTCGCCGGGATCGTTATTAGGACAGTTGGTGGACGTATGAGGAGCAGATGAACAATATACAGTCTTTTTTTAGAAGCACATTGAAATGTATTCAAATTAAAAATGGACAAACTTTGGTATTCGGCTCAGGCCACTGACAATCAACCTCCGTTGAAGGCCGAGCCGAACTGAGACAGAGCGCTACGAAACACTGCAGTGCCCTTTTATCACCTGTCGGCGCTTTGACAAATTATCTTCTGTCAAAACAAACAAATTGGCGACACATGCGTGTCTGACGAGCAAACAAAAATAAGAGACGAAAGATTGTATATCAAGGTTTTCGGCACCAGCCTGCAAAATGACAGGCATTTTATGGACGAGGGATTAAATTCACATCAATTGGGAGTATTTAATATTTAGCTTATAAATCAATTGAAATATGTATTTTTATCTCATTGGGGATTGAACACACGACCTTCGGTTTGGCAACCAAACGCTTCAACCACCAAGCTATCATCATCAGCCTGTGTCCGTCCACTGTTGAACGTAGGCCTCCCGCATGAGTCTCCATCTTCTTCGATCCTCCGCCTTCCGCATCCAGGTCACTCCCGCTATTCTTCTTATATCGTCAGTCCATCTTGCAGGAGGTCGACCAATGCTTTGTTTTCCAATTCTTGGGCGCCATTCCAATACTTTTCTTCCCCATCGACCGTCGTCCCTTCGACAGATATGTCATGCCGTTGCCACTCAAGTGTGTTTTATTCGTTGGGTTGCATCCACTAATTGAGTATTAGTATACTCAATTAGTGGATGCTACCCAACTAAGCTATGCCATTGATATAATATTTGTCGCTTGTAATGATTGCAGGAGTCTAACATATCCCGCTACCACCAAGAGTTTGTGGAGAAACGTGTGCTGGGCCGGGGGACCTTTGGCTCCGTGCACCTGTGCACCAACAGACTGGATGGTTGTGACTACGCCCTGAAGAAGTCCCTGCATCCCATTGCGGGCAGCGCCAGTGAGAAGACAGCGCTCAACGAGGTGTGGGCGCACGCCGTGCTCGGCAAGCACCACCACGTCGTCAGGTGAGGAACACTTCACTTACCACCCATACCGTTCATCGATGTCAACGTTGATGCCAATTGATGCAGAATGGTATCAATTGTAAAAAAAATAATCTCAAAAACAATTTATGTATTTTTTAAACCCTCCAAAGACGAAAGTTTTTATTTGATAAAAACTTATGTTTTAAGCTATACTCACTGTGAATGGGCGGTATTCAAAGGACGACTTTCGTCTGCCACCAATTTAATTAATATGCTATGACTGCAATTATACGAGCCAACCATCAAATTGACACCAACTCTCCCAATAGAGCTTAGAAATCAATGAAAAGTATTTTTCTTTTTATTCTTTGTTGGAGATCGAACCCACCACCTTTGGCTTGTTGACAAACGATTGAACCCTCCAGAGACGAAAGTTTTTTTTCGATAAAAACTAAAGATTTAAGCTTTATTTTATCAGCATGTAGTTTTCTTCATAAAGCAAATATATTTAAAAAAAAATACACAATGCTTTCTTGTAGAAAAGCTATGTGACGTATGGTCACGCTAGTCCTGAGGGTTAAGGGGTGGCTCAACCCTACCGGGAGCATGTATAGAGCTTAAATTGAATTAAATAAATTTAAAAAAAACAAGCTTGGTCGGGTTTTGAACCGACAGCATCTAAATGATAAACAAACGCTTTTACCACTGGACTATGCCGCCCGATATTAGTGCTTACTTATTTAACATTTGTTAATGTTTTGTTTTATGGTTGCAGATACTACTCGGCGTGGGCAGAAGACAACCGTATGATCATCCAGAACGAGTACTGCGATGGGGGCTCGCTGTAAGACTTCCTCGCGGAGCACGGGGCGCTCAGCGAAGCGCAGCTGCTGGTGCTGCTGGCGCACATGGCCCAAGGCCTCAAGTAAACACAAATTATGTATTATTGATAGTGACCGTGCTAGGACAACCTCTCGTCAGCCGGAGGGTGCTTCTACTTGTGCTCTGACTGATCTGAGTGTGTCTCCACACCTGAAGTGAACACATATATTATTTTTTATGAAATCATGCTTGCTAATGACCGTGCTAGAACAAACTCTCGCCAGCTGCAGGGTGTGTCTTCACGTTTCGAGTCAACACACAGCATATTTTTTTGACGCTACCGAGGCCTGGACAATTTGGTTTTGTCCTTAAGAGGTGGCTCAACCCTACCAGTCCCATATATATAGCGTAGATTTGATAAAATAAATTTTTGGTAGACGAAAGTCGTCCTATGAAGAGACCACCCTCCACTCATAGTGAATTCCTGTAATAATAAGGATTATTATTATTATTATTATATCAGAATTTGTATAGCGCTTTTTAATAACCGAATGGTCATTCCGGCAGCGCTTCTTTGCCTCTCTGAGTAGAAAGGTGGGTTTTGAGTCTGCTTCTGAAGGATGCCTCCGCTTTAAGTTATCTTATGCTTTCTAGCAGCGAGTTCTAGGCCATTGGTGCCGCGTCATGTTTACTCAGTCATCACATCTATTGCTGCCAGCCTTGGTGGTTGCACATCACAAATGCAATAATAAAGGTATATTCACTCGAGAGGCGGCCGTCGCCGTTGGGCGCCAGGTCGGTACTCTCGTTGTGAGTATTGTTACGTATTCTTTATATATGGCGGACGATGTCGAACGTCAGTCTTTGTTGAAGACAACACACAGAGGCTAAAAACTGCTGAGTAAAACAGCAGATAGAATTCACGAGTCCATCTGGTAACTAAGTACAGTCAAAGACACAGGTGCTGTCCGCAGCTTTCCCTCCCAAGCGTCACACTCAAACGACTCCACAACATCGGCGGTCACTGACAGAAAACACACTGTCACACCACACAACACGTAGAGCAATGCACAGAGACTGAGAGCACTATAAGTTGAGATCGCTCGCCTCGCATCCCATCTGGACAAACTCCTTCACTTTTCAATCCAGAGAATGAAGAATTAATGATTATGTGTGAATGTCAGGCTGTAGTCTATGACGTTGGTGGATCAACACTTCACATGCAGGGTTCAGCCATATATAGCATGGTAAGCGCCATAGAATTCCACAGATGAGACTTTAGAATCACTATTACCATCTTGTCTCACTCCTCTACTGAAAAGAAGTAAGACTGGCGGCGCTCGCAGCATGGCAGAGCAGATGCTCGACCTCGCTCAAGGGGAGACACACATACTCCTTCTTTCCTTCCGTCCTCGATAGAATGGAGATGCCGTGGCTTATTCCAAACCACTGGACTAGTCAATTCATGACTGGGCACGGCAATTTTAAGGCTAAACTCTTCAATTTTGGCCACGTTGATAGTCCAGACTGCCCATGTGGTAGCCCCTTGCAGGACGCTGAACACGATCTGTGGCATTGCCCAATATTAGATTTAAGTAGGGAAAGGCTCTTCAACGTAATGCAACAGAAGCCTGGACCGGTTGGATATGTCGACCTCATCCCTAACTACCTAGTCTAACTACCATGCCTTTTGTGTATACGCAAACCTTCTGCAAAAAGTCAAAAAGTCCAAATTTTAACGTCTGAACTACTAACTTTTACACCCACGCTTGGTGTTGCTCACTAAAACTCGTAACTTGCATACCGAGAAAGTACTCTGAAAACAATGCCTTGGTAAGTATACCCAAAGAGCGCAGGTACAAGGCAATCGGCCCGGGGCCCAAAAAAAAAAACTATCACCATTTGTTGGTATTCTCCTGCATGTGACACAAAAAACCTCTCTATCTGTATTGATATTAACATCCTCTCTCTCAAAAGGCTGTTATTCAGTCGCGTGATGGCAGGACTAGGAGCAGATTGATAACACAGACTTTTTCAGAAGCACACTGACATATATTTACGTTAAAACTAGGTTTCCCGATCGATCGTAATATAGCGTTACTTTCGCCACGACCGATCGGGACTTTACAATGCGGTCTCGTTGACGGACGGTACCCACTGGCTCTGCGCTCAGGATGGGCTCTCGCCCGCACCACGAGCGGCGGTATATATAACTAACACACAATATGGCGGACACATAAATGTATGACAAGCGAACAGAAATAAGAGACGAAAGATTGTATATCGAGGTTTTCGGCACCAGTCAGCAAGGGCTATATCATGCTGATGTCAATATCCATGAAAATTTCAATAACAAACTTAGAGAGGAGAATGTTAGTATATTGATTGGTCATTTGACAATAATGAATTGTTTGATTGCTTGCAGGTACATTCACTCCATGTCGATGGTCCACATGGACATGAAGCCCGGGAACATCTTCATCTCCTATGAAACGGCTGATGATTCAACCAAGTGCAGCTACGACTCGGCCGACGACGGCTTCGTGGAGCACGACGAACCCCCGCCCAGCCCGCATGTCACCTACAAGATTGGTAAAACTACACTATACTGCACTAATAACTATACATTTAAATGGCTTTAAAGTAAGATGTTTAACCAATGCATCCTCCCTGTATTAACTTATGGCGCAGAGACGTGGAATCTAACAGCAAGTCTTGCACATGAAATAAAGGTCACCCAGCGTGCTATGGAGAGATCCATGAGAGGAGTGTCGCTAAAAGATAGAATCTGAAATTAGAATATCCGAAGAAGAACTCTAGTAGTGGAGGCTACACAACGAATATATACACTTAAGTGGCAATGGGCAGGACATATCTGTCAAAGAGACGACGGTCGATGGGGAAGAAGTGTATTGGGTTGGCGTTCGAAAACTAGCCGACCCCCTGCAAGATGGACTGACGATATGAGAAGAATAACGGGAGTGGCCTGGATACGGGAAGGCAGAGGATCGAAGAGGATGGAGACTCATGCTAGAGGCCTACGTTCAACAGTGTGCGAACACAGGTTGATGATGATCATTAATTACACAATAAAGGCATTGATTAGTGCTAAACGAGAAAAATTTATCGAATTCGACCGTTCGTGATGATTTGAAACGTCTAGGTTCAAATCTACAAGATTGATAACACTACAGAACATTACTATCTGGACCAAATGGTGCGCCATGGGTATTACAGTTTTAATTTATAGTAAAAAAAATACCCGGTTTGGTGATGGGTACCCGGTTCTTTTAAATTCTTCTTATAAATTCCCAACTGCCGGATAATAAATTTGGTCGGCTTTTAGATGCCCTAAATGCAATTTCATAAATACTAAATAGTCATGGTTTTTTGCTTTTATTTCCAGGTGACCTTGGACATGTCACGTTAGCGAGGTCGCCGAGCCATGAGGAGGGCGACTGCCGCTACATGTCCCTGGAAGTGTTGCACGATGATGAAATCACCGATCTGACTAAAGCCGACATCTTTGGCCTCGGTAAGCTTGCTTTATCTAGATACAGAGTCCCTATATATAGCATTTCTAACCTTTTAACTGCAGCGTCTATTTAGTGAAATTGTTAATCAATCTAAGCGTTCAAAACGTTATTTTAAACATAACTATTTGTATTAAACCTCCAAAGTAATTGTTATAATCAACTCTCATCTTAGATGGAATCTGTCAATTCATACAGTCAGGGATCAAGGTCCAAAACAACAAGTATAGAGGAATTTGCGGTGTACGAAATTCTATGTATTAGTAATATTAATAAGGAATGCTTACGCATAGATGCGGAGCATGGACCATGCCAATAATCTGCCACTCTATGTGGATTGAAGGGATCGAGGTCCAAAAACCGTATCAAGGAATGTGCAGCGTATGACATTCAAATGTATTAATATAATATTTAACTGCTCATTCATGTTGTAAATTAGAGTATAAAAAGGGGTCTCGTATTAAATAAATTAGTACCAACTCAACTCCGGTCTTTGGTCTTATCCTCAGTGCCGGAACCTTGGTATTCCGGCATCACCATATAAGCTGATGATGTAATTCCGGGACCGCGATCTCGTTTCCGAAATACTAAGAGTCGTGTTTCAACCGTAAAACTAGTAATTTGTAGTAATTTTTGTCACTTGGTGGGAGCCGCCGATTCAGTACTGCAGCTCTAAACAGTCAAAATTGTAATGTGTATTTGTTGGTTGCAGGTTTGACGATATACGAGGCGGGCGGTGGCGGTCCTCTGCCCAAAAACGGTCCCGAATGGCAAGCAATCAGACAAGGGCAGCTGCCAGACCTGCCTGGGTGTAGTCAGGAACTCAATAGGCTACTCAAGGTGAGAAACACAGGATTCAAAAACTTAGCCCTTACAAATCCTATGTCCACATGCAGTGGCCATTAGTTTTTCCTGCTACCTCCTATATCTGGCGGGTATAGCTCAGGGGTTAAAGTGTGTGCATGGCAAATCGAAAATCTTGGGTTTAATCCCTGACGGAGATTAAAAAAAAACTTTTAATTGATTTCTGAGCTCTAAAATACCCCCTGTTGGTGTGAATTTGATCCCTCACCTATAAATATGCCAGTTTATTAATCAAAATTAGTCCTTCTTCAATAGTATATATATAATTTCTTGTTTGTTTTGCAGAGCATGATCAACATCCGTCCCTCAGAGCGCCCCACGGCGGCCGGCATCTTGGCCTCGCCCATCCTGCGCCGAAGGGGCCACCTGACGCAGGAGGAGCTAAAGCGGGAGCTGGAGAAGACTCGCGGGTACAACAACATCCTGGTCCGCAGGCTGCACGAGTGAGTACACCCAGCACACCAGAGACACTGCCTCTTGGGAGAGCGATCAGACTGTTTAACCAAATCGCCTCGGATGTTGATATATTCCACGTAAAGGAGGCCCAATTCAGACATGAACTCCGAGTGTCTTTAGGTCAATGTATGAAAAATCGTGCCAATTATTCGGGTATTGCCGGAATACAATACATACTTGAATTTCCATTGACTCAGTAATATTCTGACACTCGTATGCAGGGACGTATCTCCCAAAGAGTAACACTAACCTGCCAGAGACTATGCCTCTTGGGGGAGGGATCAGACTGTTTAATCAAACCGCCTCGGATGTTGATATATTTCACATAAGGGAGGCCCAATTCAGACATGAACTCCATGAGTTTCTTTGGAGGAATAATTTGTTGGCGTCTGTTTGGTGAGCATAGGGACCTTCTGTTTTTGTCTTTATTGGTTTGTTCTTAGTACTTAATCATAAGTACCTATGTTTGTATATATTGTATTTTTTTATTTTAGGATTAATTCTTATTGTACTTCAGAAATTACTTGAGTTTTAATTTTTAATGTTTCTGTAAGGGAAAAAAATAAATAAAATTAAGAAATCCACGCAGAGACACTGCCCCTTCATTATGACGTGACATATCCCCCGTCTAATTAAAGCAGGCCGCATAGTCCAGTGGTGAAAGCGTTTGATTTTCATTTGTTTGTTGGTTCAAATCCTGATCAAGTTTAATTTTTAAAAATATATTTAATAAAATCTTAGCTGTATACGTGCCTGGTAGGGTTAAGACACTTCTTCAAGACAAAAAATGTCCAGGCCTCAGGAGCGTCAGGCTGATCATCCGATCTCTTTAAAAACATTTTTATTATTGAACACCTAAATTTTTCTTTGCTACTACAGACTCCCTTAATGCAAGATAGCGGGCTCATGCTCTGGAGGCTCCTGGAATCCATCAAATCTCTGGATAAATTTTGTTTTGTCCTTAAGGGGTGGCTCAACCTTATCGGAAGTATGTATAGCGCTTAGATTTGATTAAATATATTTAAAAAATCAAGCTTGTTCGGGATTTGAACTGACAGCGTCTGAATGACAAACAAACGCTTTAACTACTGGACTATGCCACACGACCTCACATTACAGCTGTATTCTACTGTAGTAATGTTCAAAATTAACTTAAATTTATGCCGGATGAACACTATTAATTCACAACAATGTGAACCGAAATAAATGGGCATTATCGCACTTTGCCAAGCTTTGGGCGAATTCAAGCAAATAGTTGGCAAAGTTCTAGCGCAATCGGATGAACGGTACGGCAAAGCATGAACATGATTTTTTTTTGTTTACAGATTCATGAAGCAGCCGCACCTGAACAGCGGCCCCCGGCGCAGCGGCCGCTCGTACAACTTTGCGCGCTCCACCAGCAACGTCAACTTCTAAACGACGGCTATCGGGCCGACTATTCCATGAGATACGCCGTTCTTCCACTGCCCTGCGCCAATAGACCATAAGCACGTTCGAGACGCCAATAACGGATGCCGTTCGATACGATCTTCCAGTTTTATATGTTTAATGTATACGATAGTCAAAAAATAATGCTAAAAATCCTACTGTGTGTAGTTTATGTTAAATTCAGGCAAAAAATCTATGTAAACAAACAAGTAAATCTTTTTATGAAACCACTGCGTTTAGATAAATCATTTTACCCGTTTCGGTGACAACGCACCATCGTCAGAAGCTATTTCTTAAAAACTGTCTTTTGTGAGTAGCTTCTGAGGAAGGTGTGGTGGCACGAAACCAGTGATGTATTAAAAAACTTGATGGTTTCTTAAAATATTGGGTCGAAACAATTCGCCACACACGGCTAAACCCAAAAACCACAATATAATCATTTATTTTCGATGAAACGTAACTCTTTATCCTTTTTAACCCTTTCATCACGGCTCGGTTTGAATACAAATTATACTGTCAATTATAAAACTAGTATTTGAAGCATAAATGTCCTTATCTGGTCTATTTTCATATATCACATTGGGTCTTGTATCCTTTAGCTATCAGATGATGCATAAAGAACTATTCTAAGAAAGTTAAACTTAATCGTTTCATACAAAGTGTTTTTCAATTTTATACTTCAAAATATTGGAACAACACAATTGGCTGCACACGGCTAAACCCAAAAGCCACAATACCTATAATAGCTATAATAATAACAAACATAATTTTCTCATAACTCTTAAAAAGAGTAAGAATCAAATGCCAATGTGCCTTTCAAAACTTATCATCTCTATGTACCATAATTTATGTTATAATACAAGGTTAAACGTGTTAAATGTTGAGCTTTATTCTCAAAATTGTTAAAATAATTTACTACGTAATCATCATCATCAGCCTGTGTCCATCCACTGTTGAACGTAGGCCTCCTGCATGAGTCTCCTGCGTCCTTCTCGATCCTCCGCATCCCGCTTTATTCTGATGATCCGTCGGGGATCGAACCCATTATCTTTGATATGGTAAGCTAACGCTTTATTCACTAGGCCATACCCGCCGGCAGTCTGTGGATTCTTTTACAGCTTGCAAAATGATTTGAAAATTATATTTATTTTATGCATTGGGTATTGAACCGCAACTTTCGGTTTCGTAAGCAAATGCTTTACATCCAAGCCACGCCCGCCGTCTATAAACATCCACTGGGAAGGATCAGCACCAACTTGCACTGCTCTTAACACATTCGCATCGGGAAAGGTATTAACACCCGTTACCTCGACTAATGGTTAATTACGGGAAGGGTATTTTTACCTTTTACGCACTCTGATCTTTAAAGTCGGGTAGGGTATTTATACTTGTTTTTTTCTACAAGCATTTTAATTTTTCTTACTTATAAGGTTCGACATTATCAATTTTACAAAAGTAAGTGCATATTTAAGACACAGGGTCACTACAAATTCTTTTCAATTTTTAGAATAAATAATGTTTGTTTATTTTGTAACATCCAATATATATTTTTAATTTTATTGTATAATCGCTAGTATTTTATGTATATTTTTTGTGATAATGCCCTTCATAAGGGTTATTATCACCATGAATATCATACTCTAAATCTTAAAATATATTTATAACTCTAAAAAACTTACCCTTAAAAGTTTTAATGTGTATTTTCAAGTTGTGGACATAATTTAAAATAATTGTTAGATGTTCTACAACTTTTCAATGATTTTGCTGGTGGTGCTATAATAAGTGAGTATCATATTGAAAAAAATATGTAGTTATGTTGGATATTTTAAAAGTTATGGCAGTTTATGTAGAAACATATTTTTTACAAGCGACATGGATTTATCGCCCGTATTAGAGGAGCAGCCGAGCGCGAATGTCACCCGATGCGAATGTGTTAAGTGCGAGATGCGGATTTATCCGAATACAATATTGAATATAATTTTGTTTCGTATTCCGACATTCCTTCATCAAAATTTTTTTTACGATATGTATTGAGTTGTGGGTTTCATTCTACACGTTTCAAATTTGACCTGTTTTTTTAAAAATAATAATGAATTTATTTAATTTAGTTCTGAAGGTGAATATAAATGCAGCACTGACCAATCAAAACACATAAAAAAAATCTTCCTTAAATATACTTCATTTTTCATTGCCTAATTGACTTATTTCGTGACTTTTTATGAAATCTTATTTCGCACGTAAAGGGTTAAAGAATGTATATTTTAGAATTTTTAAATTTTGTCTTGACATATTTGATTCAGCGTTAAACATTTTCACAGACACAAATTTATTTAGATTTGATAATATTGGTTGAAAGAACTGATTGCTAGGTACAAAAAAAAAGTTTAAATTTCAATGTCTGTACATTGCCGGTTCTTGTGTGCCATTCAGTTGGGCTCATTTTGTAAAATTTAAAACACCATCGTCATAAGTGTGTATACAGCAACTACTGCTGAAATATTTTCTTTAGCCTTTTTAAAACCCATACATTTTTCGTATTGTCTTTTCCGAGTATTCATATTCTTTATTCTCTATTATATGAGTATATCTCTAGCAGTTTGGACGAAATTCATCGGGTCTTTGTCGCCACTCAAGCATACATTCATATCGAATCTTCAGTGCACTATATTACTTGAAAATAATTGATTGCCAAATACGAAAAAAAAAATGAAAGAAAACATGTTAATGCACATTTTTAAATATCGATGTTTGTGCATTGCCGGTTCTTGT
This sequence comes from Glossosoma conforme, assembly GCA_022606575.1. Classification (NCBI taxonomy): domain Eukaryota; kingdom Metazoa; phylum Arthropoda; class Insecta; order Trichoptera; family Glossosomatidae; genus Glossosoma; species Glossosoma conforme. Next base: position 333,441 of record JAGTXR010000301.1, read on the forward strand.
GCGCCATTCCATTACGTTTGTTATCTAGATTGTAAAACCATCATCGTAAGTGTAAATACAGTAACTACTGCTCTGAAATATGAGTCAGTATGAGTTGGGCTCTTTACGGGTTAATATGCGCGCTGAAGTTGTTGCAGCTATAGCGGCTCATTGCAGTGGCTTTTTGCTCTTTTTCAAATAATTGCATTACAAAAATTATTACATTTCAACTTCAGCCATAGTCAATCAAAACAATATTTAGGAATTATCACATTTTCCGGTTTTTTAATTGACATTGTCGTATGGTGTAGAAGATACATATCATCGGAGCTCTCAGGTGTTGTTAGCACAGTAAGGGGAGGTGTTAAGGACTGAGTGCGCTAGTGCGCTAGTGCGCTATAGCTCAACAAGCATTCATTAAGTCTTCCATTACGGCTCGGTTCTTATACAAATTATACTGTCAATTATAACTAGTATTTGAAGCATAAATGTACTTATCTGGTCTATTGTCATATATCACATTGGTTCTTGTATACTTTAGCTATCAGATGGTGCATAAAAAAAATCTATATCACGGCTACCGATGTCAACAGTCGGGGAATCTTACACGGCATATGCTGTCAACTGATGCGAAAGGGTTAAAGCATTGAAATTTAAAATCACGTATATCTGTGTAATTGTCCTTAATTGTTTTATTGATTGTCCCTGTCGCAGCAGCTGTGTGCGCATTTAAAGCATTTACATAACAGAATCGAAAAAAAAAAACAAACTCAATAAATGTACATATCTACCTTACATATAATATATATTGATTTTACGTAAAAAAATAAACTCTTTGACGTCATTCATTTAAGAATAGATTTTTATATTTTTCGATTATGCTATTTTTTTTGTTAAACGTAAAATCATTTTCTTTATCATTTTTTTTTGTATTGAATCATTTTTTTTTGGTGAATTTTTAGAATATATTTTCAATATTCTAATATTTACAAATCATTCAACAAAATCCATACAGAAATTCAACGATCGATACACAAATAGAAACTCACAGCAAACGTCATCTTATAAAACATTTCTTTCATTAATAAATTGGTGAAAAAATTTAGCTTATGCCATTTTTATATTAAATAATCGTGTCGGAAACATCAGGGTCAGATCCTGTCTGCCCAGTCTGAAGTGGTCTCGTCGATGGCATTACTCCCTGCCATCATCAGGTCCTTCTGGGTGCAGCTGCTCAGACACAGCGCACACTCCAGAAGGTGTGACAGGGTCTGCTTCACGCCGCAGTCGCATTCAGTCGGTCCGCTGTAAAAGTGCCAGGCTTTTATTTGTGTCCTCGTCTTGCATACTCCGGTCCCAAGTCTGTTAAAAGACCTCCATATATTCTACCCCTGGTCGTGTCCAGGAGCTAGGTCCTCTTTTGGGGTAATTCAAGTAATGGCTTCAGTTGCGCTTCTCCACATGTTCAGCCGCAGGATGGCCTCAGGTATCACCAGTTCCGTTGTCGACTGTAGGAAACTTCTTCTTGATTTGAGCCGTGTGATTATCTTTTAATATCCAAACATAGGGTGGAGTGTGTCGAGGGTTGCTTTGGAGAGCTCCTTCTGGTGGTAACTTCTTGCTGTATGTTTGGTGGGGCGATGCCTGAGATTTGATATTGGGGTAGGTTTTAGACACCCCGTAACAGTCAATATCTAATTTCTTGGGATGGGCAGACCTCATCCATATTTATGATAGAAATGTTGAAATATAATATGATGTTTGCTGTAAATTTGTATGCGTGTATCAATTATTGAATTCCAATTCAAGTCAATCGTATTTGTAGTTTTTTTTTTTTTTAGGAATCAGTATTTTTTTTAAATCATTTGTTTTTCTTTTTCTCTAATTAATGTAAAATAAATAATAAATAAATACTAATGTATACTTAATAAGTTCTTAAGGTAATTTAGGCGCATTTATAGATTAATAGATATAGTAGCTGTCAAATGTTATCCATAGGGATCGTTTATTTTAAACCGAAGATGAAAAAGAAATTTAAAAGGTGTTATTTAAATTGCTCTTCTTACGATGATATATATTTTTTATTAATATTTTGTAAACCCACTGAAAAACATGTTTTCATAATCATCATCATCATTAGCATGTGTCCATTCACTGTTGAACGTAAGCCTCCCGCATGAGTCTCCATCCTCTTCGATCCTCCGTATCCAGGACACTCCCGCTATTTTATGATGTCGTCAGTCCATCTTGATCAACCGACGCTTTTTTTGCCATCTTTTGGATGCCACTCCAATATTTTTCTTCCCCATCGAACGTCGTCTCTTCGACAGATATGTCACATTGCCACTTGAGTGTGCCTATTCGTTGTGTAGCCTCCACTATTTGAGTTCTTCTTCGGATATCCATGTTTCGGATTCTATCTTTTAGAGACTCCTCTCATGGATCTCTCCATAGCACGTTGGGTGACCTTTATTTTATGTGTAAGACCTGCTGTCAGATTCCACGTCTCTGCGCCATAAGTTAATACAGTGAAGATGCATTGGTCAAACACATAGATATAACGAATATCCGAGGCATATTTCTGGATGATTTGTAAATCTGTTTTTCTTAAGGAAATCGGACAATTATCCGGTTGCTCCTGAGGCCTGTACCATTTGGTTCAGACACGCGGTTAACAACATGCGGTGACCCATCCATGTTTTGTAAGGCGCCCAATGTTGCCTTACTAGGTGATATAATGAGAACCGCACATGTTATATTACCGCTGGACATTTTTTTTAAGTGTTATTAAAGTAAAAATTGTATCAGATTACTCGCTGGTGTTTAGTTCTTTATAACTGGCATGCGTCGCAGAATTCATTTATCAATTTTTTTCCTGAGTGCTTACATCATATAAAAAAATATATATATTCCACAGCATATACTTTTATATTTCTTTTAAAAATTCGGTGTTGCCGTTGTGCCTTTTTTATGACTATGTTTTTTTTTAAACTAATTAATGTTTATTAATAATTTTTGGTAGGTTTATATATTATATTTGTAAGAAAAATAGAATTTTAGTTTTGTAAGCTTTGGTGAGATGACATGTGATAATAAAAAAAATGAAAAAAATGTTTTGTGAGGGAAGGGGACGAGAAATGTTTCATACGCATAAAAAATTACCTTAATTATATCATGTTAAGTGCTTTAAATATATGTTTAATGTATAAGAAGTGCATCAACCCTTGAGTTGCGGTTATTGTTTTTATCATTGTTCCATAGGAAGTGTCGATAATCCATGGAAAAATAAAATAATTATATATTTTTTTATGACGAATTATTATTTTATTCATATATACAATATCCATTTTTTTTAATTTTAACCGTAAATCTTCTGAAAGTAAAAACAACACATATGTTGTGTGATCGGCCACTAACGTTTGAAAAAACATCGCAAGCTGTGTATAGTCGGCCACTAAGCGTTGGCGGAACGATCACACACATGTTGTGTGACCGGCCTTTACCCTCGGCCTGGTGATTACACACATATTGTGTAATCGGACTGGATAGTGTTAACAGTTGCATTTTTACATTTGCATTTTTACAGTTGTAGTATTGTTCAACATTTTTTGTGCGTGTGTGTTAACGTTCCCTTCTCAAAATGTTCATAGTCAACAAAAAACCAATGTTGATAGTTACGTAAGTTTTGTGCATTTTTTAAAATGATTTTAGTGTTTAATCGTTCAACTATTAGCGATAAGTAGGTTCTTAAAAAAAATAACAGGTATTCATAATTTGCACGACAGACTGCTTCGGAACGCTCTTCCAGCATCTGTGTTTCCTCACTCTTACAAATGGATCTATATTTTTTAAGTCTTAATGCATTATACATACTTACGCATGCAGCGTCTAACCGTCTTGGTTGAATGTCATAAAGCCACTAAATTATAGCGTAAAAATCTTTTTTATTAACCTTTGCTTTCCGATGACATGTATTCCCTACAACTGGACTCTAATAATGACAATATCCATATAATATATATAATAGATACTGAGTGAACAATGCTTGTATTCCTCTGTAATATTATTAAGTACTAAATAAAATTATAATAATGTTTAGTTATTCATTTGTAGCTAAGGAATTAATCATTTGTGGAATAATTGGGGATAGAATCACGCGCACGCGTCATGCATCTGTGTGAAAGGCTGCGCAGACTTACAAATTTGTTGGAACCGGGCACATGTTCGGCTTTTCGAACGTTTTGTCAGTATGAATTGGGCTGCGCACTGGTCAATATGCACGCTGAATTTGTTGCAGCAATATATTTTTTCTAATTTTCAGATACTTCCATTACAAAAATTGTTACATTTAAACTTCAGCCATAGTCAATCAAAGCAATATTTAGGAATATTCACATTTTTCCGGGTTTCTAAATGACATTTTCATATGGTGTAGAAAATACATATCAGCAGAGCTCTCGGATGTGTTTAGCACAGCAAGGGGAGGGTTAAGCTCTCGTTGAGTTGCAAAAATAAAACCACTGTTTTTTTTTGCAACTATAAATATTTTTTTTACCTAGTTTTGTAAATCTTTTCAATGGTAACTCTTGTATAGCTTGTATCATATAAATATCCTAATCTAATTTGTTTAGTTTTTACCTTTTTTTATAAACTATTTGATTCATTTTAGTTTACGTTAGATGTGTATGTCAATAGATCAATACATGTTATATATATATAACCATAATATAAATGTTTTTTTTTTTTAATAATTAGTATCCATTCCATGATTAGTTTTGGTGTCGGGATAATTTCTCGGCTTTTTGTATGTAATAATCAATAATTTCCCTGACTAATTGCACACCAATGTGGTGTACATGCTCTCCGATACGTGCATCCGCCAAAACTGTATAAAAATGGATTTTTAAATTTTTATTAGAATATTTTTTCAATACTCTAATCTTCATTTATAGATCATTGACTATATTTCAATATTATAAGTAATTAAATACACACATACAACTATACATCAAATTTTTTACGCATCAATTCATTCAGAAAAAATATATCGGCAGACGCGGGATTCGAACCACGAGCCTTGCAACTTTTGCTCTGTTCTACATCACTGATTGAACCATAAAAATAATAATATACATACTCTGAATATATACTACAGAGACATCTGTCGCTATATGATGTTAACAATGGTATATATATATATATACATCAGGTTTCGCGTATTTGCTCAGGCAGAGAATAGTCGTGTGGATAGCGAGTGTGTAGAACGGAGCAAAGGTGCAAGGCTCGTGGTTCGAATCCCGCGTCTCCAATATTTTTTTGAATGAATTGATGCGTATAAAATTTGATGTATAATTGTATGTGTATATTTAATTACTACTTTATGAATCCTTACTTAATGGGAGCATCTTAGGCCAAAGTATCGGAGAGAGCTGGTCACGATAATGTGGTGGCTATATGTGCTCCAAATGGGAATCCCCTCGGTGGATGGCGCCTATAAGGTGCACAATGAATGATCTCACAGATTTTATATACTATATAACATATATTTAATTTTTCTATTAAGACGCATCGGGTTAAGGGATATATTTTTTGTCACGAGCATGGCAACCCTGGATTTTTCGATTTAATCATTTATTTTAATTTTATTTCGGTTGTATTTTTCGGTCATAATTTTTCATACAAAATTTATGTTCAATATTTAGAATGTATCGGTCATAATTGCATGCAGCAGAATAAATAATTTACTGTCACAGTTTATATTGAATGATGATAATTTAAATGACATTGGTCACGATTTACGTTATATGGTCAAACTAACCTAATCTAACCTTACTCCGACCTAGTAATAATTTATTCTGACCTTTAATAATTTAATTCTACCCTGGATTCTTCGATTTAATCACATTTTATTTTGACTCATCGGTAACGACGTGGGGCGCACTGGACGTCTGGTGCACGGGACAAGTGGTGCACTGGATGTCTCGCTAACCTAACCTAACCTAACCTAACCTATGTTATTTCGTTAATAAGACACGAATCTCTGGACTCTACTGACAAAGCCTTAGGTTACTCTTACATCTAACCTGCAAGCAATGGAACACAGGCGTGAGATTGGTTCACTTAGTCTTTTCTACCGTTATTACCACGGTCGCTTCTCTTTAGAACTTAAAGAACTAATTCCTCCTGCACCCACACACAACTGACAAACTCATCTTACACTTGCCAAACATCCATACACGGTTAATATGTGTCGACCAAGAACTGGCAGTTTCCAAAATTGCTTCCTTAATGCCGCAGGTAAGCTTTGAAATGCTCTTCAAGCATCTGTGTTTCCTCCTTCCTACAATATGGATCTCTTCGAGAAACAGACAAATATACACTTGCAATACCTCCAACCCACACACAAACACAACACACGTTTCCCGCATGCAGTGTCCAGCCTCCCTGGCCGAGCGTCATAGATATTGGTCTTTACTGGCCGTGCTCTCCTGCATGCGATTACATAAAAAAAGGTTAGGTTAGTTTAACGAGAACACATGTTCCATGCACCAGACGTCCAGTGCGCCCCACATCGTTACCGATGAGTCGTTGAACGAATCGTCTGTGAACGATCTGTCGTAATTAATAACATGTATTTGTATTTAGAATTAATTTTAAAGTAAATTATGTAATAACTGATATTTATATATTTTTAAGTATTATGTTTTTTTTATTGGCGTAACATAAACTTTTGAATATGAAATTTTGTTGTAATTTTTAAAGAAAAAGAAATGACGAATGTGGGATTCTAATCGCATAGTATGCATTCCTTTAAGCGCACAGTGGTCCCGTGCGGGACCGCAGATTTGCTATGTTCAATGCCCTAGCAGGCCAATGTTTGTAATGTTTCGTCGCACAATAGATTCTTCCATGAACTTACTTTAATACTATTATTACAAATTAATGTAATCCGATTGTGAAATGAACCATAAGCACTCCTGTATGGGACCGTAGGGCATTGAACATAGCAAATTTGCGCTCCCGTAAGGAAACCACTGGGCGTTAAAAGGTTAATGTCTGGTCATTGCAACCGAATGGTTTTTGAGCCATTTTTTTGTAAATGACCATAATTATGAAAGTGTATCTAGAAATTGAAAAAAAAAAAATGTTTTTTCATTTATTTCATTACACATTATTGTGAATTAATGTAATCATAATCCAAAGTAAATTTAAAAAATGATTAAATTTGTCGGCGGGTATAGCTCAATGGTCAAAGCGTTTGCTTGGCATACCAAAGGTTCAATCCCTGATGAAGATTAAAAAATAAATATTATTTTAATCGATTTCTGAGCTCTAAAAACCGCCGGTTTGTGTGAATTTGACGCCTCACCTGTAAAATGACAGTCGTAGCCTATTAATCAAAATTGATGGTAGGCGAAAGTCGTAAAGACCACTCATTCACAGTGAATTTCTGTAATAATAAGGATGACGCGTGAATGTCGAGCTGTAGTCTATGACGATGGCGGATCGACACTTCACATGCAGCGCTTGACCATATGTAACATGGTAAGCGTCGTAGAATCCACAGATGATACTTCAGCATCACTTTCACCATCTGTCAGTATTCTCCTGTACGTGTTTACATAAAAAAAAATATATAGCATTTTATGCAACATGAAGTTGTCACTTTTATTGGTTTTCAACCAATATCAAAATAAACCTTTAAATATATCTAAACTAATGAGAAAAATGAATTTTGCTACTTTCATAATTATGGGTACATATTTCATCTATAAAATGATTATATATATACGATCATAGATGGCACTGTTCTAAATAACATATATACAGTGGTACCTCGACATAAAACCATATGGCAGCGCTCACGGAACGGGCATAGGTCCACTCGGGTTTCAAGCTCGAGAGCAACTGCCGCTAGTCGTGGTAGTTGCCGGAATGGCCCACTCCCACTCCCGACATACGAGTTTAATTCGTTCCGCAACCTTGCTTGTATTTCAAATTTTTCGTATCTCAAAGTATAATTAAATAGCTCCGATTAACGACCAGTTGAGACTTTTTCTGGGTGTTTCTCGCTAAGCCGATTGCTCGAATTTCAAAGCAAAAAATCGCTCCCTAGGCGGCTCGTATCTCAAAAATCTAGTATGTCAAGGTACCTCTGTATTTTTAAATGATTATTTTTTAACCTTTCCTTTACGGTGTTAAAATAAAAACGCTCGTTCCGGTGTTGGGTAGTCGGTACACAATAAAAAATCGATTTTAAATCAGAAAAATAAAGACATTCATAGCTAATCCCCTTAATTACTTATAATTAAAGTAAAAAATTATAATAATTGAGATTTATTGGCTGAAAACATTAAAAAAACCATCTGGCAACGCTCACGGAACGGGCATAGGTACACTTTGGTTTCAAGCTCAAGAGCTACTGCCGCTAGTCGTGGTAGTGGCCGGAGTAGCCCACTCCCACTCTCCCCTTCCTTCACAGTGAAGTATGAAAGAGTGAGATGCGAATATAGTGTCGCGCTTCCCGCACATCAAGGTCGGCACTCACAGCGCGAATTTGTTTCCGATGTTCACAAAAAACCTCCGATGTACCCGATTAATTCTGATTATTATTAATATTATTTTTTAAATCAATGCATTAATATATTATGGAGGTATACCTAAAATGTTAACCTTCTATTTATTATTTTTATAGAGATATTGATGGTTATAAGAAGCAATGTGTAGAAGATACACATCACAGAGAAGGAAAGGTTAAAATGTTTTTTTTTTCATTTTTTTTTCTTAAATAATGTTTCTAAAGGTATTTTGCCAAATTAGGTTGTAAAATTGAATACTACAAAGCTCTTAATACAAATTGCTCTCTTATATCACATTTTGCTTGTACTAAAAATTGAAATTTCTTTATATACATATAAAAAAAATGTTCAACAATCTATATTATTACTCAATTGTCTTAAAAAAAAATCATAATAAAACAATAACCCACTAAGAAAAACCCCTTTTATTTATTTTATATGGAATGAATTTTTCAGCAAAAGTACAGGAATTTTTTTTTTAGTATGCCTGCGGGTATAGCTCAATGGTCAAAGTGTTTGCTTTGCAAGACAAAGGTCTTGGGATCGAACCCCAACGGAAATTTAAGAAAAAAAAAAATTAATCGATTTCTGAGCTATAAAATACTTCCGGTTGGTGTGAATTTGATACCTCACCCATAAAATGCCAGTCATAGCCTATTAATTAAAATTGGTGGTAGACGAAAGTCTTCTCGTGAAGACCAACCATTTACAGTAAATTCCTGTAATAATAAAGGATGATGCGTGAATCTCGGTCTTGAGTCTGTGACGTTGGTGGATCAACAACCCTCCACATGCAGCGCTTAGTTGGCCATATGCACTACGGTAAGCGTCGTAGAATTCCGCAGATACGACTTCAGAATCACTGTCATCATCTGTGGGTATTCTCCTGTATGTGTTTACATGAAAAATATCAATCCGGTGGATTGGTTTACAGCAACAAAATCTTGCATCTCGATCTCCACTCCTCTCGCTCTTCTGCAACCCTCTTTAGCTCAGTTTAGCAGCTTACTGCCAAAACCTTGAATTAGTTACTGAACAAAGAAATACAGCCCTTTAATAAATTTAATGAGCTAATGAAACTATGGGGCTGTAATTTGTGGTGATATGCTTCAGTTAGGCAGAGGATATGGAAAATGAGTATATTTTTAGATTAAATGCTTGGTGGGCCGCATTTGGTTCCCGGGCCTTGGTTTGTCGATCCCTGATCCCAGGCAGTGCATAGGCGGATCTAAAATGGTGACAGCGAGCAAATATTATTATACCAACTGTAGAGCAGTGGTGGAGTTGGGCCCAGTGGCGTAGCAAAGCTTTGTGACGGCCGAAACAATGGGAAATATCAAAAATAGTCCATAGTGAGGAAAAAGTATTCATTCTCGAAATACTGTCAAATGCTACTAATAAATATAACAGAATGGTAACTTAAAATATATCTCCTAGAAAATCACAAATTCGTAGCACGTGTTGCACTTTCTTTCTTCGTGAAATGGTAAAGCATAATATTTCGAATAAATTACTCATTCGGTAGAAAGCTATCCATTTTAACGGGTCCGCCATCTAACGTTTTTTTTTCAACTAGTGCTTATTTCGTGAATGGCAACACTTAGCTCATGTCTGATTTGACAGATAATTAGTTTTATCCTTCCGCTGAACGAATATGGTTGTGTATACGCTTGAACAACGCTGGGAAATATTGCGACATTACTTTGAAAATCAGGCCATTTTTCTTCGAAAATGAGCAAGGAGTGGCCGTTACAGTCAATGGCGATCGTTATTGGGCCATTTTTGTTCACAAAAATTGAAGAGGAGGATATTGGCAACATTTGGTTTCAACAGGACGGCGCTACGTGCCACACAGCCGAAGCTACACTCGATGTTTTGCGCCCCATTTTCAAAAAAAAAAGTTATTTGGCGGACCCTTTATATAGCTTAAAAGTCCTAGTACACTCCAGGTATACGTAGTCAGAGAAACAACACAGAACACGTTGTAAAAGTTCGACTGCCGAAGCACAACTGACTTCTTTTCCGGTATATCTATTATATCCACCTTTTAACTGTATAAGGATCTTTGTATGGTAAAAGAAATCGATAGATTCGAATAAACAATTTCCCGCCATCTTTTGTTGAATGAGAGGAAATAATACAACTGTTATAGGATTATCTTACATTTACAACTGAAATGGAGTTTTTTATGTGCAATGCCTGTAAGTATTATACATAGTACGTTTGATAGGTAGGTTTTATAGGTAAGTATTGACATTCCCCGTCTTTAAAAAGACGACAAGTCGCGGGCTCGTCACGTGGCCGCGTAGAAGAAGGATGCAGGAGCAGATTAACAACACAAAGAACTTGTTTTTGATGCACAATTCGCGTTTATTTTTATTAAAGACTTGATTTTTCGTCCGACCGGTATGACGTTCGCCAGCCGGACGAAAAGTTAACTGACAACTGCCGAAACACTGATTTATTAAAATTAAAGATGACAGTTGCACCAACATGAAATGTAGCAACTGTCATAACAAATAAAATGGCGTATGAAAACGACGCATAGGAGCGATTTTTCTGTTAACCACATGTGTCAATGCCACCACATGTATGGAGTTATATAATGAACGTTTGGTAAATAAATTAGTTTTTTATGCATCATCTGATAGCTAAAGGATACAAGAACCAATGTGATATATGATAATAGGCCAGATAAGTACATTTATACTTCAAATACTAGTTTTAATAAAAAAAATGGTTTGAAAAATTCACGCCTTATTGACATTATTATTATTCCACCGAGTATTCCACCGAGCCGTAACGAAAAGGTTAAATATGGATTTATGAATATAAGAATTTTGAAATACACAAAATATATTATATAATTTATTGTTTTTTTTTTATTTATGTATTTAATTTGTTTAATTAATATAATACACTTGAAAATATTGTATTTTTATTTGAATTTCCCCCCCTCGAGTATGGTCTCGGTGTCCGCCCGTCAATATCTATTTCTGTCGTCTATTTCAGTCAGTTTTTTTCAGAAAGTGAGACGGACTAGCTTCGCGTAATTACAGTGGTGGGTCATGGCCAACTGAGACACAGATACAGGGTATAGATGATGCCGCCACCTGTGGAAAACTTAAACCATACCAATTCATGAAGTATCGGACATAAGTGCTCTAGCTCTCTGTTTCTCTGCTGGCGAGTATGCCGCGCCAGTGTGGGCGGATCTGCCCATACCAAGAAATTCAATATTGCTCTAAAATCTAAATGAAACGTGCCAGGTAGTTACGGGATGCCTAAAACCTACCCCAATATATGACACACGGTGTAGATGATGGTGCCTCCACCTGTGGAAAACATAAACCATACTAATATTGTGGCTTTTGGGTTTAGCCGTGTGCGGCGGAATACTTCTTTCCAATATTTCGACCGCCGTTAAAAGAGTCTTCTTCAGCACTGGCAAAGATTTTTTTTTATATATGTAAACACATACAGAAGAATACCGACAGATGGTAATAGTAATTGTAAAGTCTCATCTGTGGAATTCTATGACGCTTATCATGTTACATGTTGTTAAGCGCTGCATGTGGAGTGTTGATCGGCCAACGTCATAGACTACAGCCCTAGATACACGCATTTTCCTTTATTATGACAGGAATTTACTATGAATGGGTGGTCTCACGGGACGACTCTCGTCTACCACCAATTTTCATTAATAGGCTATGACTGGCATTTTACGGGTGAGGGAACAAATTCACACCAACCGGGGGTATTTTAGAGCTCAGAAATCAATTAAAAATCATTTTTCTTTAATCTCTTTCGGGGATCGAAACTACGATCTTTCGCTTGCAAAGAAAACGATTTGACCATTGAGCTATACCCGCCGGCAAACTGGGAGTAGATTTAATAAATTAGCAGTATCCAATATGTCAGTACGAATATGGTCAGTTTTATAATTAAAATGTAAGTAATATATTTAAAACTGCCAGTAATTAATGTAAAATGATCGATGTTTAAATTAAAAGATGAGTTTTCTTTAAATAAATGGCTACTCGACTAGTGACGTGCAAGTTGATGTCCAGGACTATGAATAATCAGCACATAAAATGGCAACCTAACCTAACCTTAACTTCTAAGGTTTTCACGGCCAGATTTGGTATTGTGCCTTTTGGGTTTAGCCGTGTGCGGCGAATTATTTCATACCAATAATTCGACATATTATTACAATATTTCATAAAATCGTCAACCGCGAAGAAGACCCCTGCAATGGCGGTAGAAATATTGGTACGAAATAATTCGTCTCACACGGCTTAACCCAAAAGCCACAATACTAATCTAAGCTTACCTATAATTGATTACCATTCGTGAACTATTTATATAGATACATCGCCAGCAATGGATGAAAGCATTTGCTTATCAAACTGAAGGTCGTGGGTTCGATCCCCGACGAAGATTAAAAAATATAAAGATTTTTAATCGAATCACGACGCTCCCGGGATATGGACCATTCGGTACAAACCAACCATCGACATGCGATAAGTAAAATTCGGTTCCGCCGCATTTCGTTCCCAGATAATTCGTCCAACGACTCATCGGTAACGACGTGGGGCGCACTGGACGTCTGGTGCACGGGAGAACTGGTGTACTGGATATTTCAAAAAACCTTACCTTACCTAACCTAAGTAATTTCATTAAAGAAACCTATGGGTCTCTGGACTCTACGATCACATGACAAATCTCGTGCGCCAAATATCCTGTGCACCAGACGTCCAGTGCGCCTCATGTCTTTACTGATGAGTCGTTGAACGAATTGTTTGTGAACGATAGGTTTTGACACCTAATTATCGACCCGACAAAATAGTTCCTTTTCACGAGAAATTAGGTATTCATAACGGCTAAATCAAGGAAGATGGGCACCTAGTAAGAACCATCTCAGAGAGGCGATCGGTCACATCATGCGCCACTGTGCTCTTCTTCACGACATTGTGGAAGGGATGGTTGTGGGTAGAAACTGCAAAGGGCGCCCTTGACGGGAGTATTTGCCGCAAGTGTTCGAGGAAATGAGTTGTAGCTCTAATGCTGAGCTAAAGAGGATTGCAGAGGATCGAGAGGAATGGAGATCGAGATGCAAGATTTTGTTGCTGCAAACCAATCCACTGGATTGATACCACGAAGAAGAAAGGCTAAAAAATAATTACTCTCATAAAATGGTTTGCACGACAGAATCGGTATTCCTTAGACAAATCTGTAACAAAAATAATAAGCCTAAAAAAAACTAACCATATTTCGATGTTTGAACTTGACGATTCTCCATGTTCCATACACGCTTACGTAGTATTTTTAAATGGTAAACGATTTGTTGGGTTAATATAATAACCATATGGATGGCTTGAGCCCAAATATGGGTCCGCTGCGGGAAGCCCGCCAGTGCCGTGAGCACACCGGTGTGTTATAAAACTGTATATTTTCGGTCAATGTTATAGCTTGAGTCTATAGCGACATCTATCGTCTGCCCAAGAAAAAAAAATGGTTAAAATTGGACACCATTTAGGGGTTCAAAGCTTTGATAATCCACAAGGCGTTGCATAGATCTATTCAGGGTCATGGCATCTAAAAGGATAAATTATGTCGTGAATATCACATTTAGGATGGTTTGACATTTGGCTGTGAAATTCACTTGCTCTGATGTGCCAACAAATTTAACCCGCTAAACAAAATAATGTTTGACAACCAAATAAATCGAAATATCGTTTGCTTCGCTTGGAATGTTTTGCCAAAATGAATGATACTCGTTGAAAAAAATGTCAATTGACTGTCGGGTAAATGTTTCCTATCTTCTGATATCTGTTTGGTTGCCTCAAATAGGGAGTACCATCACCTGGGATGGCAGAACAAAAAAAGAAGTCAACAGTCGCATACATCAAGCAAGGCTAGCTTTCAATAAAAAAGCAAAAATTCTTGAGTCAAGAAATATTAATTTAAAGCTCCGCAAGCAACTTGCCAACACATTTGATGTACGGCTGTGAGACATGATGCTTATCTGAAAGTGATAAAAAAAGACCTTTGAGATGTGGTCATACAGAAGAATTCTCGAAGTTTCCTGGAGAGACCACGTCACGAACAATGAGGTTCTCACGATAATCAAGGAGGATAGGCACCTAGTAAGAACCATCTCAGAGAGGCGATCGGTCACATCATGCGCCACGATGGTCTTCTTTACGACATTGTGGAAGGGATGATTGAGGGTAAAAACTGTAGAGGTCGCCCTAGACATTTTCAGCAAGTGTTCGAGGACATGAGTTGTAGCTCATAGGATGGACAGATCATAGACACTTGCGCACCAAATATTCTGAATTTTTCAAAGGCCTGTATTTATTTGTTTAGTAATTAAATCATGGTATCGGCAGTAACTTAAATTAATTAACAATAAATCAAATTAATCGGCAGAAGACTAAATAAATTGGTGGTATACATTTTTTTTTGTTTTATGTAAACGCATGCAGGAGAGCACACCCGGTCAAGACCAGTGCACTCTATGACGCTCAGCCAAGGAGGCTGGACGCTGCATGCAGGAAACCTGTGTTGTGTTCGAGTTTGTGTGAGGGTTGGGGAGATTGCAAGTGTATATTTATCTGTTTCTTGAAGAGATCCAGATTGTAAGAAGGAGGAAACACAGACGCTGGAAGAGCATTCCATAGCTTACCGGTGGCATTAAGGAAGGAACTTTGGAAGCTGCCAGTTCTTGGTCGACATACATTAACCGTGTATGGATGTTCGGCAAGTGCAAGATGAGTTTGTCGGCTGTGAGTGGGTGCAGGAGAAATTAGGTCTTTAAGTTCCGAAGAGCAGCGACCGTGGTAATAACGGTAGAAAAGACTAAGAAAACCAATCTTACGCCTGTGTTCCATTGATTGTAGATTAGACGTAAGGGTGTCATTGTTTATCAAAGGAATTGCTCTTCTTTGAACTGAGTCAATTAAGTTTAGAAGGTATTTTGGGGATCCAATCCAAAGGTGACTGCCGTATTCAAGGATAGGTCGGATTTGTCCTTTATATAGAAGAAGAAGTTGTTTATCGTTGAAGTATCGACGTGATCTATATAATACACCTAGTTTTTTGGAAGCGAGACCGGCTTTACACTTAATTGACTCGTAATACTTGACATTATTCGATATTGATAATCCAAGCATGTTGATGGAGCTTGCTTTCGGAAGAGAACAACCGTTGAAAGATACAGGATCCATAGCAGTCTTCTTGGTGGAGAAAGTACATGATTGGGTTTTGGAAATGTTGAAACTGACGAGGTTGAGGTTGCCCCATCGTGAAACCCTTTCAAGAGACATGTTCATCTTCTCCACCAGAGATTCCCTAGCAGCAGATAGTTCCGAATGTACATCTATAGGAATGTGGTCAGTTATAAAATTAAAATGGCAGTAATATATTCAATATTGGTAAAAATTGATATAAATGAATGAATACAATGGAAAGTAAACTTATACAATGGAAAGTAATACAATGGAAAGTAAACTTATACTATTATTAATTACCATTCATTAATTATTTCCTGCCAATTAATTCTTTTTCTACTGCCGATTGATATTTTTCTCCTGCAAAATGATTATTTTTTACTTACATTTTTAGGTATTTATTAATGACCGTTCGCTAAATAATTACTGGTCATTAATTGAATTAACACGTTTCACGACACGTGGGTCACCGGTGACCTACGTTGTTGTTTAAAAAGGGCGCCACGCAGGTCACCGGTGACCTACGTTTTTTTTTCGTACAATCAATCCCTGTACGCCAGCGGCTACATTTCAATGGAATTTTAACATTGAATGTGACCTATATGTCGCCTCTAAGCCGAATGCATTAAAAACATTACGTGGCGTTAAACGTGTTGAATACTGCCAAAAATATTAGTTGCCCCTTTCAAATGACTGTTTAAAATTTGTTAACTCTTTAACTGCCAAAA
Organism: Glossosoma conforme; assembly: GCA_022606575.1. Lineage (NCBI taxonomy): Eukaryota > Metazoa > Arthropoda > Insecta > Trichoptera > Glossosomatidae > Glossosoma > Glossosoma conforme. The sequence goes on from JAGTXR010000301.1 coordinate 349,962, forward strand.
GCGTCTTAAGACGCATAATTTTCTGTGAACGCAGCGCCGCTCATACAAAAATTACGTCTTAAGACGCGCCGTTTTAAATGAACAATCAACAATGCACAATGAACAATTCATTTTATGATTATGGATAAATGACTGCACGACTGGCGCGCTCTTCATTTATTTGGTAAGTTTTATAAAATAAACTTTATTACACTTTCAATAACGATATGTTTAGAAGGTTTTGTTTTTGTCGTAAAATTCGCGGCGTGCTGGGTACCGCCATACATGTACCTGCCGGCAGTTAAAAGGTTAAGAGTCTCTCAGTAAATCAAAGTTTCCTTGAATAATAACACGAGAAGTGATATCGTCAATGACACTGCATTGTGCTTTGTGAACTCTTCAGTTCATTCCAGTCCAGTTCAGTTTCTGTGAAAGCGGCAATAAAATTATTCTTCGTAAACACAGCGAGTCATAAAAAGCTGACCCAGAAAGACGTGACTTGGCAAAAACAAATTTATTGTTTTGGCTTTCTGTAGACGAGACATTTATCACCGGGGAAAACTATTTTATTTCCTGGCAAGGATTTTTCATAGTAAATGCAATTTCACAGGCCAACTGAGTAGGCACTACACTTAATTTTTTCTTCTTCGTAGTCGTTTCTAGAGTGAGTGACAGGACTACAGTATCTGATATAGCGGAACTTCGCAGAGTACATAATTTGCGATATTAACGTTTTTTTCAATCTTTTCAGCATTCACTTTGAGATCCAATATAAATTATAAATATTTATTAATTTACATTGTTTTTCATGGATCACCTTAGATAAGTTCTCTATTAGGAGACTGCAGTTATCTCTTAACAAGTGAAGGAATGAGGAAGGCTACGAGTTGATCGAAACTGCAGTCCCCTAATAGAGAACTTATCTTACATGATCCATGTAAAAACAAGTTAAATACATAAATATTTGTAAATTAAATTTATTTTCTGCCCCTAGTTTCCCCTGAGGTGCGCCATTCAAGACCTCAAAGCACATTCTCTGCGACTATCAGATCTTAACTTTACAAAAAAAAAAAATATCTAAAATTATTTTTTACAATTGCCGTTTCACAATTTTGTTAGTTCAGATTGTCTATTCCTTGTCCCAGAACACCTGTATACCCGGAGGGCTACATGGAAACATAGATGATTCCCAGGAGCCTCCAGGGAAAGAGTTCAGGATTTTGCATAATGTACGGCTGTAGTACCGTAGAAAATTTTGGATGTTCAATAATTAGCGTTTTTTTAAGGATAGCGGCTTATGAACTCGACGCTCCCGTGACCTGGACTTCTTTTTGTCCTTAAGGGTTGGCTTAATCTTACCGAGGGTATGTATAAAGCTTTGATTTCATTAAATCTATTTTTAAAAAATCAAGCTTTGTCAGGTTTTGAGCCGGCGACGTCTAAATGACAAACAAAATCTTTACTAAATACAATAGGGTATAGTCCAGTGGTAAAGGATTGGCAAAGGATCTAAAATTACAGATAATTAATTATACCGACAGATTTTAATTACCAAATACGATATCCTCGTGTGAAGCGCTGTGGTTCTTATAAAGAAAATATAGATGGTTCCTTAAGTATTTACCTAAATAATTGATATTTATCATAATTTGTAATGTTTTACATGCCTGCCATCAATAACAAATAGCTTGTATCTGCTTTCAGTAAGTTTAGGTATTTTAACATTTATAAAAGCTTGTATTCTAATAAATAGTATTAGAATTAATCTTATAATATTATTATATACTATTAGATAAATATTAAATAATACATTTATAGAAATATACATTAATTTAGTTAAATAGTCAAGGAACAATACTAACAAATCATCATCATCATCATAATCATCAGCCTGTGTTCGTCCACTGTTGAATGTAGGCCTCCCGCATGAGTCTCCATCCTCTTCGATCCTCCGCCTTCCGCATCCATGTCACACCCGCTATTCTTCTTATGTCGTCAGTCCATCTTGTAGGGGGTCGGCCAGTTTTTGGGCGCCAATTCAATTACTTTTCTTCCCCATCGACCGTCATCTCTTCAACGAATATGTCACATTGCCACTTGAGTGTGCCTATTCGTTGTGTAGCATCCACTACTTGAGTTCTTCTGCGTATTTCCTCGTTTCAGATTCTATCTTTTAGCGACACTCCGAACATGGATCTCTCCATAGCACAAGTAATACAACTAGGGCGCAGTAACTTATCAAAATAAATCGACAGGCGCATACAACTGAGATGGGCAGCATTTGGAAAACTGAAGTACATTTTTAAAGCGAAAATTCCGCAACTAACAAATACTACAAAAATAACATATACCTATCAACAAACGAAAATACCTACCGTAAAATCTATTCTGACGGATCAGCTGATCGGATAAATATTCCAAATTCAAATTTTTCGTTTTTTCTTCGTTGTCTTATGATTTCTTGGTTTTTAAGCTTTGCCCGCAGATGCTCCGAAGGCGCATTTAATAATAGTTGTTCCGACTAGAATCAAACGTCTACTCTTGTATCATAAAAGCAGTGTCCACCATTAACCTTGGCTGTATGCTCTAGTTATTTCCTGGCCATGCGGTGACCGAAGACAAGTCGGCGTGGGACGAATCTAACAGTCCTTAAAAACGGCTGTAAAAATACGCGTTAATCATTTTTTCAGACTTTCTTTTAGTTTAAATTTATTCTATTTAAATAACCTTGATTTAAAGCTAAGCTCATTACGCTTACTTCGTAGTCTTGTAGAATGTTCTTCATACATTATATCAACCGAACATTTTCACAAGCAAGTCTTCTTATACCAATTCTTAAATGACATAATGACTGTGGCTTAAATCTAAAGTTGGTTATTAAAAATATAATCAAATCCTGCGATGAATTAAATGTATATTAATTTTCGAATAACCTTTTATGTGTAGCAATTGTCATATAGAATTTGTTTAAAATCGGCCGTTATTTCTTTGTGAAGTAACTAATTCAAGGTTTTGGCAGTAAGTTAAATCAATTGGCAGTAAATAAATATAATCGACAGTAGACTAAATACATGGGCAGTATCCACTGTGTCAGTGTGAATGTGGTCAGTTATAAAATTAAAATGGCAGTAATATATTCAATATTCGTAAAAAAATACGTAAATTAATGAATAATTAACCCAAAAATTGTTATCCTAACCGCACCTATTATTAATTACCATTAATTAATTATTTCAAGCCAATTTATTATTTTTCTACTGCCGATTGATATTTTTCTACAGCCAAATGATTATTTTTTACTTACGTTTTTAGTTATTTATTACTGACCGTTTGCTAAATAAATACAGCCCCTAATTGATTTAAATACTGTCAAAAAATTATATGGTTACCTTTAAAATGTAGCCGTTGAGGTTGTTTACCCTGAATAACAAACAGCTTGTACATTCAGTAAGTCTATATTCTAATAAATATTGTTAGATATGAATCTATTAATATTATTAGATTGATATGAGGTTTTAAATTAATATAATTATTATTTAAGTTAGTTAAATAGTAGGGAACATTACTTACAAATACATACTAAAAAAAAAATAACGTTTATCTATAGAGTATAGACAAACGAAAATACCTACCATTAAACCAGATTAGACAAATGAGCTGATCGAATAAGTATTCCAAATTCAAATTTTTCTTTTCTCTTTCATCGTTGTCTTATGATTTCATGATTTTTAAGTAACTGATTTTTATATTAAGAAATGTTATCAGCGTTTGTATATTATTGAAAGTTATTACATTAGTCATGTTGTCTGTTGAGCAGCCATTTATAAATAGCTTTCCTCACCAGCGATGAACAAGCACCTGGACCGAAGTAAAATGTGCAAACGTTTTCTCGTTCGATTACCGATACAAGATGGAGTAAGTTAGTCTTTCATCGAGCCAATATACAAGCCAGTGCAGTGGCTAATCAATATTACAATTTCTTCTTCTCCAGTTGCTATATAAGTATTACATGATCCATGTCATCATCATTTGTTTGAAGCATCTTGATGTACGGCTGTGAGACATGGTGCTTATCTGAAAATGATAAAAAAGACTAAAGGCCTTTGCGATGTGGTCATATAATGTACATTATTTTTACAAATGCTGCTCTTCCCAGTTGTATACGCCTGTTGATTTCGTTCCGAGACAGGTTATGACATCATAGCTGGTAAACCTAAAATATTTGAAACATGTATTAAATGTCTCTACAGCACATTTTTCACATTTTTCTTTACGACTTTTATTCTTGGTATCTGTCCAAAAACGAATGCAGCCGTACAATATGTTTTGAAACCAGTTACCTGCGTAAAATATATACGATGATTTGACTTTGTGAGGAACGACGAGGTGAAAGAGTGGATAAGGCAGCTTTCCATACTACAGTCGGTCAATAGACGAAATTGGATCCAATTCGGATATATATAGTTTAGATGCCGCAGGAGAGCATAAGCTACAGTACAATTTTCTTCCTGCCCTTTGTACTCGCACTGTCTTTTAAGGCCGTAGGAAACTATAAATATTCATAATAGCGGAGTTAAGAGAAGCAAAAATGAGGGATGAGGCAAATACAGTGACAGCTGACAGAGCTTTGTGGTGGTTTGTGACAACCATATGCTGCAGTAAAAATAGCGGTCATGGAAAAGATTAAAATTTTCAATTTTTTATTTCTTTTCTTCAATGACATTACAAAATATACAATTTTAGTTCGTTACTGAAGTACAAACGTTAATGTGATGATGTAAATGTATTGACATATTTACTGTCAAAGACCTCTGAATGCGCAGCGCAAATAGATAGGATTTGTGACAGCAAAAACCATGTCATAAGTATATCATGATTGACACACAGATAACACGGCATTATTGTCACAAAATCAAACGTCCAACATTTCGTATCCGTCCACACCAGCGCTGAATCTGAAGCAATTTTACAGTAAATATGTCATTATCTTCACTCAAGTTGGTTTCAACCACTGTTCACTGCGATTCTTTCGTTTTACACGTATCCAGGGTTGAACGATGGTTCTTTCAGGCCACACTTCAGCTCCATGAGAGACTCCAGCGAAGTCGCGATGACCCCGACTTTGAAAGAAGTTAACAGCGTCCGTCTGCTGACAATCCTCCCAATAACACTAGGTGAAGAAAGCCTCCAATATACCCACGCTGAGAAGAAGACTTGGAAGACCACAGGCGACCTGGACTGCAACTGTAAACAAGGATCTGAAAACTCTGAGCTTGACCGAGAATGCAACGTAGGACAGACAGACATGGCGAACGTACACAAGGAGAGCCGACCCCAGATGATGGGAAATGGCGAGACTAAAGAGAGGATACTATAAATATTCCATAGCGGAGTTACGACAAGGAAACATGACGGATGAGGCAAACACAGTAGCGACTAACAGAGCTTTGTGATGGTTTGTGACAGCCATATGCTGCAGTAAAGATAGCGGACATGGAAATGGTGATATGTTCCAGATATGGAATGGATATAGGAGAAAAAGTATTTAATGAAACATTTTCGCGACGCCAATGAATGTCCCCCGCACGCATCTTCCCCGTCTCCTCCCGGCAATATATATTTTTAATTTGGTTGACCTCTCACAAGCACACTCCTACAGTCTAAGCTAAATCCAAACGGGCGACTCCCAACGAGCACAACAGTCCGACAAGACAGCTCGTCGCGCGCTGACACCTCTAGGCATTCACAGAAATTAATATCAACAATAAAAATCAAATAAAACGTCGGTATTATTGCTTGAATCCAAAGTGTCCGTTGTCAAATCGCGAGTGAATCGAATATACCAAGAAAATACATCGAAGTGCATACCTAGCGATAATAATTTTGTGTGTTTTTTTGCATAATAGCAACATTATTCCTTTTGTTCGCGAAGTTTTTTGAAAGTGACAGTTGTATTCTTTTCGATGTTATTTTTATGGCTATTGTGTGAATAGTCTGCAAAAATGACATGGACATGTTGTGAGTTTTTTTTCTTGATATAAAAAGGTAAAATATAATTTGTTCTTTATTATTTTTACTAAATATCATATGTAATTATAAGTTGATGTTTATTATGTATTATTTTTTGTGATTGAAATGTTACATATAATACTTAATTAAATAAATAGGCATGTCTTAAGTATTCAAATTATAATTAAGAAATCATAAGTTTTTATTTGTATAATAAATAGTACGTATTATCACTATTTATGACCACTCATGTAACCTAAATACACAATTGATTCTTTAATATTTCTGTTAATATTGATTTCAATCAATTGTGTCATTATATTCATGAGTAAATAAGAATATCCCTCAATATTTACCTAAGTAATAAAATTTTTAATGTTTCACATGTTTGTCTCAAACATCAAATACATAACATGAATCTACTTTCAATGATTTTATGCATTGTAACTTTATATAAGCCCGGATTCTACAAACACATTTTAGTTCAATAGTCAAAGCGTTTGCTTTGCAAGCCAAAGATCGTGGGTTCGATCCCCGACGGAGATTGAAAAAAAGAGGATTTTTAATCGATTTCTGAACTCTAAAATACCTCCGAGTGGTGTGAATTTGATCCCTCACCCGTAAAATGCCAGTCATAACCTATTAATTAAAAATTTTGGTAGACTATATCGTCCCGTGAAGAACACGCATTCATAGTAAATTCCTGAAATAATAAGGATAATGCGTGAATCATGCGTGAATGTAGTCTATGACGCTGGCAGATCAACACTCCACATGCAACGCTTAGCCATATGCACCATGGTAAGCGTCATAGAATTCTACAGATGAGAATTCAGAATTACTATCACCATCTGTCGGTATTCTCCTGTATGTGTTTACATAAAAAAATGTCAATTTATCTCGGGGATTATGTTAAATTTTCTTGAGTATTACAATAAAAAATAGCATAAATGTATAAAAAAAAGGAAATACCTACCATAAAAACTGTTCAGATGGATCAGCTGTGAGAATAATTATTCCATATTTGAATTTTTTCGTATATCTTCGTTTTTTTTGTTATTTTATATTTTGTTTACAACGGTTTAATATTGAAAGGAAGCTTTGATTTTATAATACACTATAAATACAAGAATAATAGCAGAACAAGAGTTGTTTGTAAAATACTCTGATGTCAGATATCACGAGAAATATGATTCTTGAGCTTGCTGAAATGTAATACAGTACAAATAAGAATAAATACCCTTTTTAGTAGGATTTATATGAAAAATAGTATACTCTTACTTAAATATTTTTACATGGCAAAATTCAATATTAGAACATATTTATAAATTGTATATTTATATAAAAAAAGACTAGAGGTCTTTGAGATGTGGTCATACAGAAGAATTCTCGGAATTTCCTGGAGAGACCACGTCACGAACAATGAGGTTTTTAGCATAATCAAGGAGGATAGGCACCTAGTAAGAACCATCTCAGAGAGGCGATCGGTCACATCATGCGCCACGCTGGTCTTCTTCACGATATTGTGGAAGAAATGGTTGAGAGAAGAAACTGTAAGCAAGTGTTCGAGGACTTGATTTGTAGCTCTTATGCTGAGCTGAAGAGGACTGCAGAGGGTCAAGAGGAATGGAGATCGAGATGCAAGATTTTGTTGATGCAAACCAATCCACCAGATTGATACTACGGAGAAGATTTTTTTTTTATAGCGTTTGTGGTGATTTGTCACAGTTGGTCACTTTTATGTTGTTAGGTTGAACCGCCTCTCGGGAGCATCTGGCTAATCATATTCAGAAGAGCATTCCATAGCTTACCGGTGGCATTAAGGAAGCAACTTTGGAAACTGACAGTTCTCGGTCGACACACATTAACCGTGTATATATGTTCGGTAAGTGTAAGACGAGTTTTTCGGTTGTGGGTAGGTGCAGGAGGAATGAGTTCTTTAATTTGCGAAGAGCAGCGACCGTGGTAATAACGGTAGAAAAGACTAAGTGAATAAATCTTACGCCTATGTTCCATTGATTGCAGGTTAGACGTAAGAGTGTCATTGTTTATCAAACGAATTGCTTTTCTTTGAACTGAGTCAATTAAGTTCAGAAGTTATTTTGTGTCTCAACACATAAGTGACTGCCGTATTCAAGGATAGGTCGGATTTGTCCTTTATATAGAAGGAGAAGTTGTTTATCGTTGAAATACCCCAGTGATCTATATAATACACCTAGTTTTTTGGAAGCGACACCGGCTTTATACTTAATTGACTCGTAATATTTGACATTATTCGAGATTGATACTGCAAGGTTGTTGATGGAGCTTGCTTTTGGAACGATGGAACTTATGAAAGCATTATTACAGTAGGGTTAACTGTAGGCAGTAACATATAATGAAACATTGAATGCCGGGAAAACACTATGATTCGCAGTGAGCGTGTGTGCAAGGTGTTATTTTTAGTTTTAAGTAATTTTGCGTGTTGTGCGGGCATTAGGTCCTCCCACACAGCAGAGAAGAGTCCTCTATCAGATGCCAGAGGCATTTTTCACCGATAATAACGTCGCGGCAGGAATCCAACAAAGAGGTGTTTTTTATTTATTTTATTTATTACACAGAACAGAAGTTCCAAGAAAAAAGCTTACAAAATAATAAGAAACAGAGCATTGAATATACAATACATACAAAAGATAATAAAAGATAAAAATATCATAAGAGAAGAAGAAGATGACACGTGTCAAAGATCTAGGAGAACAATACCATCGACAAAAAAGCAAAAGGATGTAAGAAAAGGATCGAGGTGTGCTGGTAGGGCATTTAGGAGCGACATTGCCGTTGTACTAAATTGAGTGCTCGAAGCTCCACAAGTATCAACTGGGATAAAAAACGATGGATGGCCACGAGCACGGGTGTACTTATCTGGAACGTAGAAGTTAAAACATTCAAGAATCCCAAGGTTGTGAATTGCACCGCGATAAAGAAGGAATGAATGTTTGAGAGCAGCAATTTTCTTTCGGAACTCTAACGAATGGAAAGAAAGCATCCCTAGAAGAAAAAAGAGTTGGGTAATGTTCGGAATTGATTGAATTGAATGGATAGTTACCGTAAATATAAAAATAGAGACGTCGGAGAATTTTTTTATGAATTTTTTCGAGCATGAGAATGTATTTCAACGTATTTATCGTTATCGAATAAATTCAAAAAACGAAATTCTTTATTCTTACTATTTTTACGTAAATACATACAGGAGAATACCGACAGTTGGCGGTGGAGATATCTCATATGTGGATTATATTTCTTGTAGTATTTTAGTGGTTAACCCTTTCGCATCGGTTGTCAGCATATGCCGTCATAAGATTCCCCGTCCGTCGACATCGGTTGACGTGATATATCGTTATTCTACATTCTTAGAATAGTTTTTTATGCATCGTCTGATAGCTAAAGGATATAAGAACCAATGTGAAATATGAAAATAGACCAGATAAGTACATTTATGCTCTAAATACTAGTCTTATAATTGATAGTATAATTTGTATTCAAACCGAGCCGTAATGAAAGGGTTACGCGTTGCATGAAGAATGTTGATCTGCCAACGTCACACACTACAGCTCGGCATTCGCGCATCATCCATTTTAAGCAGAAATTCACTATGAATACGTAGTGTTCGTGGGATAACTCCGAAGGGTTAACCACCTATATCGCATTTTTTTGTTATAATTTTGTAGTGTCCAGTGACACATTGTAAGCGCGGTTCTTGTTAGATCACTAAAGTTAAGCATCATTGGGCGCGGAATAAAACATGAGTGAGTCTCAGTCCGCCAATCATTAGGATTAGGTGATCCTCAGTGGTTAAAGCGTTTGTTTTGCAAACCGAAGGTCGTGGGTTCGATCCCAGACGGAGATTAAAAATAATAATATTTTTAATAGATTTCTGAACTCTAAAATGCCCCCGGTTGGTGTGAATTTGATCTCTCACCCGTAAAACGCCAGTCATAGCCTATTAATCAAAATCAGTGGTAGACAAAAGTCGTCCAGTGTAGACCACCCGTTCATAGTGAAGTCATGTAATAATAAGGGTGATGCGTGAATGTCAGGCTGTAATCTGTGCCGTTGCACTATCACCGTCTGTCGGTATTCTCCTGTATATATTTACATTAATAAAGTCAGGGATTTCGCCCTAGAGGTCGTCGGGAAACATAAATGTTTATAGGTGGACTTTCGGGTGTAGTCTTGGCACGAGACATGGACAGTGGAAACTTATATAACTGAAGCAGCAATTTGTGGTGACCATATTCTCCAGACTTGTCGATAATGAAGATGATGATTATTTATAAGAGTGGACAGAGTTTGAAATAAGCATATTCGGGGTTCATTTCGGGTGGCCCCCATACCTGAAAAGATAAGGGAAAACCGCCTAAGATGGTATGGGCATGTGACACGGAGAGATGAGAAACACATGGTGAAGAGAGCCCTCAACATGCCCACGCTGAGGAGAAGACCACAGGCAACCTGGACTGCAACTTTTAACAAGGATCTGAAAACTCTGGGTTTGACCGAGAATGCAACGCAGGACAGACAGACATGGCGAATGTTCACTAGGAGAGCCGACCCCAGATGATGGGAAATGGTGAGGCTAAGGAAGATTATGATGATTATTTGGTTGCCATTTTGCCTGGCAACATTCGCGGCATCAAAAAAAAACGTCCATTAGTTGTGTTGTGTTCTGCGTTAGGTACCACTTTATTTTAGACATGAAACGTTTAGGTTTTGTACCTTCTTGCCAAAGATCGGCATTTGATTGTGATGTTCCACAATTAGAAGCCAAAAACACGTTTCGAAGCTCAAACAATTTATTTAAAAATAATTCCAGAATAAATTCGAATATTTACAGAATATTATTTTGAATTTCTTATGTAAACACGCGCACAGGAGAATAGCGCCAATGTGTTGTGTTTTCTTGTTCTTTTCCTCATTGCCGAAGATCTCATGTTCATATCGTATTCACACACTGCTTAATGAAGATCTCGTTCGGTGTTGTGGCTTTTGGGTTTAGCCGTGTGTGGCGAATTCTCTAAGCTGGCAGTCAAAAATGCCATCGGTTAGCTCTGGAATGCTATTCCAGTATACACTCAAACCTCTTTTTGTGCGACTTGTTTTTGTGAGATTTTGAAGTTATGCGGTTTTTTTTAAATGCAATTTTTAACACTTTTTTTTATATCATACGAACGTATCTACATATGATCTCAAAAATATACAGTCGATCCCCTTATTAAACTACTCCGAATAACATCGCACAAAAAAAGGTTTAGGTGTATGCGTTTTATACTTGATTCCAACTGGATGTATTCAAGAAACTGATCAATATACTCTAACAATCTCTCCATAGCTCAATGCTCAAAGCGTTTGCTTTGCAAGCCAAAGCTCGTGGGTTCGATCCCCGACGAAGATTAAAAAAAATATTTTTAATCGATTTCTGAGTTCTAAAATATCCCCGGTTGGTGTGATCCCTCACCCGTAAAATTCCAGTCATAGCCTATTAATCAAAATTGGTGGTAGATGAAAGTCGTCCCGTGAAGACCACCCACTCATAGTAAATTCCTGTAATAATTAAGGATGATGCGCCGATCTCGGGCTGTAGTCTATGACGTTGGCGGATCAACACTCCACATGCAGCGCTTAGTCATATGGTAAGCGTTATAGAATTTCGCAGATCAGACTTCAGAATTACTACCACCATCTATCGGTATTCTCCTGTATGCGTTTAAATAAAAAAAAAACGTTTAGGCGCTGCCCTTGAGTGTTATAGAGTCCACTGGTTTTAACAGGTTATGCTCTCCTTCATACGTTTGTTTAATAAACAGAGTTTTGTCAAGTTCAGTGTTGGAAATACAGTGTTGTTTATTATTATTAGTTAGGTACCTTGTTTTTTATTAATTTTAACTTTTTCCTAAAAAAATTGTAGAAAAAAACATATAGTTACGCGTTGTACCCTGCAAGCTAAACACAAGATTAGAGTATGCGTCTGACTAAGAGTTGAAGAACGTAGGAGCCTATTCCATGTCAGCCTCGTTAACCACGCGTGTAGCCCCGACGTTTTCCTTGATAAATTTTAACAGCAAGAGACCGTCAGAACTAAGCAGCAATTCAGGAAAATCCTCCCAAGAAATGGTAGAGACTCCCAGGCGACAACACAGAATGCGTCTCCTGTTCTCATGGATGATGCACTCAACGAGAGAGTGTTTCACCGTCTGTTGCATGCCTGGATCACATGGACATGCGTCGCAAGAAGAGAGGCCAAATATTTTTAGGAATTCTCTGAAAATTCCGTGTCCGGTAAACGCTTGCGTGAGATGAAAGTCCACGGAGTTCGTCTTTTTCCATGTTAATAAGTGTTCGATGGATGGAAAGAAAGACTTGGTTATTCCTCCCGAGGTTGATTCTTGATATGCTGTATGCTTGATATGATGGTCATTAGTTAGGTTCATTTGTAATAGGAACCTAACTAATTAATAGTGTTCACTATAGTGTACCGAGTTCAGTATTTAGGAAACATTTTTCTTCATTAGTTAGGTACCTTGCAATTTAAACCTACTACTGAACAGTGTTGTTGATCATTATTTAGGTACACATCTTGCAGTAGGTACCTTACTAATGAATAGTGTTGTACCGAGCGCCAATATTCCCAACCATTTATAACTGTCTGCGTTCTGTCAACGCGAATATTTTGTATTTTTACATAACAATATTCGACCCTGAGAACGTTCCCGGAGCGAACTCTTACCAGCGAACAGAAATACATCGCTCCCGGAACAGAACCAGCGATTCCTTGGAGAAACAACGCGGACTTGTTGCCACTGGACTATTATATGCGTGACAGGTGCCCTATCATATACTATCAAGAAATTGATAACGTCAGTATAAATTTGAAGGTGTTTTTAACCTTTTCGCATCGGTTGTCGTCACATGCCGTCATAAGATTCCCCGACCGTTGACATCGTTTGACGTGATATGTCGTTTTGCTACTTTCTTAGAATAGTTTTTTATGCATCGTCTGAAAGGTAAAGGATACAAGAACTAATGTGATATATGAAAATAGACCAGATAAGTACATTTATGCTTCGAATACTAGTTTTATGATTTACAGCATAATTTATATTCAAACCGAGCCGTAATGAAAGGGTTAAAATGAACTTTTGTAACCTAGACGTTTCAAATCATCACGAACGGTCGAATTTGATAAATTTTATTCGTTTTGCAGCAATCAATGCCGTTATTGTGTCATTAAACATCATCATTAATTTACTATGTAATCATCATCATCAGCCTCTGTCCTTACACTGTTGAACGTCCTCCTCCTCTTCCATCCTCTGCCTTCCCGCATCATTCTTCGCCAGTCATAGCCTATTAATCAAAATTGATGTTAGACGAAAGTCGTCCATGTACCGTGAAGACCACCGATGCATAGTAAATTCCTGTAATAATTAAGGATGATGCGGGCTGTAGTCTATTACGTTGGTGGATCAACACTCCACGTGGTAAGCGTCATAGAATTCCACAGATGAGACTTCAGAATTACTATCACCATCTGTCGGTATTCTCCTGTATGTTTTTACATAAAAAAAATCCAGGCCACCCTCGCTCTTCTTCTTATGTCGTCAGTCCATCTTGCAAGGGGTCGGCCAACGGTTCATTTGCCAGTTTTTGGGCGCCAATCCAATACTCTTCTTCTCCATCGACCGTCGTATCTTCGACAGATATGTCACATTGCCACTTGAGTGTGACTATTCATTGTGTAGCATCCACTACTTGAGTTCTTCTGCGTATTTCCTCGTTTCGGATTCTATATTTTAAAGACACTCCTCTCATGGATCTCTCCATAGCACGCTGGGAGACCTTTATTCTATGTGTAAGACCTGCTGTTACATTCCACGTAACTGCGCCAATTGTGTAATTATTAGATTTAAATGGCCTTTCAGAACTTCGACGTCAAAATTGACGCATATTTGTTTTACAAACCAGTTGAACACTGGCGTTCTGTTAATACTTCTTCGTTAGCATTGAATAAATACAGTTTTTATTACTTGAGCTGCATTTTAATCTTTTTTTTAGTAGAAAAGTAAAATGTACCGAAATCGAAACTACTGCATGTAATCAATAAGCGTTCTGTACAAGCAAGTCTTACTGTATCAGTTATCAAAATATTCTATAATGATTTTGCGGCTTAACCCATTCGCATCGTTGTCGGCATATGCTGTCAAAGATTCCCCAACCGTTGACATCGGTTGAAGTGATATATCGTTTTACTACTTTAAGTACTCATTGTGACACCTACGGTAGGAAATTGGAAGTGCAGTCATTCCCTCTATCAACCTACATGTATTCTTTATAGGAATCTGTAAAGCATGTACATAAATATCGGAAGGTTTCGTCACAGAAGCGATTTTTCTGTAAACCACATGTGTCAATGCCACCACATGTATGAAGTTACATAATGAACTTTGTTAAATGTAATAGTTTTTTATGCATCATCTGATAACTAAATGATAGAAGAAACAATGTGAATTATGAAAATAGGTTAGATAAGTACATTTATGCTTCAAATACTAGTTGTAAGCAAAAAAAAAAAATGGTTTGAAAAATTCACGCCGTATTGACAATATAATTTGTATTCCACCGTTGGAATGATGCAGTTCCCTTTGGAATGACTGAAGTTCCAATTTACTACCGTAGATGTCACAATGAGTACTGAAAGTAGTAAAACGACATATCACGGCTACCGATGTCAACGGTAGGGGAATCTTACACGGCATATATCGGCTACCGATGCGAAAGGGTTAAGAATAAACTTAATTAATTTATGAATTAAGTAATGCATAAAAAGTGTTTTGAAGTTTTTTAAATTTATTTTTCAATTTATTCAAGCTTTAAGCAATGCTTGAAATACTGCATATAATTATAAATTAAAAAAAAAGAAAATTCAACATGATTTTGAACTGTTTAACTAAACAACTTATATTGACAATAATCCAGGCTTATATAAAAATTAAAATGCTTAAAATCACTGAAAGTAGGTACGAGCTATTAGTTATTTGAAGTAAATATCTGAATCATTGCATATTATAATAAATATTAACAGTTTCTGTAAATACTTTACTAATAAAATAAATTCTGGAGTATGCTGTATTATTTCTTGTGTTTTAAGAGCTTTCCAAAAAAAAAACGACGTCCCAATCAAAACAATGGTATGAAAGCTTGTTTATTAATTTAACATTCAAATTCGCGCTATATTTAGCTTAATTTGTTGTTTTTAGACTCGGTTCAAGCGCCCGCCCGCGACCTCAGATCGTTTGAAACGAAAGACGCGGCCAAAAAAGAAAATTCTCGCGAAACGCGTTTATTTTGACAGTTGATCTCCATTTTGATGTTTTCGAGAGCCTGTTCCGAAATACGCACAAAGCGACGAGTCGTGCGAACGCAGCGATCTTCAGCCAGGCACTTTACCTTGGTACCTAAACACAATGGAATATTAATTATGAAATATTTTCATGCAGTTTATATTTTTATTGCAACGAAAATAAAATGAGTGATATTTTTTATTTGTATCTAAATTATTTAATGGTAATGTCGTGGCGATGATAACTTTGCTGTCGCCAGCATTATGTTGAATGTGACATTTAAAATGATCTTTGTTACGAAAATTATAATTATAATAAAAATAAACCTTTCAATATATCTGATAGGAAAATATATATAAAAATAATACTAAATATTGCGTGTTACTTACCATATTTGACAGTGTCTTAACCCTTTCATTACGGCTCGGTTTGAATACAAATTATACTGTAAATGATGAAACTAATATTTGAAGCATAAATGTACTTATCTGGTCTATTTCCATATATCAAATTGGTTCTTGTATCCTTTAGCTATCAGATGATGAATAAAAAGCTAGAAAAAGAAAGTAGAAAAACAACATATCACGTCAAACGATGTCAACGGTCGGGGAATCTTATGACGGCGTATGCCGACAACCGATGTGAAAAGGTTAAGGGATTGGAATGCCAACTCTTATTTTATGTAAACACATACAGGATAATACCGACAGATGGTGATAGTGATTCTGAAGTTACTTATGAAGATCTTATGACGCTTATCATTTTACAAATGGATATTTATCCAGGCGATGGGTATAGAATGTTGGTATGCCAAAATTAAACATAAGCCGCATTATCTTTATATATTTTGACGGTTAGTATAGCAAGGCTTGCGATCGTACGATCGATTCTACGCAGCAGTTTTTTGCAGCAAAAATGATGCATACTCGCGATTTCGCTGAGAGATTAAAAAAATTCGAATTCTACCGTTCGTGATTATTTGAAATGCCTATGGAATAAAAAGTTCTTTTTTGTTTTTATTTGAAAAGTTTATTACTTTTCGAACAAGCTAACAGGATTCGAATGTTTTTTTATCGCAGAGAGGTCGTTTAACTTTGAATTTTGAGATTTTGAGCAAAGCAGTTAATGTCGAGAAGTGTTCCGCCGGTGCGACACGTTTTCGCCTTCTTATTTTAGCGTTTCCTTTGTGTGAGTCTTTTAATTTATTACTTGATTTATACGTCTGTGAGAGAAGGTGCGGAAATGCTAAACGAACTACGAACACGTACGGGAAATACAAGAAATAAATATGACTACATACTATATCCCACCGAGTCCAGCGGTTAAAGCATTTGTGTGTCGTTTGGAGCCCCAAAATACCTTCTAAACGTAATTGACTCAGTTCAAAGAAGAGCAATTCGTTTGATAAACAATGACACTCTTACGTCTAACCTGCAATCAATGGGACACAGGCGTAAGATTGGTTCACTTAGTCTTTTCTTCCGTTATTATCACGGTCGCTGCTTTTCAGAACTTAAAGAAATAATTCCTCCCGCACTCACCCACGAACGACAAACTCGTCTTACACTTCCCGAACATCCATATGTCGACTAGGAACTAGCAGCTTCCAAAGCTCCTTCCTTAATGCCACCGGTAATCTATGGAACGCTCTTCCAGCGTCTGTGTTTTCTCCTTCCTACAATCTGGATCTCTTCAAGAAACAGATAAATATACACTTGCAATCTCCCCAACACACACACAAACACGATCACAACAGACGTTTCCCGCATGAAGCGTCCAGCCTCCCTGACTGAGCGTCATAGAGTGCACTTTTTTGACCAGCTATTCTCTCCTGCATGCGATTACATTAAAAAAATCACTAAGAGCCAATGCAGTGTATAATGGGTTTCAAGAGCAAATGCCTGCGTAAAATATTGGGGGTGCGATGATTTGACTTTTTGAGGAATGAGGAGCTGAGAGAGCGGACAAGGCATCATTTTTTACTATAGTCAGGAAGTATATGCCGCAGGAAAGCATAAACTACAGTGTCCTTTCTCGAAGCCCCCAGACTCACGCCTCCGTCGGAAACTATACATAGAATATACTCACGCGACGTAAAATTTAGATTAGATGAAGCGAGAACTATGGCAGATAACAGAGCTTTGTGGTTCCATTTCGTGACAGCCATACGCTCCAGTTAAGGAAGCGGACATAGTGATGATGATGATGATGACGAGGTTTTTAGTTTCTAATAACATCCGTATGCAGAGACGTTTCTTAAGATTTGAGGTGAGTCGAGAACTGAGGCTTCCTCACTTTAATCATTCTAAAGGAAATTAGCTATTATAGATGGGTTACCTTAAGGAATCTCTCTGCATACGGGTATAAGTAGTGACATCAGCATGATATATCCCTTGCTGACTTGTACCGAAAACATCGAAATACAATCTTTCGTATATTATTTCTGTTCGCTTGTCGTACATGTATGTGTCGCCATATTGGCATTTTGAACTAGTTACGTAGATCGCCACTTGGGCGCTGGGCGACAGCCTCAGCGTCTACGAGCGCGGGGAGTCGTGTATTGTGACCCGGCCTGAATGCTGTGACTAGGTCCGGGCCATAAGTTTGTAAAGTTATCGAAATATATATGTCAATGTGCTTCAGAAAAATCCTGTGTGTTATTAATCTGCTTTCCATCCTGCCACCACGCGACTGAATAACAACCTTTTAAAGAGAGTAGGATGTTAGTAGTATATATTTTTCTATTCGATAACTTACTTATATATTTTTCATTTTTGTTACAGAGTTCAACGACTCTTCGCTCCAAAGAAACATTGTGAAAATACGTCGATTTAAAGAATAGAAAATACGATGTCAAAGAACAACTGAGAAAGTGTACATAAATATTTAAATATTTAATTATTAACAATAATAATTACATTTTAAAAATCGAAGGGATCAGTTCGGACGGCGGTTTGTTAATAATTATGAAAACAATCGTAATCCACGCTTACAGTGATAGCAACCAGAGAAAGAGGAAAGGTGACAGTGAAGGAAAGTAGTTGTTGACAGAGCTATACATGTCGGTGGTAGCGCAGCAGCTGGCGTTTGGTGCCGCGCAGAAGGACACCGGACCATACAACATGAAGTGGTGAGTGACTATTATATTACTATTATATTCTATACACAAATAACGTGTGGCAACACCACCCTGACGGACACCCCAACGCAGAACAACTAATTATAGAGCAGACGCGACCCAGCTCTTGAGGCGTAATGGCTTTATGAACGGCTCACAAACTACGACGCTATATCTCTTCCATGGATGATTAGTTAGCAGAACTAACAGTGGTGACCCCGACATGTTCGACAGAGGCCCTCCCGGTTCTACTGGGGATTGTCCCTCTGGATCTGGAGGTGCAGCGACGGGCTGCTTTATACAACATACGTTGCGGTTGTGCGTCTAAGATCGGAGATATCGTACTACAGCCCAGCGCTTCTCCCAAACCCATAAATAAGCTTTGTGCTGATGCCCTTACGGCCGCATGGCAAAAACGTTGGTTATCTTCCACCAAAGGTAGAACTACCTTTCTGTTATTTCCAAACATTGACTTCAGACTAACTGCTAAATGTATGCTAAAGCCCTGATCTGTGGTCTACCCAACTAATGACTGAGAACGGCACTTTTAATGACATATTATACTCATTTAATTTAGTTTTCAGCCCTAGTTGCCTTTGTGGCTTTCGCTTTCAGATTCTAAGCACATTCTTTGGGACTGTCAGTTCATTTTGTTAGAAAGAGGAGTCCTTTTCGATGCAGGGAATTGCCTCGACTTTGTGGCCATTCATTTTTTCCCCACGAATTTACCATTTTCGCTCGTATTTTCGGTGAGATAATCTATCTTCCATCTCCATCTCTTTACAACCCGTGAATGCGATTCTAATCTCTTTCACGGGTTCTTTATTTTTAGCACTTCTGTGCAGTGGTCACAATTGTTCAGAGGGGACTCCGACTGGACTAATCAGTTGCTAACTCATCATAATCTGAACGATTTCCGCAAAATAACTCAAGTAGTGGAGGCTGCCAAGCCTCTATCCGTCCACTGTTGAACGTAAGCCTCCCGCATGAGTCTCCATCCTCTTCGATCCTCCGCTTTCCGCATCCAGGTCACTCCTGCTATTCTCCTTATGTCGTCAGTCCATCTTGCAGTGGGTCGGCCAATGCTTCGTTTCCCAGTTCTTGGGCACCACTCCAATAATTTTCTTCCCCATCGACCGTCGTCTTTTCGATAGATATACTGCCGGCGGTCATAGCTCAATGGTCAAAGCGTTTGCTTTGCAAGCCCGGTTGGTGTGAATTTGATCCATCACCCGTAAAATGCCAGTCATAGGCTGTTAAATACATTTGGTGGTAAACGGAAGTCGTCCCGTGAAGACCACCCATTCATAGTAAATTCCTGTAATAATAAGGATGATGCGTGAATGTCGGGCCGTAGTCTATGACGTTGGCAGATCAACATTCCACATGCAGCGCTTAGCCACATGCACTATGGTAATAGGCGTCATAGAATTCCACAGATGAGACTTCACAATTACTATCACCATCTGTCGGTATTCTCCTGTATGTGTTTACATAAAAAAACTATTTTTTTCGTTACGCATGTGCGTAAAAAGGTTCGTGTACAATGCGTAAAATTGTCTGTCACAATATTGTGTCTGTGACAATTTGCAAATGCCGCCGTGACGGTATTCATCAAGACGATAGAAATATTTCTCAGATCGCATAAAGGAAAACAGTTTAATTCAAGTGTCTCTCTGGAGCCGCCCACTGAGCGTGACAACTTGGACGGCCGCCATCTTGTCTCAAGCGGCCGCCATTTTGCGATGATTTTTTATTTAATATATATTTTGAACTTTCATACTGCGCTGAAGATATTTTCGCACTGGAAGCTTTTATGTAAGTATTTACTCGTAAATACAAAGACAATGTACTTGTACAACTGAGACTGGGCATGCGTATCAACCCTTGCTTTACGATGATATGTATTTACTGCAACTCGACTCTAATAATGAGAATATCCTTCTAAAATATAATAGACACTGAGCTCAACATTTTTGTATTACTCCGTAATATTATTAAGTCTTCTTTAAATAACTTCTTAGGTTTTCTTCTTAGGTTAAGTCGCCAGGGTCCTACAACGCTTTGGGATAAAGACTATACACAAGGCGTCGTCAAAGATCCGGGACTGTCTCAGACCGGTCAAGGACAAATGTCCTTTAGAGAGCGATGGGAGTTACAAACTACATTGCAGGGCTTGCCCAACAGTGTATATCAGACAAACATTGCGAACTATAGGTAAAAGAGTCAGTAAACATGAGAGATCGTGCAGACTTGGCTACCCAATGGCGTCAGCACTGGCAGAGCATCTGGCTGACACGGGATATAAGTTTTCATTCAAATTCTAAATCGTGGCTCGAACGTAAGGAAAACATGCACGCCTAGTAAGGGAAGCCATTGAAATCAAAAGACATCGCATCAACATCAACAGAGATGACGGCTTGATTCTCGAAACAGCATGGCTTCCGCCTCTAGCATATACTCAAAAACATAGACAGACAAGCAAGGCCAACCACAGTCCGACAGGACGTTCGTGGAGGTGCTCACCTTAGAACATACCCACCGTACACGGTTACCCGACATGACGCTCGTGGAGGTACGTTAGGCTGACGGCTAAACTACCTCCTGACACCAACTCACAACAAAGTCATCAACCCTGAAGAAGACCCCTGCAATGGCGGTCGAAATATCGGAGAGATGAAATTCGCCACACACGGCTAAGCCCAAAAGCCACAATATCAAGTCTTCTTTAGCCTCGCCTGTTCCCATCATATGGGCTCGTATCTCTGTGTGGACATTCACCATGTCTGCCTGTCCTGCGTTGCATTCTCGGTCAAACACAGCGCTTCAGATCCTTGTTTACAGTTGCAGTCCAGGTTGCCTGTGGTATTCCATGTCTTCTTCTCAGCGTGGGTATGTTGAGACCTTAAAGACCGCCAGATCAACTCCCTCGGAACTCTATCGAAAGTCTTTTCGAGATCAATGAAAACGATGTACAGATCCCTACTATTTTCTCTGTATTTCTCAGTGAGAAGTCTAATCGTTTGAATAGCATCTGCACTGGATCTTCCCGACACGAAGCCACATTGGTTGGACGTAAGGTGTGTTAGCTCTGCGAGTCTTTTATTTAACAATCTTTCCCATATTTTTAGAGTGTGGGGTGTGAGTTTTACTCCCCGAAAATTTTCCACATTCCCTTACGTCTTCTTTGGTTTTATAAAATGAAACTAAAATCCTTTTTCGCCCACAGTCTGGTATCGTAAGGATTTTATGAAATAGTCCTGTAAGACATTTGCTCCCGTAATATTATTAAGTATTAAATAAAATTATAATAATGTATAGTTATTCATTTGTAGCGATGGAAGTAAATCATTTGTGGAATAAACGGGGATAGAATCACGCGCCCGTGTCATGCATCTGCGTGAAAGGCGGCGCAGACGATAGAATGCATAAGCTCGACTTCGCGAATATTCGAAGATACAAAAAAATGCGTCGATGACTGGATTGTCTCATAAGACCAAGACTTTTTCCAGCGTGGAATCCGCATGCTGCCTGATATATGGGAGAAAGTCGCAGCTGCCGGTGGACAGTATTTTGAATGATCCGAGTCTGATAGTCTTCTCAAAATAAACTGTTGATTTTTGTAAAAAAAACACTCATTTTCAATGCATGCTCCACAATATTCGAAAATTCAATTTTTTCCATCAACCATAGAGTGAGAAATCGTTATATCATGTTGTTGTTGGGTATATTTGGTAGGTATTTATTTATAAAGTCGTTTAATTATGAAGACTCACATCTTGTTGGGAAATCCGACGTGAACTTTGCAGCAGAAATGCTCGACATACGAAACATTTCACAAAGGAAATAATAAATTAGTTTTATCGTGAGTTGGGTGACCTTTATTTTATGTGTAAGGTCTGCTGTTACATTACACGTCTCTGCGACATAAGTTAATACTGAGAAGATGCATTGCTTAAACGCCTTAGTTTTAAGATTTTCAAAACGTTATTTAGAACATAATGTTTTTATATTCAACAATATCCAAAAGTCTTTAAAGTAATTATTATAATCAAACTCTCTTTCTTAGATGGAATCTGTCGATTCATACAGTCAGGTACGACACAGGGCATTGACCATCACAACATTTTGCCATTCTATGTAAATTGAGGGGATCAAGGTCCAAAACAACAGGTATCGAGGAATTTGCGGTGTATGAAAATCAATGTATTAATATACATTTTATAAATGCTTACTCATGTTGTATAATAAGGTATAAAAAGGGGTATCTTATCAAATAAATTAGTATCAACTCAACTCCGGTCTTTGGATTTATCCTCTGTGCCGGATCCTTGGTATTCCGGCATCAACATTTAAGCTGACGCCGTCATTTCGGGACCGCGACCTAATAAGTCATAAGACATCGCGGAATTTTCGCCCTAGTTGTATAACCCTGTCGATTTTTTTGAGAATTACCTGATTCCGAGTTTGTTATTTGTTTTTTGATGTAACTACGCTTGCTATCACAATTATTATTGTTGTCTATAGTGACATCAGCATGATGTAGCCCTTGCGGACTGGTAGCGAAAACCTCGACGTACAATATTTCTTCGCTTATTTCTGTTCGCTTGTCATACTGGAACTAGTTATATAGACCGCCGCTAGTGGCGCCGGTGTGACAGCCCATCACCCCAGTCGTGTCCCGCCCTTCGGCGAGAGCATATTGTATTGTGGCTCGGCCGAATGCTAGGTCGAGCCATAAATTTGTAAAGCTTTATCGTAAAAATGTGTCAATGTGCTTCTGAAAAAGTATGTGTTATCAATCTGCTCCTGATCCTGCCATCACGCGACGGAATAACAACCTTTTGAGAGAGAGGAGGATGTTAATATTCTATACACAGCTTGTCGCACGTCTCTTCATGTTACCGACTCTCATAGATCAGTCAGTTAATGTCACTAGGAGCTGGTGGATCGGGTTCTTTGCGCTATTTATGTTGTGTGGTTCAGGAAGATGCTCTAGAACTGGCACACTGCACTACAACAGAGTTCCGCGTGTTTCAACACACAGGGTGACTCCAAAAAACTGATCTTTATCCTCATTTAATTGATCTAACCTGTAATCGTTAAGTGAGAGTTTTTCAAAAGGTTTGGCCTCTCTTCTTTCTACGCCTGTCCAACAGGAAATATGTTATTCATTGTTGCCTAGTTACCTTTATCCGTCCAGTGGTTTCCTAACGGGAGCGCAGATTTGCTATGTTCAATGCCCTACGGTCCCACACAGGAGTGCTTATGGTTCATTTCAAAATCGGATTACATTAATTTGTAATAATAGTATTACAGTAAGTTCATGGAAGAATCTATTGTGCGACGAAACATTACAAACATTGGCCTGCTAGTTTAACCTAGCTTTTTTTTTTTTTTTCTGAAGGAGAGAATCTTCATAAGACACTCATCGAATCGGTATTCGAAGAGTAGTGTCGGATTTTTACCGACTAAACTCTCCCCCTTTTCACTCCCCTTCCCCTGCCGGCATTCGCTATAGAATGAGTTACTGCAGCCGAGGAAGCAATGGAGCTTGTTAGCCTTCGGCGTCTACGTCATTGTGCAGTCTTCTTTCCCTTTCTGCCTCTTCTTTCACTTTCATCACCTTTCTGGCAAATACAGCTAGAGCGTTTCGCGTAATGTTGTTCTTTAAGGCGCACTCAATTATTTGTAGTTCCTGTATTTTTACCGATGTGACCAGCTCAGCTCTCTCTGCCGTCCATGCAGGGCAGGTTAGCAGTGTATGCTGAGCGTCGTCACTTGCAGATGTGCAGTGATGGCATCTTAGGCTTTCTTCTTTTTTTATTCGATGGAGATATGTCCCAAAGCAGCCGTGTCCCGTGAGCAGTTGTGTGGTGTGGAAGTCAGGAGATGGGGACTTCTTTTCAGTCCATAACACAATGCTTGGGATGAGTTTATACGTCCAACGGCCTTTGGTTTCCTTATCCTATTTTTTCCGCCATTTTTCCATTAGTTCTTCCTGAGCCTTTTTCCGTGCTTCTCCTCGCTTATTTTTGTCGCACTTGTAAATAATTTCCCTCTCTTGCGCTAGCAGGTCGATTGGTGGGGTTCCCGCGAACCTAACCTAGCCTAGTCTAACCTAACCTGACGTAACCTTACCTCTAATTCTTAAAAGCTTGAGTGTTCCTCGAAAGATTTGTCCTCTCTTAATATGGCGCCTGTCTGTGTGATTTTGACAGACTGTGAGACATTATTTGAGTGCATCATCCATAATTATATATATATTTCTAATGGTCTATTGATGTTGAATTAACCTAACCTAATTATTCACTATATATATATAGATAGAAATTCCCCAACTAGCCTTAACGAGACCTGCAGTCTTCTGATAACTTATCTTAGCGCCAGGCAGGGTATACTTAACGTGCTGAAATAATGGTATCTTTTCGTCTAGCTTTTGATGATAGGTTTGCTAGGAACTACTTTAACAAGTCACTCATATCATGGTGCGCCTGTAGCTGCTCTCCAGCGACAACCACTGCTCGTATGGCTGCCTATATTTGTGTCTGCTCTATAGGCCGATGCACCGCCTCGACCCGAGCCAGGAATAGAAGGAATCGTGCTCCACGTGCTTCATAGACTGTGATCGACTGTACAGTGCCGATGACCGTAACCACCTTTATTGGACTATTTGAGTCGCCACTAGGGCAGATGCTCGATTTATATACTAGATGACATCTCTAGGATGTAACCCACATGTCATGCAGTAGATATTACTAATATTACTAGTAGTAATCCTTGTCTGTGCAGTGCCGATGACCGTAACCACTGATATCAGCTTGATATTAGGCTGATACCGTAAAGCCTCAAAAAACGATCTTTTGTCTCTTATTTTTGTTCGCTCGCCTGACCTGCACATTTAATGTTAATTAATATTAATTGCATAACGTTGCACGGCCTTTGCATGCGCCATCTGGTTCGTTATGACAGTTGGTCCATTTCATGTTTACCACTGTCATAATTACTTCGGATGTCTGCCGCCATAATTTGGCGGCGCTATATGTCAGAGCGGGCAGTCAGTCGAAACGCGCCCGCCATCGTTATAGGAGCGCCAAAGGACGTCCCTATAACGGGCGACGTTATTGACAAATAAACGAGTAATATGTGAAACGGAAATAAGTGATTGTATTGTGAATCTGATCCTGCATCCTTCATCCAGTTAATCGATGTCCTAAATGAAAGGAGGATATCACCACCTTTATTGGACTATTCGTGTTGCCGCTAGGGCAGAAGCTCGACTTACATGTTAGATGACAACTACATGATGCATCCCACATGTCGTGCAGTAGATATTAATAATATTACTAGCAGTAGTCTTAGGGACCTCCATATATTCCACCCCTGCTCATGCCCAGGGGCTAGGTCCCCTTTCAGGAAAATCCAAGTATTCCCCTCAGTTGCGCTTCTGCACATGTTCAACCACAGGGTGACCTCAGGTATCACCAGTTCCGTTGTCCACTGTAGTAAACTTTTTCTTTATTTGAGCCGTGTGGTCATCTTTTGATATCCAAAAATAGGGTGGAGTGTGTCGTGGTTGCTTTAGAGAGCTCCTTCTTGGTGGTGACTTCCCGCCGTATGTTTGGTAGGGCGATGCCTATGGGTTGATATAGCTTTTTCGCGGGAAGGAAGTTTCTTCTGGATACTAGTGATCTCAGTGACCTGTATGTCTATATATCTGAAACTCTCGATCAATCTATGCGAGCGGCATTATTTTACGTATTCTCACAACCGCACGGTAACCAATTTCTTAAGGTAATTTTACTTTAATTTACCTAAAATTGCTACTTTCCTTTAGAATAATCAAAGTGAGGAAGCTTCAGCCCTCAACTCACCTCAAATCTTGAGATTTCATTTCATTTGTGTTTTTCCCTCACAGAAACATTATAAATTTGAACAACTTAATTCATTTTTGAAATACAATAATAATTATATGGATTTTTTTAAATTTTTATTAGAATATTATTTTATTATTTCAATATTCTAATCTACTTTTATAGATCATTTACTATATTATAATATTATTAATAATTAAATATACATATACTATACATAAAATTATTTTTTCAACGCGTCAATCCAAACATAAAAATAACGGCAGAAGCGGGATGCGAACCGCGGACCCTGGAAACCAATATGCCCAGGTATTCATACCGCTCAGCCGACTGGGCTATTACTGTGCCTGGACCGACTCACGTTGAAACTAGTATTCATGTCATTGTTATCATCGTATGATAGATGTCAGGCACAGTAATAGCCCAGTCGGCTGAGCGGTATGAATACCTGGGCATATTGGTTTCCAGGGTCCGCGGTTCGCATCCCGCTTCTGCCGTTATTTTTGTGTTTGGATTGACGCGTTGAAAAAATAATTTTATGTATAGTATATGTATATTTAATTATTAACAATAATAATTAATACAAAAATTAAAAAATACAAAATATACAAATATAGGTACTTATGATTAAGAACTAAGAACAAAGTAATACAGACAAGCAACAGAAGGTCCCGATGCTCATCAAACAGACGACGCCAACAAATCATTCCTCCAAAGAAACTCTTGGAGTTCATGTCTGAATTGGGCCTCCCTTACGTGAAATATATCAACATCCGAGGAGATTTGGTTAAACAGTCTGATCCCTCTCCCAAGAGGCATAGTCTCTGGCAGGTTAGTGTTACTCTTTGGGAGATACGTCCGTGCATACGAGTGTCAGAATATTACTGAGTCAATGGAAATTCAAGTATTGTTTTCCGGCAATACCCGAATAATTGGCACGATTTTTCAAACATTGACCTATTTTTTGAGCGTTCTTTTCTGTAATACGAATAACGCATTGCATTAGTCAGTTATATTTGTAATGTTAACTAATATGTGCGAGAATCACAAAGTCAAAGGAAAAATGATGCTGCGTGAAGCTGGGCGTTAAGGCGTGAAGTTTAGAGCTTTAAGCGCGAAGGTTGAAAGCTTTTTTTTAAAACTTTATTCATAAAGTAGATATTTTTTACGCATTTTAAACTAGAGCAAACGTATCGGTTTCACTAGAGATACAATCGTAAAGTTTGTTATTGACGATTTGAGTGAGTTGTATCGTAAAATATTCAAAATAATTTTTAATCACCATAAGCGTTTGTCTGTCTACTGTTGAACGTAGGCCTCATACATGAGTCTCCGTCCTTCTCAATCCTACGGATACTGGCAGGATGCATTGGTTAAACGCCTTAGTTTTTAGACACTTTTAAAATGTATTGTACTTTAGTAAGATATTCTACATATTGATTGTCGAGCTCGCGATATATTTTGTCATCCCCCAGCTCTCAAAAGGCGACAACCAGTCACGGGTTCGTCATTTGGCCGCGTGGATGCAGGAGCAGTTTGAAAAGCAAATAACTTTTTCCGAACCACAATCCGCGTGTATTTCAATAAAGACTTGGTTTCCCCGCCCGACCGTAACATGACATTACCTCCGCCTCGGTCGGACGGGACTACACTGACGAGGCACTGTGACATGTAGCGCCACAAAGATAATTTTTATATTAATAAGATAAGAATTAAATACTTCAGCTCTGGCAACTAATTACAGCAGAATATTTCATTGAGGTTTTTCCCAGTTGGGAGGCTATCCATTGGGATAGCCTCCCAGTGATCTGGAAATCCAGTAGAACAAAAAACCACCTCTCGAGGTGGGGAATGCTTTGGCAGGTAAAGTCGCTGCTGTGTGACTGTGGAGACCGTCACTTACAAGTTACAACTATTGTTCCCGTGCATAATATCTCATTTTTTGGCAGCTAACAATACTTTTACACTAGTATGTATCGACGATTTCCATTCGCGACGACAGACGAGTTGCAAACGCAAATAACGAGACCAAAGGCAACTATTGCGACACTTAAAATGACCAAAATACACGTAATTATTCGTGTCAGCAACGTCAATTTATTTTTGCCCAAGATCTGTTAACATGGATGTCCCGTGTGCTGCCCAGCATTAGGTGTTGATGTGCAGCTAGTCGGGCACATGGAGCAGGATCTTAGGTGTGAGGCGGTCTGCAGGTCTCCGCAGTCGCACAATAGTGGCTCTCCCTGCCGAAGAATTCCCCACCACTCGACATTGTCCTTTGTTCCACCAACTCCGGTTCTTAATCTGTTCAGGAATTTCCAGGTCCGCCAGTCAAGGTTCTTGCCAGTTGGGAGGCCTTCCTTTGGAGTAATGAAATCCTCTAATGCGATTTGTTGCCAGAGCTGGAGTGGAGTCTCTCATTTTCAGGGCTGGATGTGATAGGTTGTGTGGATCTGAGAAAGCTTGTAGGAAAAAAAATGTAGGAAATAGGAAACGACGCTGGAAGAGCATTCCAAAGCTTACCGGTGTCATTAAAGAAGGAACTTTGGAAATTGCCATTTTCTTGGTCGACACACATAAACCGTGTATGGATATTCGGCAAGTGCTAGACGAGTTTGTCGGTTGTGGGTGGGTGCAGGAGGAATTAGTTCTTTACTCTTTTGTTGCAAGAGTGACTTAAATCTGTTCAGGGGTTTCCAGGTCCGCCAGTGAAGGTTCTTGCCAGTTGGGAGGCCTTCCTTTGGAGTAATGAAATCCACTGATGCGACTTGTCGCCAATTTATTAATAATATACCAACATATTTTAATGTCAGGATCGACGACTATGTTTAAGATGAATAGTGGCTGTGTACGTGTAGAGATTCAGGAGATCGCAAGCGTTTATCAAACTGCATCTCGGATAGCTTCGGACGGTGCGAGAGAGGAAACAAAGATGCTGGGAGAGCATTCCAAAGCTGCCGTCGGGTGTCGAAATCATCGACACTTCTCTCATTGTCACGAGCGGCCAACAAATACGAAATAATCGCGTAGCTCGACGTTGCAAATCGCCATTTTGTCATTTCCCGCGCAATGTGTGTGACAGCTGTGAAAGATGGCGGGTCCGATTGTTGTAAACCCTTTACGTGCGAGGTGCGGATATATCCGCACCAACTTGCACTGCTCTTAAGTGCGAGGTGCGGATTTATCCCACGCCCTGAAAAAAACACGTCGCTTCAGTGCGAGATGCGGATTTATCCGAACATTATATTGAATATATATTTTTTTCGTATTACGACATTCCTTCGTCAAATTATTTTTTTACGATATGTATTGAGTTGCGGGTCATTCTACACATGTTTAAAATTTGCCCTTTTTTAAAAAATAATAATGGATTTATTTAATTTAGTTCCGAAGGTGAATATAAATGCAGCACTGACCAATCAAAACACATAAAAAAATCGTCCTTAAATATTCAACTTTATTTTTCATTGACTAATTGACTTATTTCGTGACTTTTTATGAAATCTTATTTCGCACGTAAAGGGTTAATTGATCGGATAACGAGTGCGATAGGTATTGGCGTAATACCTATCGGGGTTATTGGCATGTTACCTATTGTGATAATGTGCCAATGATAAATGGTTATATAATATGTAATTCATTGTATAAATTGATACACACGGTAGTGACGGTTTCGCCGCGTTTCGTCCCCAGATAATTCGTTCAACGACGTCTGGTGAACGGGACATTTGGTGCACAGGACAACTGGTTCACTGGATGTCTCGCAAACCTAACCAAACCTAAAAAAAATCTGTGAGGGAATCTATCATCTAATCATTATCTTCTTTTAACCCGTGAATGCGATTCTAATATCTTGCATGGGTTATCAATGTATTTTTATTTAACTTTTAAAATTGGTTATTTCGTTATTAACCCTTTCATTACGGCTCGGTTTGAATACAAATTATACTGTCAATTATAAAACTAGTATTTGAAGCATAAATGTACTAATCTGGTCTATTTTAATATATCACCTTGGTTCTTGTATCCTTTAGCTATCAGATGATGCATATAAAACTATTCTAAGAAAGTAGCAAAACGATATATCACGTCAACCGATGTCAACGGTCGGGAAATAATTTGACGGTATATGCCGACAACCGATGCGAAAGGGTTAAAGCATATATCAACTTTATAATAAAACTATTTACAAAACTAATTAAGCAGTCCCAAAGCTCGCTAAACAGAAGACTTCACGAAATTTCTTTGATAAATAAATTCGTGGAGCTCATGTCGAAACTGAGTTTCTCTCACGTAGAATATATCATTGTTGATTTCTCTTAATCTTTTCTATGCCAAGCGGTTGTCGTATGGGGATGCTCCGAGGGCCGTCATGTTTTTTGAAAGATCAAAAGCTATTTTTAAAATCGATGTATTATCGATAATTCTTGACAATACGTAGTAGCTTATTATTTCAACATGGCAGCAAGAGATGTCACTGTTCGCTCAAAATATTGAATTATTAAAAACAGTCAAAATTGGTTAGATATCAAATGTTAAAGTGGAGCGTCTTTGAACGCGATATTTGGATGGGTGGCCTCCCGTGCATGGGATTGTAGAGCGTCTATAGACGCTTGTGGCATAGAATCGGTTAAGCACTTCTGTGCAGTGGCCACAATTGTTCAGAAGTGATTCCTGCTGGATTTGTTGCTAAGTAATAAAAATCTCAACGTTATCCAACTGGATTTTTTTGAATCCGTGAACAATTTATGGGCTATAAATTGCTAGCGGTTTCCACATTGTTTGTTTTGGCATATCTTGTGTTTATTTTAGTTTAATTTGGCTATGGTAGATTAGCCTTATTAATAGATCGTATTTAAACACATATAAAACGATTATATTTTGAATACGATGTGTAAGTATGTACATTACAACGGGCTTTTGTCAGTACATTTTGGTTAGTATTTATTATTTATTTCTATAAATGCATAGTTTGTCATTCTTAAAGTGCAGTTAGAACTGAAGACTTTGATAACATTAACCGTTAACTTTGGTAACCTTTTTTTTACATTTCTATCAACTTAGGCGGATTGCAATGATAAATAGAAACTTTATTATTATATCACTATTCGTTTAGCGCTTTTTTTGGACCGAATGGTCATTCCAAAAGCGCTTCTTTGCATCTCTGAGTAAAAAGGTGGGTCTTGAGTCTGCTTCTGAAGGATGCCTCCGATTTAAGAGAACGTATGCCTTCCGGTAGCGAGTTCCAGGACATTGGTGTCACGTAGCTATAAGCACGATTGCCAAATACCGAGCTAGAGCTACCTCCCGTCAGCTGCATGGTGCTTCTATTTACTCTTACTTTACTAATCTGAGTGTCTCTCTACACGCGCTTATCTCCGAAGGCTTGATCAGTTCTGTCAAATAGCCCGGTGCAGTTCCGCTGAGTGCCTTATAAGCTAAGAGGCATAATTTGTACTGGATTGTACCTGGAACTCTCAACCGCAGCAGTCGGTGTTGTATCAGTAATGTGACAGAATTTGGGCGCGTTGTAGACTAGTCGTGCCGCTGCGTTTTGTAATGACTGCAATCGCTTTAATTGTTTGTCTAGCTGGCCCAGGTGTAGTGCATGCAGTAGTCCATTTTGGAGACTATAAACGTATTAACCAAGCTCTTTGTAGCGTCTCTGGGAAAGCATCATTTTACCGACCGAAACTTTGTGTAGCCTCCACTACTCTAGTTCTTCTTCGAATATCCTCGTTTCGGAAATTATCTTTTAGAGACACCCCTCTCATGGATCTCTCCATGGCACATTGGGTAACAACTTCATGTTGCATAAAATGCTATATTTAGATTTTTTTAATTGACGTTTAATGAAGATTATATTAATTCACAACAATGTGAACTGACTTGGATAGGATGCTAAGATGGGCGGGCGGTGTGACTAGAGTGGACAGAGTTCTAAATGAAAATATTCGGGGTTCATTTCGGGTGGTCCCCATACCTGAAGAGATAAGGGAAAACCGCCTAAGATGGTATGGGCATGTGACACGGATAGATGAGGACCACATGGTGAAGAAAGCCCTCAACATACCCACGCTGAGATGAATACCTGGAAGACCACAGGCAACCTGGACTGCAACTGTAGAATCTGAAAACTCTGGGCTTGACCGAGAATGCAACGCAGGACAGACAAACATGGCGAATGTGCACAAGGAGAGCCGACCCCAGATGATGGGAAATGGTCAGGCTAAAGAAGAAATAATGTGAACTGACATTTTTTCTTCTTCATTTTTTTGACTTTTGCCGCTTTCATAATTATGGGCACGTGTATGTATTTATATAAATTAGCCGGAAATTGAGTCAGGTGTCGCTGCCTTGAGCCGCCGCCACAGACAACATCATCAAGACAATCCGTCTTGTCTGTGGCCGGCGTTTCCGCTGTCATGGCGGCGGCCTGTCAGCCACGACACTGATGAAAGTTGTCACAAAAATGGCTCAGTGGAGCACACGTGATTAATTGTTTACGGTTTACTTTACAGGTCATGTTTAAGTACATTTACGGCCGACGTAATCAACCTACCTCACTTCCACACAGTCTAATTTTATTTATTTATATATTTCTTATACAGAACCGAAGTACCAAGATACAAAATAAGAAACAGAACAAACATAAATAATTTATTAGGATTTCACGGCCAGATTTGATATTGTGGCTTTTGGGTTTCGCCGTGTGCGGCGAACTTCCTTCAACCAATATTTCGACCGCCATTGATGTCCAGTCATTAATGATTTATTTTATAAACCAACTTAAAACTAAATAAATAATCAATCCTGTAGAAGACCCCTGCGATGGCGGTCAAAATATTGGCTGAAGAAAGTTCGCCACACGCGGCTAAACCCAAAAGCCGCAATATCAGAGCATAAATAAATATAAAATACACACAAGGATAATAAAATATTAAAATAACATAAAAGAAGAAGAAGATGACACGTGTCAAAAATCACAGAGATCAAGGAGAAAAATACCATCGACAAAAGAGGAAAAGGATGTAAGAAATGGATCGAGGTGTGCTGGTAGGCCATTTAGGAGCGACATTGCCGTTGTACTAAATTGAGTGCTTGAAGCTCCACAAGCATGAAATGGGATCAAAAACAATGGACGGCTACGAGCGCGGGTGTGCTCATCTGAAACATAGAAGTTAAAATATTCAAGATTTTATAGAGGGTTGTTTATTTTTAACTTAGGCGTTTCAAATTTTCGATTTCGAACGGTTGATTTTGATATATTTACACTCGTATGCGGAGACATTCCTTGCTTAACCCTTTCGTTACGGCTCGGTGGAATACAAATTATACTGTCAATGCGGCGTGAATTTCGCAATACAAACAAAACGAAAACACACATTCATAGTAAATTCCTGTAATAATAAGGATGATGTGTTAATCTCGGGCTGTAGTCTATGACGTTGGTAGATCAACACTCCACATGCAGCGCTTATGCAGCTTGGTAAGCGACATCTACAGATGAGACTTCAGAATAACTATCACCGTCTGTCGGTATTCTCCTGTGTGTGCTTACATAAAAATACTAGTAACATCGATTACTGTCTGTTTTGTCTCGAGTGTGTTAACACTTTCGCATCGGTTGTCGGCATATGCCGCCATAAGATTCCCCGACCGTTGACATCGGTTGACGTGATATATCGTTTTGCTACTTTCTTGGAATAGTTGTTTATGCATCATCTGATAGCTAAAGGATACAAGAACCAATGTGATATATGAAAATAAACCAGATAAGTACATTTATGCTTCAAATACTAGTCTTATAATTTACATTATAATTTGTATTTCACCGAGCCGTAATGAAAGGGTTAACGTCATAGACTAATAATAAGGACGATGCGTGAAAATCGGGCTGTGATCTATGACCATGTTGGTTCACATGCAGTGCTTAGCCATATGCAGCTCGGTAAGCGTCATAGAATTCGACAGATGAGTCTTCATCATTACTATCACCATCTGTCGGCATCCTCCTATGAGTGTTTACATAAAAAACTATTATTATTATTATATCAGTATTTGTATATGTTTCCTATGACATGCTGGTCATTCCTTTAGCGCTTATTTGCCTCTCTGAGTAAAAAGGTGGGTCTTGAGTCTGCTTCTGAAGGATGCCTCCGCTTTAAGAGAGCTTCCATTACTGTCTGTTTTGTCCTGTGTGTGTAAAATACAAAAACAAAAACTGGACGCAAAGATGCGTGTCTTCTCGTCAATCTGCAACTGTAGTGTAAAGAAACGCGATAGTGCGTGGACGCCTTGTGACGTAAATACGCGTCCAGTCATTGTCGATTTACGAACGCAGCTTTTCTCACCTAGAGACCTTGAATTCGCTGCCGGAAAGTAGTTCACCGGGGCGCGCGTAATGGCGGTTATACTTCTTGACCTATATACAGCGGCGCACAATGGCGCAGAGTCCAGAAGTGTCGCTATAAGTGAGGAAGAGACGTGTATAACGAGCAGAGGTGGCTAGCAAGGTGTCTGAGATGGATTTCAAGGGCGGGAGATTGCATTCATTAAGATAATTAATGATTTAAAAACAGCGTATTTTTACATTAAAAATTTATTTCATTTCTTCTCGACTGTATTTTTTAGCAGCGCACTTAACACTAAAGCTGCTTCATCACCAGTCAAAGTGTGGAATACGAGGGTTATCCGTAATATAAGATTCCCATGGCGCTACAGTCATGAAAAGCGCTGTTATGGTGGATCCTGTGATTCTGTAGCGTACCTTGGTTCCTCCACTCCTTAGATTTCGCATAGCTGGGAATGTATTTCTACCGGCGCAATGATTTTTGGAGATAGGAAACGGATCACCGAGCGCAGCTCACACCTGGAGTTCAAAGACAGGGTGAGATATTTCACGTACGACTGTCAAGCCAAGACTGAGCTCCACAGACAGCTCGTTAGGGAAGGGATTTGGAGTGGGAAAACCAAGGTATACTACAGAATCGCGGGATCCTCTATAACAGCGCTTTTCAGGACTGTAGCGCCATGGGCAACTAATTTAACGGATCACCCTCGTAGGATAGGGTCTGCTCCACGCCGCAGTCACATTCAGTCGGCCCGCCGTAAAACTGCCAGGCTTTCATTTGTGTCCCCGTCTTGCAATCGAAGTCTGTTAAGGAACCTCCATATATTCCACCCCTGGTCGTGTCCAGGCGCTAGGTCCTCTTTCGGGGCCATCCAAGTATTCTCCTCAGTTACGCTTCTCCACATGTTAACACGTTTAACGCCAGGTAATGTTTTTAATGCATTCGACTCAGAGGCGCCATATAGGTCACATTCAATGTTAAAATTACATTGAAATGTAACCGCTGGCGTACAGGGACTGATTGTTCGAGAAAAAAAAACGTGGCGCCCTGGTCAACAACAGCGTAGGTCACCGGTGACCTGCGTGGCGTTTTAAGCCGTAGGGTGGCCTCCCCGTTAAAAATGCATCAAGCGGTCCAAGGTGTTGTGTATAAAAGTGTTCTAATGCAATCAAGATCTTGTTGACCCAAAAATGCATCGACCATTTTATGTTTCCTTGTTCCAATTGACTAATTAAAATGTATATTTTTAGGCGTTAATGAAACATTTTCACACAAAATTAATGTGAACGAATCATTCGTCCTTAACATATAAAAAAAAAGCTTTTTTATGTAAACACACATAGGAGAATACCGACAGACGGCGGTATAATTCCATGTTCGCTTATTAGTTGGGGCATATGATGTATATGCGAAGGATCAAATTCACAAAAACGGGGGTAGTTTAGAGGTTAGAAATCGATTGATATTTTTTAACCATCGTCGGGAATAGAACCCACGACTTTGGGGTTTGACAACAAACGCTTTAATCATTGACCAATACCCGCCGGCGATCTCATCAAAAGACAAACAAACAAAAGTTCGCGGTTCGAATCCTAGCGTCTGCCGTTTATTTTTTTCCAATATTGACGAGAGAAATGTCATTGAGGTTTTTTCTTATGTAATCGCATGTAGGAGAGCACAGCCGGTCAAGACCAATTCAATCTATAACGCTCAGCCAAGGAGGCTGGACGCTGCACTCGGGAAACGTGTGTTGTGTTCGTGTTTGTGTATGGGTTTGGGAGATTGCAAGTGTATATTTATCTGATTTTTGAAGAGATCCAGATTGTAGGAAGAAGGAAACACAGACGCTGGAAAGATCATTCCAAAGCTTACCAGTGGCATTAAGGAAGGAACTTTGGAAACTGCCAGTTCTTAGTTGACACACATTAACCGTTTAATAGGCTATGACTGCAATTTTACGGTAAGCGATCAAATTCACACGAACTGGGAGTAATTAGAGAGCTTATAAATCAATTAAAAATCTTTTTCTTTTTATTCTCTGTTGGGGATCGAACCCACCACCTTTGGCTTGTTGGCAAACGATTTAACCACTGAGCTATACCCGCCGACAGTGTAATCCTGATTAATTTTATTTTAATCGTATTGGATTCGATGCACACTACATTGTTATGTAAAAACTTTGGATGCGCTCGCTAGACGAAAATTTGGCGCTTGTCCAAAACTAGCGGCGCTAGAGAACTTCTCATTTAAAAAATAAATAAATATATTGTTGTATGGGAAGCGATGCCAGAAAAAATAACTTGAAGAAACCTGATAAGTGTATTCATTGAAAGAATCTAAGTTTTTTGACTTTTAGGCACTGAATTTGAAAAAAAAATACGAGGGTTATCCGTAAAATAAGTTTCCCAGTGATTGTTCACAGTGTAAAGCATGTTTAATTCCATAAATGCGTACATTATTGGAAAGTTCAGACTCTTACCTATTTTTCTACATAGTCACTGAGTTCATGAATGCATTTTTGCATGCGCTATACGAGCTTTTGAATGCCTGAGTCAAAAAAATCTGCCGCCAAGCCACGCAGATACCTGAGAACTGCTTGTCAGGGAAGAGATGGCAGTCACTTGGGGCTAAGTCCGGGCTGTAGGGTGGGTGTTTGACAATACCCCATACAATTTTTTGCGATGAAATAGGTCGTTCGGTCAACAGTTACTTGCTGTTAAATTCCACGTCTCTGCGCTATAAGTTAATACTGGGAAGATGCATTGATTAAACGCCTTAGTTTAAAGACACTGCGGAATTTTCGCTTTAAAAATGTACTTAACCCTTTCGTTACGGCTCGGTGGAATACAAATTATACTGTCAATACGGCGTGAATTTTGCAAACCATTTTTTTTGCTTAAAACTAGTATTTGAAGCATAAATGTACTTATCTGACATATTTTCATATATCACATTGGTTCTTCTATCGTTTAGCTATCAGATGATGAATAAAAAACTATTCTATTTAGCAAACGTTCATTATGTAACTCCATACATGTGATGGCATTGACACACGTGGTTTACAGAAAAATCGCCCCTGTGACGAAACCTAACGATATTTATTTACATGCTGTACAGATTCCTGTAAATAATACATGTAGGTTGATAAAGGGAATGACTGCACTTCCAATTCCTTACCGTAGATGTCACTGAGCACTGAAAATAGCAAAACGATATATCACGGCTACTGATGTCAACGGTAGGGGAATCTCAGACGGCATATATCAAGGACCAAAGCGAACAGGTTAAAAATGTACTTTAGTTTTCTAAACGCTGCATTTGAAAAATTATTCCTATTCGACCGTTCATATTATTATTTCAAATATTTGAACTGCAAATGTTAGTTAACCTCTCCTCCCCGATGATGTCTATCGACTACACATTGCTTGTAATAACTTAAATATCTCTGTAAATATAATACACACAGGGTTAAGATTTTAGGTATTCCTCCTTAATACATTTACGTATTGAAAAAAATATATATTTATAATAATAGGCACTCATCGGGAGCAGGAAATATTTTTCTAAAATCCGGAATAAATTCACCACTACAATCAAGACGCATCAACTGTCATGAATTCATTCGACCTGTCGGAAGTCATACAAAAGTGTGTGCAAAAATAAAATTAAAAAATACCCAGATACATAGAGGCATCTATACTCCTCACTCTCGCTGACGTACTAATATGAGTGAGCGAGACGGGAAACCTCAGTTGGTCGGCTAGTTCGAAATGATATCGATGCGCGTCGGCTCATCGATATGTCGACAGGCTAAGTAGTGTTAGTACATCTCGGAAGTTCACGCGCCAAGGTGCGTCTGGCCGTTTGAGGTCTTCGTCTGATGTTTTTCATGTTTTTAGCTATTAAATGTCAATTATTGCTGTTTATTGACATCAACTATTATAAAATTAAGCGATATCTTTGAATATTTTCATTTTTTCGAATTTCTACTCATTTTATTCACTTTAAATCAGAATGTGTAACGAGTACACACCATCGGAACGCGCGTAAGTTTTTAACATAGTAAGGCGAGGGTTAAAAATGAAATTACTGATCAACTGTTTTGCTTGCATCAAAACAACCGGTAGTCAGGAACGTTTGATGGCATTTCTCCAGAACATAGAGTAAAAATAAATAATCTTTGTATGAGAGGACTCGTGTACTG
Organism: Glossosoma conforme; assembly: GCA_022606575.1. Taxonomy (NCBI): domain Eukaryota; kingdom Metazoa; phylum Arthropoda; class Insecta; order Trichoptera; family Glossosomatidae; genus Glossosoma; species Glossosoma conforme. The sequence continues at coordinate 388,877 of JAGTXR010000301.1, forward strand.
TGCCGTAGTACAGAATGGAGTAAACTTAATCACCCTATCAGAAGATGTCATGATTCTTGTGAACGGCGTCGCACGTCTTTTATATTTGACATTTGCGAACTAGAGTCGGTCTCGCTTCTAAAACACTAGCTGCATTATATAGATCACTGAAGTATTTCAACGATAAACAACTTCTTATTCTATATAAAGGAAAAATCCGGCTCAGTCATGAATTGACTAGTCCAATGGTTTGCAATAAGCCACGGCATCTCCATTCTGTTGAGGACGGAAGGAAAGAAGGTGTGTTTAAATGTGTGTCTACCCTTGAGCGAGGTCGACCTTCTGCTCTGCCAGTCACACTTCTTTTTCGGTTTCTTTCGTGATCTTACCCTGCGGAGGATTGAGACAAGTGCCCCCGACCTCCGCAGAGAAGCCATGGATGGTTACTGTTGGATGATTCATTTTCGCCATCCTGTACATGTTGGATGCGTAAATTCGACACTTTTTTTTTACACTATTTGATATTTGTTTACAGCCGCGGTACTTTAAATCAGTGCTCCGCAACCGGTGTGCCGCGGCACACTGGTGTGCCGTAAGCCGATACAGGTGTGCCGCGATCAAATAAGGCAATATTACAAATAAATAATTTGACAACGGTCCTCAAGCTCCCATCGCCAATCGCCTACTTATGTAGACATACAACGAGGTACTTGCTTTATTAAGTTCTAAATGAAATTTAAAAAAAGTGAAATTGATCAAATTAATATCTATTTTTGGCTCTTGGTGTGCCGCGGTATTCAAGGTGAGAACTTTGGTGTGCCGTAGAATCCAAAGAGGTAATTTGGTGTGCCGTAGATGAGAAAAGGTTGCGGAGCTCTGCTTTAAATGATGCATCTCATTTTAGAGGGTATAATTAAAAGAGTTTTTCATTTTGAGGATATAAATTTAAAACGGCTTCAAATGTTTTCAACGAATAAAATAAAGAAAATACGCATTTGCGAAGTCACAAACATACAAATCAATAATGAAAAGTTTACAAATTTGTACGACGTACTCGGCGGAGCAACGGGAGGCATAACTTACATGGGATGAGGCGAGGACCAAGGTATGGGGAAGAAAAGTGTTGGAGTAGCGTTCAAGAACTGGCAAACGGCAACGGCCCAGAACTCAAAGAGACGGTAACTCCAGTATCTGAGGCATATTTTGGAAGGTTTGTTTATTGGAATATTTAACAAGATTAGATGATTTGCTCGACGCACTATTATGTCGTTCAACCAAACCAAATAGATGGCAACCAATACAACTTTTTTCGTCCTAGTACAATCCAGGTATACGTAGTCAGAGAAACAACACAGAACACGTTGTAAAAGTTCTACTACCGAAGCACAACTGACCACTCAAAAGCGATAAAAAAAAAACGACATTCTTTTCCGGTATACCGTGTGTTTTTTTTTTATGTAAACGCATGCAGGAGAGCACAACCGGTCAAGACCAGTGCACTCTATGACGCTCAGCCAGGGTGGCTGTACGCTGCATGCGGGAAACGTGTATTGTGTTCGTATTTATGTGTGGGTTGGGGAGATTACAAGTGTATATTTATCTGTTTATTGAAGAGATCCAGATTGTAGGAAGGAGGAAACACAGACGCTGGAAGAGCATTCCATAGCTTACCGGTGGCATTAAGGAAGGAACTTTGGAAGCTGCCAGTTCTTGGTCGACATACATTAACCGTGTATGGATGTTCGGCACGTGTAAGACGAGTTTGTTGGCTGTGAGTGGGTGCAGGAGGAATTAGTTCCTTAAGTTCCGAAGAGCAGCGACCGTGGTAATAACAGTAGAAAAGACTAAGAGAACCAATCTTACGTCTGTGTTCCATTGATTGTAGATTATACGTAAGGGTGTCATTGTTTATCAATCGAATTGCTCTTCTTTGAACTGAGTCAATTAAGCTTAGAAGTGTGGTAATAAGGTGAAATTTTGGGGGCTGGAATGGATTAATGGCAGTTCAATTAATTTCAATGGGGAAATTCAATGAAATACGAGCAATTTGTAATACGAGCAAGGTTGCGGAACGAATTAAACTCGTATGTCGAGGCACCACTGTAAATGTACGAGTTTAAGTAAACACTCTTCTTTGGCGGTCAGTTAGGTGTAAGCAGCAAGTATTTTTTTTAAATTTCGCGGTAAAACCCATTAAAGTATTCAGTTTTTACGGCAATTTAAGATATATTATATAAACTGTGCGCTGCGTAAACATTTCACGCCACGTATATTGTTGTTTGATCTGGTTATTTTAAAACGTGAAAAATGTACGCGATTTTCGGCCAAATTTTACGTTTTTTTTTTCATCTAAAATCAAAACAAAAATATATTTTTAAGCGGTTTTTTTTTCTTGGAACTATGATATAGTGGAGTCGTTAAATAGTTCATAATAAAGCACGTAAATATTTAATTCCAACTACAATATGAAGATAAACAGCACAAAAACCAAAGTCATGAGAGTAAGCCGCAATGAGCAGCAGAACATTAACATATCAATGCTAGGAGTACCCCTAAAAGATGCAAAAGAATTTGTATACCTTGGAAGTACGATCACCTGGGATGGCAGAACAAAAAGAGAAGTCAACAGTCGCATACATCAAGCAAGGCTAGCTTTCAATAAAAAAGCCAAAATTCTTGAGTCAAGGAATATTTCTTTAGGGCTCCGCAAGTAACTTGCCAAAACACTTGTTTGGAGCATCTTAATGTACGGCTGTGAGACATGGTGCTTATCTGAAAGTGATAAAAAAGACTAGAGGCCTTTGAGATGTGGTCGTACAGAAGAATTCTCGGAATTTCCTGGAGAGACCACGTCACGAACAATGAGGTTCTCAGCATAATCAAGGAAGATAGGCAACCAATAAGAACCATCTCAGAGAGGCGAGCCCGATGGATTGGTCACATCATGCGCCACGATGGTCTTCTTCACGATATTGTGGAGGGGATGGTTGAGGGTAGAAACTGTAGAGGGCGCCCTAGGCGGGAGTATTTGCAGCAAGTATTCGAGGACATGAATTGTAGCGCTTATGCTGAGCTGAAAAGGGTTGCGGAGGACCGAGAGGAATGGAGATCGAGATGCAAGATTCTGTTGCTGCAAACCAATCCACCGGATTGATACTACGAAGAAGAATAAAGCACGTGAAACATTTTTCTTTTTGTGTAGTAGTAAATCTGGTTCACGGGACATTTGGCGCACGGGACGACTGGTGCACTGGCTGTCTCGCTAATGTAACCTTACCTTTGCCGGCGGGTCATAGCTCTATAGTCAAAGCGTTTGCTTGGCAAACCAAAAGTCATAGGTTCAATCCCCGACGGAGAATAAAAAAAAATTGTAGAAGGCGAATACCGACAGATGGTTATAGTAACTCTGAAGTCTCATCTGTGGAATTCTATAACGCTTACCATGGTGCATATGTCTAAGCACTGCATGTGGAGTTTTGATCCACCAACGTCATAGACTACAGCCCGATATTCACGCATCATCTTACTATATCATGAATTCACTATGAATGGGTGGTCTACACTGGACGACATTTGTCTACCATCAATTTTGATTAATACGCTATGACTGTCATTTTACGGGTAAGAGTTCAAATTTACATCAACCGGGGGTATTTTAGAGCTCAGAAATCGTTTTTTTTAATCTTCATCGGGGATCGAACCTTCCACCTTTGGCTTGCAAAGCAAACGCTTTGATCATTGAGCTATACCCGTCGGCAAGAATGTACTCCCGAGATATAGAGCTGACATGCAATGAAGCAAAGACTATGGCGCCCGACGGAGCTTTGCTCGTGATGGCTAAATGCTCCAGTTAGTGTAGCTTCTTGTTAGTAGTATCAATCCGGTGGCTTGGTTTGCAGCAAAAAAATCTTGCATCTCGATCCACTTGAGATGCGATCATATGTGGTATAACACATGGGATGTCGTTTGGGCCTTTAACCTTTTGGACGCCACGACCCAGTACCGGCTTTAGACCCTACGGCGCCCTAGGGCATTTTTTCTGGCGCCACATATTGTTTATATTTTTAAAAAATCTAAGGAAGATTGGTTGCTCTCGGCGCCCCTAAGTTATTCGACGCCCTGGGGCACTGACCCACTTTGCCATCCCCTAAAACCGGCACTGCCATGACCCTGAATAGATCTATGCAACGCCTCGTAAATTATCGAAGATTTGAACCCCTAAAAGGTGTCCAATTTTAACAATTTTTTTTCTCGGACACGATAGATGTCGCTATAGACCCAAGCTATAACATTGACCGAAAATATACAGTTTTATAACACACCGGTGTGCTCACGGCACTGACGGGCTTCCCGCAGCAGACCCATATTTGGGCTCATGGCATCCATAAGGTTAATGTTGTGTTCTCCCCTTTATTTCCACATCTAATGCTCTTGTTACGCGTGCTTCTAGATTAAATGTTGTACTTTTGGTGAGTTTCGGTACAAAACGTAAATAAATCAGTTTTATCTTTGAATCGTTGGCCCACGCCCCATTACAAGAGCTTATTATAGCGCAGTACACTAGAGACGATGTTATTTATTTGAATCTTACTAAAAGACAGAACTGAAGTCGGTTAAAACGGGGCCCTGTATTATAGGTACTTGGAGAACAGTTATTAGTAAAATATGGTTGCCAGTGATTGTTCACAGTGTAAAACATGCTTAATTCCATGAATGCGTACATTTTTGGAAAGTTCAGACTTTTACCTATTTTTCTCCATAGTCGCCACTGAGGCCAATGCATTTTTGCATGCGGTATACGAGCTTTTGAATGCCCGAGTCAAAAAAAAATTCCGCCAAGCCAAGCAGATACCAGAGAATCGCTTCTTCCAGCTCTTCTCTGTCACCGAAATGCGTTCCACTTAGGTGTTTCTTCGTGTCAGGGAAGAGATGGTAGTCACTTAGGACTAAGTCCGGGCTGTAGGGTGGGTGTTTGACAATACCCCATCCAAATTTATCGTACGGTCAACATTCTTGGCACACCCACCTCGCGCAAACCTTAGCATACCCTAGATGCTCCGTCAAAATATTGTCAATAGAGGTTTTGCTGACATCGAGATCATTTCGGAGAGCTTACGAACCGTCACTCTTCGACCTGAGAGCATCGCTGCCTCCACTTTTGCGATTGTTTCGTCAGATACAGATGGCCGTCCGGAACGCTCCTCATCATGGACGTCAGTAGGCCCGTTCTTGAAGTCTCTGCACCATTTGCGCACGTGTTGTACGCTCATAGATTTCGGATGGAGACAACTATATGGATTTCTACCGACCCAATGTTTTTTGCATACAGGAAACGGATAACTGAGCGCAGCTCACACCTGGCGAGTGAAACGAGGGGGAGATCCATCACGTACGGCTGCCAAGCCAGGACTGAGCTCCGCAGGTAGCTCGCTAGGGAAGGGATTTGGAGTCTTCTCGTACCTATATTTGTATAAATTTTTTATATAATTATAAATTCTAGTTGTATTTCAGAAATGCATTAAATTAGTACAATTTTCTAATGTTATTGAATGAAGAAATAAATTTAAAGTGAAAATCAATGGATAAAAAAATATATATTCAATTTTCCTGTATTATATATTTCCTATACAACATTTATCTGATACTTGGAGGCAAAGTTTGCATGATTTTTCGATCTTTCTTAAGTGCCAAAAATTAATGTTTTGAACCGACCCTGTTCAGGAGAAGAAATAATTTATAATCGGAATATAATTTAAACGTGTTTGTGTATATCAGCTGGTACATTAATGGCGGACATATTTCCATCAACACCATACATAACAGGTGACGCTGCCAAATATGATAGACTTCTGGATGTTTCTCAAACTTTACACCGAATAGCATTAACCTTTAAACGCCCAGTGGTTTCCTTACGGGAGCGCAGATTTGCTATCTTCAATGCCCTACGGTCCCATACAGGAGTGCTTATGGTTAATTTCACAATCGGATTACATTAATTTGTAATAATAGTATTTAAGTAAGTTCATGGAAGAACCTATTGTGCGACGAAACATTACAAACATTGGCCTGCTGGGGCATTGAACATAGCAAATTTGCGGTCCCGTATGGGACCACTGGGCGTTTAAAAGTTAACATGTAAAATGCGTATACTTGAGCATCGTTGCTTATCTAAAATGTTTTTTTTTTACCATATCCGCTTCATATTTGAAGCATTTTGTCGGTGGGTATAGGTCAGTGATCAAAGCGTTTGCTTTGTAAGCCAAATGTTGTGGGTTCGATCCCCGACGGAGATTTAAAAAATAAAAATATTTTGAATCGATTTCTGAGCTCTAAAATATTTAGAGCTCAGAAAGGTTGTATTTAGGTTGGTGTGAATTTGATCCCTCACCCGTAAAATGCCAAATCACCAGTAATAGCCTATTAGTTAAAATTGGTGGTAGACGAAAGTTGTCCCGTGAAGACCACCCATTCATAGTAAATTCCTGTAATAATAAGGATTATGCGTGAATGTCGGGCTATAGTCTATGACGTTGGAGGATCAACACTTCACATGCAGCGCTTAGTTAGACATATGCACCATGGTAAGCGTCATAGAATTCCGTAGATGAGACTTCAGAATCACTGTCACCATTTGTCGGTATTCTCCTGTATATTTTTACATAAAAAAGGTCTAAATGTGTATCGGATATGGTAAATAATCGCAGTTCTTCTTCAGATTATCGAAGTAAGCAACATTGGACGCGTGTCAAAACTAGCAAGTGTTACCGTTTGTTGCTTAACGCATGTCGTTGTTTGTGTTGAGATGTACCTTGGGCCCAGGTTCTTAGAGCCAAAACAATCTGCTGTAGTTCTTTTAGTACCCTCCAAAGTCCAATGTATATTTCATTTTGTAAAGAGAATTGCATAAAATATGGCGTTTTATGCGTGAATATCGGGCTGTAGTCTATGACGTTGGAACGATAGATCATCATCATCATCATCATCAGCCTGTGTGCGTCCACTGTTGAACGTAGGTCTCCCGCATGAGTCTCCATCCTCTTCGATCCTCCGCCTCCCGCATCCAGGTCACTCCCGCTATTGTTCTTATATCGTCAGTCCATTTTGTAGGGGGTCGGCCAATGCTTCGTTTGCCAGTTCTTGGGCGCCATGCCAGTACTTTTCTTCCCCATCGACCATCGTCTCTTCGACAGATATGTCACATTGCCACTTGAGTGTGCCTATTCGTTGAGCAGCATCCACTACTTGAGTTCTTCTACGTATTTCCTTGTTTCGGATTATATCTTTTAGCGACACTCCGAGCATGGATCTCTCCATAGCATGCTGGGTGACTTTTATTTAACGATAGGTCGTGACATCTTAAAATTCGGTAACCCATCCATGTTTCGGTCAGCGTCTAATGTCGCTCAACTTTGATGATCTAACGAGAACTGCGGTGTGAACAGTGTGCTATTGCCGTCGACCTTGCCGTCTACCTGGATGTGAATTTAGTTATTTTGGTACAAAATAAATAAACATTGGCATCAATGTTTTGATGTTATCTACAAGGATACACGAGGTATATATAATGTATTTATATAAGACGGGAAACATTACAGAAAATATTCAAAGAAATACATACGAGGGTTATCCGTAAAGTAAAGTTCCCAGTGTAAAACATGTTTAATTTCATGAATGCGTACATTTTTGGAAAGTTCAGACTTTTACCTATTTTTCAACATAATCGCCACTGAGGAAAATGCATTTTTGCATGCGGTATACGAGCTTTTGAATGCCCGAGTAAAAAAATCTGCCGACAAGCCACGCAGATACCTGAGAACCGCTTCTTCCAGCCCTTCTCTGTCGCCGAAATGCATTCTACCCAAGTGTTTCTTCGTGTCAGGGAAAAGATGGTAGTCACTTGGGGCTAAGTCCAGGCTGTACGGTGGGTGTTTGATAATACCCCATCTAAATTTTGCGATGGCGTCTTGGGTCAACATTCTGTGCTCCCACCTCGCGCAAACCTTAGCATAATCTAGATGCTCCGTCAAAATCTTGTCGATAGAGGTTTTGCTGACATCAGGGATCATTTCGGAGAGCTTACGAATCGTCACTCTTCGATCTGAGAGCATCGCTGTCTCCACTTTTGCGGTTGTTTCGTTAGAAACAGATGGCCGTCCGGAACGCTCCTCATCATGGACGTCAGTACGCCTGTTCTCGAACTCTCTGCACTATTTGCGCTCGTGTTGTACGCTCATACACTTGTCTACATAGATTTCGCATTGCTCGGAGAGGGAGATCTATCACGTACGACTGCCAAGCCAAGACTGAGCTCTGCAGGCAGCTCGCTAGGGAAGGGATTTGGTATGGGGGAACCAAGGTACACTGCAAAATCGCCGGATCCACCATAACAGCGCTTTTCAGGACTGTAGCGCCATGGGAATTTTATATTACGGATAATCCTCGTACTTTCTGAAAAACGTGATAATACAAAATTGCGAAAGATCATTTTGAATATTTTTCGCTGGTTATTTTTAATGGTTTTTTTCTTAGTCATACTGTATTAACAAGCTATTAGTTTGATCATTTTATTTTTTTCTTTGGCGAACTACTAACCATATTGTTGGGGCTATCTTTGAGTATGAGACGCTTCTAGGAAGCATTCAGATTTGTTTATTTCAGTAGCGCCCGAAAATCGACAGCCAAATTGTTAATTCTAAGAAAAGTCTTGTTATTCACAACTCAAAGAGAAATACAGACTAGAGGTACATTAGTTTTAATGATAAACATCATAATAAATCATATATTTGCTTATTTTTTTGTGTGCTACGCCGGTATTATGAGTCAATTAAGTATAAAGCCGGTCTAGCTTTCAAAAAACTAGGTGTATTATATAGATCACTGAGGTATTTCAACGATAAACAACTTCTTCTTCTATATAAAAGGACAAATCCGACCTATCCTTGAATACAGCAGTCACCTTTTGATTAATAAGCAATGACTGGCATTTTACGGGTGAGTGATCAAATTCACACCAACCGAGGGTTTTTTGAGCTCACGACCTTTGGCTTGGAAAGCAAACGCTTTGACCATTGAGCTATACCCGCCGGCCACAATAATTATAATTAAAAATATTTGTATTTTACACTTTGTTTTAGCATGTATCACACTGAGTACTGTTTTAACTTGCTGAAAGACTGCAGTTCCGCGATGTATGAAAGCTTCATTAGTTCCAACGTGCAAAAACATATATATACCCTGCAAAAATTTACATGAAAGTACATTTGTGCACGTTGGAACTGATGATGCTTTTATAAATTGCGAAACTGCAGTCTTCCATCAAGTGAAACAGTGCTCAGTGTGATGCATGTTAAAACAAATTACGAAATACTTATCTGTTTATTCTTTTGTTATCGCTTGGTTGACCCCTTGGCTGGTATCGCACCACCAAACATAAGACGCAAAGTCATATGCTCCGAAGAAATGCCTAAGGCAATCAACCAACCGTCCCACTGCTTGTATAATCAGACAACCCCTTACACCCAGACTGAAGTCGCGAAGCAGCTTTCTGAGATGCACACAAACTTTCACATCCGGCCCTTAAAGTGAAAGACTCCACTCTGGCAACAAATCGCATCAGAGGATTTCATTACTCCAAAGGAAGGCCTCCCAACTGGCAAGAACCTTGACTGGCGGACCTGCAAATGCCTAAACAAATTAAGAACTGTAGTTGGTAGAATAAAGGACAACCTCGAGAGGTGGGGAATGCTTTGGAAGGGATAGTCACTGCTGTGTGACTGTGGAGACTTGCAGACCGCCTCTCATCTAGGATTCTGCCTCATGTGCCCAACTAGCTTCAAATCCCATGACCTAATGTTGGGCAACACACGGGATATCGATGTTGCTAGATACAGGGCAGAAATTATTTGACGTTGCTAACACGAAGAAGAATCTCTTTTATTATTAAAATGGAGTATCAAAGTGAATGCAAGAAATATAAATAATTAATATTTAAAATTTAAAACGCATTTCCCTTCCAATTAAAGTTGACAGGTGTGCCAACTGACTGTTATGTCAAAGCGAAATTCTGAGAAAAAAATATCTAATGCGAGAATTCTTCATGTTTTTCAAATTTATTGGCCAATAAACAAATACATTAAATTAGGATCTTGACAATATTTACTGCCGCGAAAGAGATTTCGTCTCTTTAACGTATTGAAAGAACACGTGGGAATGACATTTTGTGGATTTTATGACGGTCATGTTATTCAAACATTGGACAAAGATGGAAGGCGTCGTAAACAATAACTTTAAAAAATATATTCCAACAAAATGACATTGATCGCTGAGAATTTATCTAAATAATTGATACTAACCCTTTCGCATCGGTTGTCGGCATATGCCGTCAAAGATTCCCCGATCGTTGACATCGGTAGCCGTGATATATCGTTTTGCTACTTTCAGTACTCATTGTGACATCTATGGTAGGAGATTGGAAGTGCAGTCATGCCCTTTATCAACCTACATGTATTCTTTACAGGAATCTGTAAAGCATGTAAATAAATATCGTTAGGTTTCGTCACAGGAGCGATTTTGTCTGTAAACCACATGTGTCAATGCCATCACATGTATGGAGTTGCATAATGAACGTTTGTAAAATAAATATAGTAGTTTTTTATTCATCATCTGATAGCTAAAGGATTGAAGAACCAATGTGATATATGAAAATAGGTCAGATAAGTACATTTATGCTTCAAATACTAGTTTGAAGCAAAAAAAATGGTTTGAAAAATTCACGCCGTATTGACAGTATAATTTGTATTCCACCGAGCCGTAACGAAAGAGGGTTAATCAAGGTAACAAATAGAAGTGAAGGAGAAGAAGAGAACTGTTAGAGACATCTGTTGACGGAACAGTTAAACAGAGCGCATTTATTTAAACTCAGTGGTTTCATAAAAGCTTTACTTGTTTTATATTTTAAATTGATATTAATTTACAATATTTCATACGTGTGCCATAAATAACTAATCAATCATCATCATCAGCCTGTATCCGTCCACTATTGAACGTAAGTCTACCGCATGAGTCTCCATCCTCTTCGATCCTCCGCCTTCCGCATCCAGGTCACTCCCGCTATTCTTATTACGTCGTCAGTCTATCTTACAGGGGCTCAACCAACTCTCTGTTCGCCAGTACTAAGACGCCACTCTAACACTTTTCTACCCCATCGACCGTCGTCTCTTCGACAGGTATGTCCTGCCCATTGCCACTTGAGTGTGCCTATTCGTTGGGTAGCCTCCACTACTCCAGTTCTTCAGCGGATATCCTCGTTTCGGATTTTATGTTTTAGAGACACCCCTCTCATGGATCTCTCCATAGCACGCTGGGGTGACCTTTATTTTATGGGTAAGACCTGCTGTCAGATTCCACGTCTCTGCACCATAAGTTAATACAGGGAGGATGCATTGGTTAAACCAGAGCTCCACAACCTTTTCTCATCTACGGCACACCAAAGACTGCTTTGGATTCTACGGCACACCAAAGTTCTCACCTTGAATACCGCGGCACACCAAAAGCCAAAAATATATATTAATATGATCAATTTCTTTTTTTTTTAAATTTCATTTAGAACTTAATAAAGCAAGTACCTCGTTGTATGTCTACATAAATAGGCGATAGGCGCTAGGAGCTTGAGGACCGTTGTAAAATTATTTATTTATAATACATATTGCCTTATTTGATCGCGGCACATAAAATAAACACATTGATTTTGATTATTTAAACTTTTATATAAGCATCGCATAAATTAAAGGTCACCCATCGTGCTACGGAGAGATCCATGAGCGGAGTGTCGCTAAAAGATAGAATCCGAAACGAGGAAATACGCAGAAGAACTCAAGTAGTGAAGGCTACACAACGAATAGGCGCACTCAAGTGGCAATGTGACATATCTGTCGAAGAGACGACGGTCGATGGGGAAGAAGAGGATTGGAATGGCGCCCGAGAATTGGCAAACAAAGCATTGGCCGACCCACGCAAGATGGACTGACCACATAAGAAGAATAGCGGGAGTGACCTGGATGCGGAAGGCGGAGGATCGAAGAGGACGGAGACTCATGGAGTCACGGCAGGCTTACGTTCAACAGTAGACGGATACAGGCTGATGACGATAATGATGATAAGCATCGCATTAAAAATATTTTTTTTACGTTATGTTTTTCGGCGATTGTTTGAAGGTTACGTTTTGCGTAAAGCTTATATTTTTACGCATTGTCATTGAGGAGAACTCCTCAGAACTGCTGGGTGTACGCCTATTGGCAGCTTGACGGATGCTTTGTTATTCTTTCTAGAAATGAAGCGCGTAAACATGTTTTTTTATGACAGCTGACTGATAAAAGCAAACATTCGAATCTTCAATTTAGAATCTTTTGAATTTAAGCGATGTTTCGGAAATATTTTATTGCGCAATATATCATATACACACATCAATTAAAAAATAAGTGAATTCCATTGCTTAATAGTAATACTAACCTGCCAGAGACAATGCACCTCGGGAGAGTGTTCAGACTGTTCCACTATTAGGTTGATGCAAAAGTTATGACCGTATTTTACTTGTGCAATTAAACATTTTTTTTTAGATTTGCATTATTTATTTAATCAATTATATAATTTCTATCAGGTCTTATGACCTTATCCCATCTTTCTAACAACTTATTTATAACATTAGTTCAAAATTTCCGCGGATTTTGATGCGAAAAATGTAAGGGATGCTCTATTGTATAAAAAAAATTATCATTTAATTTTTTGGCAGTGATCGGAATAAATGAAAATCGGAAGGAGCAAGATCTGGAGAATACGGTAGATTCTTGATAAAATCCCAATTCAACTCATTTAGCTTGTGTTGGGTCATCATAGCCACATGTGGTCGGGTGTTGTCGTGCCCAGTTCAGACATGAACTCCACAAATTTAGTTTGTAGAAGTAATTTCGTGAAGTATTTTTTTTTTTATAAACACATACAGGAGAATACCGACAATGGTGATAGTGATTCTAACGTCCCATCTGTGGAATTCTATGGCGATAACCATGCTGCATATGGCTAAGCGCTGCATGTGGAGTGTCGATCCGACGATCTTTTTTGTTTTGGGAACTTTGGAACTTTCCAGTATATTTCTGTGATTTAAAAGAAGGGGATTACCACTAAGCCATACTCGCCGGCAAATGTAAATACGTATTTCAACGTATAAATACGTTCCATTACCTTGGTAATATAAATGATGCAAAGAGAAGTTGTTTCCGAGAGTCAATGGCGCTTGCCAAGATGAATTAGTGCTGCCGTTTAATGAAATTATTTATGCGATCGTTTGAAAGTCGAGAGCGTCGGGATAATCGTAAGATCTCCTTAAAAAACTGATTGAGAATCACCAAAAATACGCATCGGATACAACGTTCAAATCCTCGGGATCTTAGAGGCTATATATATATATAGTTGCCGACAACTATACACATTCTTAGGTGGAGTTTCAGATGAAGAGATGTCTTGATACGACACATGGACAATTGCAAATGACAGATTTCAATGGCGACAATTTGTTACAGACATGGAATGTATCTTCTTCGTAGTATCAATCCGGTGTATTGGTTCGCGGCAACATAATCTTGCATCTCGATCTACACTCTTCTCGATATTCTGCAATTCTCTTTACATCGGAATAAGAGCTTCAACTCATGTTCTCGAACACTTGCTGCAAATACTCCCGCCTAGGGTGCCCTTTACAGTTTCTACCCTCAACCGTCCCCTCCACAATGTCGTGAAGAAGACCAGGCTCGCCTCTCTGAGATGGTTCTTACTAGGTGCCTATCTTCCTTGATTATGCTGAGAGCCTCATTGTTCGTGACGTGGTCTCTCCAGGAAATTCCGACAATTCTTCTGTATGGCCACATCTCAAAGACCTCTATCACTCCCCTCATCGGGTATAGCTTAGTGTTTAAGCGTTTGTTTTTTTACCATATCTGCTCCCAAATTGTAGTTTCACAGCTCTGTAAGCTCAGATTGTCAATGCCTTATCCCAGAACACCTCCACATGGGAACATATATGGTTCTTGGGAGCCTTCAGAGCAAGAACTCGTTAGCTTGCATAGACTGCAGCCGTAGTATCAGATAAATATTTGGGTGTTCAATGCTCTTCCATCGTCTGTGTTTCCTCCTTCCTACAATCTGGATCTCTTCAAGAAACAGATAAATATACAATTGCAATCTTCCCAACCCACACACAGACACGAACACAACACACGTTTCTAATTTCCTTATATGATTTGCTTCAAGTAAGAAAATTATTGGTGAAGAAAATGATTTAGTGCTAAAGTGCGAAGCTGTCAAGAAAATGTATTTAATATTATTAATTAATAAGGCGGGAGACATTGTCGTTTAATCATTCACAGTGAGTCCCTCGTTGAAAACAAATCGCCGCCATTAATTGTGGACGATGCGTGAAATGCCGAGTGCAGTCTCTCACGACGTTGGGGCATCGATCTTGACTGTCCATGCAGTGCTTAGCCAAATCTTTAAATGGCAAGTGTCACTAGAAAGAGCGATGGAAATTGTCTTCATTACCGTCTGGCTGCGTTTTCTGTGTAATGGCGAACTATCTTAACCCTTTACGTCCGAAATAAGATTTCATAAAAAGTCACGAAATAAATCAATTAGTCAATGAAAAATAAAGTTGAATGTTTAAGGACGATTTTTTTTATGTGTTTTGATTGGTCAGTGCTGCATTTATATTCACCTTCAGAACTAAATTAAATAAATCCATTATTATTTTAAAAAAAGGGCAAATTTGAAACATGTGTAGAATGACCCACAACTCAAAAATATCATAAAAAAAATTGAAGAAATGTCGGAATACAAAACAAAATTATATTCAATATAGTGTTCGGATAAATCAGCATCTCGCATTGAAGCGACGTGTTTTTTTCAGGGCGTGGGATAAATCCGCACCTCGCACTTAAGAGCAGTGCAAGTTGGTGCGGATATATCCGCACCTCGCACGTAAAGGGTTAAATGGGTATCAGCGTTTAATTCCATTTTTTAAATTTATTTTGAATATCAGGTTAAACCAAAGATAACCTAGACGTTTTAAATTCCCATGAACGATCTAATTCGGTATATTTTTATCTCTCACCGATCTCACAAGTTGTTATTCGACGGTTTGCATCAATGAATGCCTTTATTGTTTCTTCATCAGCTTTGACTGGTCTTCAATGTCGTGCAGAAGACCATCGTGGCGCATGATGTGACCGATCCATCGGGTTCGCCTCTCTGAGATGGTTCTTATTAGGTGCCTATCTTCCTTCATGCACATTGGATAATGTTTTTCTTGCTTGAACAGCATTATTACTTTTTCGATTGTAAAAAAGGTAAAACGTGCCAAAAATGCTGCTTTTCACTTTACATATTTAAAAGGTGCTAAACAAAACTATTTACTAAAATCCTTCGGGCTTTTTGAAAAGAAAGTCTTGCTTTATCAACTATAAAAATGTAAAATTATTATTTGGTTTTAGTGTGAAGCTAGTTGCGAAAAAAAACATTTAAATCATTCGTTAGGAAAAATTCGAATATTTTGGGTAGGTATTTTTACAAATAATTATTTTTAAGCAGCCAGTTACAAATTAAATAAATGAATGTGAATAAATGTTGACTGATTGAATAATAAAAAATAATAATATATACAATCTGAATATATATTATAAAGACATTTAATCGTCATACGATGGTAACAATGGTATAAATACAAGTTCTAATGCGTGTCAGCTCAGGCAAAGAAATAGCCGAGGTGACTAAGCGGTATATAAAGACCTGGGCAAACGTTGGTTCCAAGGCCCGCGGTTCGCATCCCGCTTCTGCCGATATTTTACTGAATGAACTGATGCGTATAAAGAATTTGATGTTTGGTGTTTGTATATTTAATTACTAATTATAATTTGATTTTACTGTGAAGTTAGTTGCGTAAAAAAAACAATCAAATTATTCGTTGGGAAAAATTCGAATTCTTGGGTAGGTATTCTATTACAAATAAATATTTTTTAGGCAGCCAGTTACAAATTAAATATTTTACTCAAAAAAGTAAACATAATCTCTGATATTTTCAGTAAATTTATTATATAAAATCACGACTTATATAAATGAATAAAATATTAAATAATAATACAAAATTAATAATACATATTGTTAAATTACTTCTTAGGTTTTCACGGCCAGATTTGAAATTGTGGCTTTTGAGTTTACCCGTGTGTGGCGAATTTCTTTTGACTAATATTTCGACCGCCATTGCAGGTGTCTTCTTCGGGATTGATGATTTAGTTGTGAGTTGGTGTCAGATAATCTTTTTACGAGCATTATTGATATCTCCGACATGACATTTGTGGAGGTACAATTCTTAGAACATACCTACCGTATTTTTAAAACATACCTAGCGTATACTTAGAACATACCCACGATTCTCCGGACCAATGAAACTTGAGTATGTAGTTGCCATGGAAAAATCAATAACGCTCGTAAAAAAATAATCTGACACAAACTCGCAACCAAATCACAAATAAATCATCAATCCTGAAGAAGACTTCTACAATGGCGGTCAAAATATTGGTCAAAAGAAATTCCCCACACACGGCTAAACCAAAAGCCACAATATCAATACATATTGCTTATTGCAGAAAAAAGTACATTAAAAAAAATGCAGAAGCATGATGCGCTACTGCTCTTATATGTTTTTATAAATACTATAAATATATATTTTATTGACAGTAAGCAAACATACGTGCAGTAAATATAATTGATGATCCCAATGCCCTTAGTTTATTATTATAACGAATGTGATTATTTCCCGGTTCGTCAACATTTTAATGGCTGGCAACTCGAGCTCACAGCTGATGTCGTCTGCCGCCAACTTCACACGACACACTTTTCGTCGACGCTAGACGTGCGGCGGACAAAACTTGCACGTAATATTTGAAGTAAAATGTTGTCGTTCGTTTAGTGTGGATATAAACTAAGGGTTGCGTTTTAAGGAGTAGATGTTTTCTTTATACCTATTGTTGTGGTTCATAATTAGTATTGTTTTATATAATTCATAAATGTAAATAACTTCTTAGGTTTTCACGGCCAGATTTAATATTTTGGCTTTTGGGTTTAGCCGTGTGTGACGAACTTCCTTCAAACAATATATATTACTTCGCTCGTATAAAAACGATAATCTGAATAAACAAACTAAAAAACTAAATGAATCATCAATTCTGAAGAAGACCCCTGCAATGGCGGTCGAAATATTTGTTGAAGGAAGTTCGCCACACATGGCTAAGCCCAAAAGCCAAACTATTCATAAATGTTATAAATAGCAAATAAATAACTGGTCGATTTGTAACTAACATTATAACGTGACCTTTATTTTCCTCCAAATAAGTATGGCAATTTGTTTTTCTATTTTTGTATTTGACTTGTTGTCTTTTGAAGCAGAAACACTCTACCCTCCTATTACGTTTTTATAAGATTTAATTGTATTTGTAACAAATACATTTAAATGCATTGAATCTTATATATATGCAATTTAAGAAAGGTTCAAAACACATTTGTTTTAAGAATTTTGATGGCTTTAAATGTAATCGCATTCTAAAGAGGCACACCAAAAGCCTGTCGAAACCATGTAATGAGCTTTATAACACTATTGTTATCATTTCAAAACACCCCAATTGATGACTTCTGGAAATATAACAATATAAAAACAATCACCTTAATGCGCTTAGCTCTACTTAGAACTTATAATTTAGAAACTAGAGATCAAAATATAAGAGTCACGTCCACAGTGTTAGAGGTTGCTATGGAAGGTATATTGCATATTAGGTTTTTTATGAAATAGGGTGATTAGCCGAAGGGTCTTAATCATCATTTAATTATCAAAATATTGTAAGTCTTTTATATTAATGTTAATAACTTAAATATTTCTTTTATAACTCGTTCGTTTGTATGATTTTAATAATAATTTTAACATAAATTGTACTATCTTGATCAAATCGCGGTGTATGGCAGTAGGAAGTAATCGTTTAAAAATCAATTGAAAATATCTAAATAATTCAAATACCTTTTTTGATATGAAATCAGAGTGCTTAATATTATTAATTTCTTATTGGTTGTTATTACGAGTATGTTTATTAGAAAAACATTTGGATTAATGTATTCTTAAAATATTTACGTATATTATTAAATACTCGTTCTATAAAAAGTCACTGATTATATAATGTAACTTATCCTTTAAAGACTGTCTGACATTTGCAAAATCGAAAAGCTTAAATTAAAAATATTATTATTTTATATAATGTATGTATATTATTCACATACGAGTATGTAAAGAGGAAGCGGGGAAATATATTTTTATTCACCGTCGGTATATTATCCTGTAAATGTTATTTATATGAAAAATTATTATTGATTATTATTGGTAATATGACAGCATATTAAAAATGTTTCTTGTAAGAATATTTGTATATTGCATTACCGACTAGTTTTTTTATTATTATCAGAATCGTGATA
Organism: Glossosoma conforme; assembly: GCA_022606575.1. Taxonomy (NCBI): domain Eukaryota; kingdom Metazoa; phylum Arthropoda; class Insecta; order Trichoptera; family Glossosomatidae; genus Glossosoma; species Glossosoma conforme. The sequence goes on from JAGTXR010000301.1 coordinate 407,414, forward strand.
CTGAATCACATTTCCTTATAATAACATCCCTTATAAGTACGAAAGAGCGAGACGCGTTCATACGAGCGAAGACAGCGACAGGCGACTCGCCGCCAACTTCAAGTCGCGAGATCCAACATGGCCGCGCCACTGTCTTTATCGATCCCGCGGTCCGCAGCCCGCTAGAAAACCGAGAAAATACACGTCAAAAACGCGACGCAAAGATTAAAAAAGGAATCGAAAAGAATCTTTATTATATTGCTCGTCTTGTGCAGCGAAAAAATGTCGAAAAAGTCTCGCGCGTGATGTGAAAAAAGTGTTTTCTTTCGTCGGGCACAGCCGAAAATGGAATACGCTGTCACGCGCAGCGATCGTATGCGCTCAATATCAAACATAAATACTTCAATTGCGCTGCGGAACGTTCAGAAAACATTGCGCCACAAGCCGGAATAAACATTTAAAGCGTGTAAGTTACAAAATCATTATATTTTCAATAATTTTCACGAGACATTGCTCGCCACTTTGAGATCCAGTTCAAAATCGATCATATGTGGGCGTGTCCGAACCCGTCTACGACACACGTCGCATATCTGCATCCCTCTCATTCCGCGTACTAAAATTTTTCATTTGTATCGCGTTAGAAAGAAATGAAAATACCAAAGCGTGTCGCAGCGTTTATCTTTTTGTCTACAATGCCGACTCGACTTCATAACGTCGTATCTTGTAGTGAGCTCTCAACAAATACGACATTCTGTTATTGAGCGAGCGTTTCAAGGAATAGTACGGACGGATTTATTTTCAATTTATATATTTTTAATTCGTTTCGTTTTAATTAGCCGCTTATTCATTCGAAAATAATTCAAATTTATTTAAATTCATTAATGAATGAAGCGTACATTGTGATCGAAAGTAAAATATAAACGCTTATCGATTATTTTTTAAATTTAAAATATTGAAACCTCTTTTTATGCATTACACAAGTGGCTAAGTAAATTGATATAAATATTTTATACATGTATTATTTTATGAATTCACACGAATTTGTTGCTTTTTTGTTAATTTTTGACCTTCAATATTAATTCTATGTCGTTCAAGAGTCGCCTGCATTACGGATACGGAATATATTTGCATCGATTTAATATAATTTAAACATTTTGAAGGAAATACGTGCAAAGAAACATTATCTAAAGGTTTTGTATCTATAGTGGACTCTATGACGCTCTGCCAAGTCGGCTAGAAGTGTGTAGGAAGCACGTATTACTCATCTTTACGATTAATTCATATTTGTATCAAGGTGAGCATGACTAAAGGTTGTTTTTTTGTTGTATTACACTAACTGGGACATATTTCCACCATAAAGAAATGATAATAGTTCCATATTCGATATTAGTTGGGGCATATGTTTGTCACAAATGCCACGATTAGTGATTGTCTCGTTCAGCTCTGCTTTATGAGAGCCCGGGGTCTTGTAGAAAAGGCAGCTGTAGTTTACACATCCGAAATATGCGTGCCAGACAGTTTTTTATTTAAAAAATACATAAAAATACACATACAGGAGAATACAGACAGATGGTGATAGTGATTCTGATGTTTTCATCTATGGATTATATGACGCGTACCATTCTATATATGGATAAGCACTGCATGCGGTGTGTTGATCCGCCAATGTCGTAGACTACAGCCCGATATTCACGCATCATCCTTATTATAACAGGTATTCACTATGAATGGGTGGTCTGCACGGGACGACTTTTGTCTACCACTAATTTTGATTAATAGGCTGTGACTGACATTTTACGTGTGAGGGATCAAATTCTCACCAAACGGGGATATTTTAGAGCTCGGAAATCGATTAAAAATCTTTTTTTAAACCTTCGTCAGGAATCGAACCCACAACCTTTGGATCGTCAATCAAATGCTTTGACCATTGAGCTATACCAGCCGGAATGATTCTAAACTTGTAGAATTTGCTGTTATAGCCTATTATTGATCTATGAGTCAATACAACGAACAATGAGGTTCTCAGGATAATCAAGGAAGATAGGCACCTAATAAGAACCATCGCAGAGAGGCGAGCCCGATGGATTGGTCACATCATGCGCCGCGATGGTCTTCTTCACGATATTGTGGAGGGGATGGTTGAGGGTAGAAACTGTAGAGGGCGCCCTAGACGGGAGTATTTACAGCAAGTATTCGAGGACATGAATTGTAGCGCTTATGCTGAGCTGAAAAGGGTTGCGGAGGACCGAGACGAATGGAGATCGAGATGCAAGATTCTGTTGCTGCAAACCAATCCACCGGATTGATACTACGAAGAAGAAGAGTCAATACCACCAGATCGAGGAGTGTCTGAACGAATCTCTCAATGTCTACTTGCTGGAGTAAACAATACCCAGTTGCTGTACAACAGCGCCTGTTTAGATGCAGATCGCGCACTTACTAATGAAGACTCGTTTGGTGAAAACCCTCCCTGTCCCGTCCTGTTTTTGGAGACCCAGATGGGGACCCATAACTGGCCGCACGCAAAAAGCTACTTAGAGAGTGGCTGAAGACCTTCCCATGATTCTAGGTGCATCAGTTAGATGTCAAATAGAGGTAACACGTTGCTAACCATGAAATACGTGGGAATGGATAAGGAAATTGTGAGGTTGGGAAATGGATTCTGCAGAATGGCAGACATTAGTTAGGAGTCATTACTTGCCCCTGTACTAGTGAAGACTGTTGAGAGGGTTGAGAGTTTCAGGTCGCTGAGAGCGGTGGGCAGCAGAAAGAGCTAGCTACCTGTCTTGGGAACGCTGGGGCTTCTTTTTATTCTAAGCGAAATATTTGAGACTCACAGCTTTACTCGATCAAAACAAAGTGTCGTCTATACAGCGCCTGTACCGTTAGTATAATTTTTTGCAGCTGTTAATTATGGCATCTCACCAAAAGTGTAAAGTTCGCGGTTCGAATCCCAGCGTCTGATAATTCTTTTTTTTTCAATATTGACGACAGAAATATCATCGAGGATGATATTTGCTGTAGATACGAGCTTGTATGTGTATCTTCGTAGTATCAATCCGGTGGATTGGTTTGCAGCAACAAAATCTTGCATCACGATCTCCACCCTTCTCGATCCTCTGCAGCCCTCTTTAGCTCAGAATAAGAGTAAGTAAAAAAATGTAGAAAAAAATATATAGTTACGTGTTGTACCCTGCAAGTTACACACAAGGTAGAATATACGTCTGAGAAATAGTTGAAGAACGTAGGAGCCTATTCCATGTCAGCCTCGTTAACCGCGCGTGTAGCCCCGACGATTTCCCTGATGAAGTTTAACAGCAAGGGACCGTCAGAACTAAGCAGCAATTCAGGTAAATCCTCCCAAGAAATGGTAGAGACTCCCAGGCGACAGCACAGAACGCGTCTCCTGTTGTCATGGATGATGCACTCCACGAGAGAGTGTCTCACCGTCTGTTGCATGCCTGGATCACACGGACATGAGTCGCAAGAAGAGAGGACATATCTTTTTAGGAATTCTCTGAAAATTCCGTGTCCGGTAAACGCTTGCGTGAGATGAAAGTCCACGGAGTTCGTCTTTCTCTACTACGTCAATAATTGTTCGTGACCGGACTTGTCCAACATGCCAATATGGCGACACATGCGTGTACGACAATCGAACAGAAATAGAGACGATAGATTGTGTATCGATGTATTTCTGTACCTGTTAGCAAGGGCTATATCATGCTGATGTCAGCCTGTATGGGATGCTTCATAGATTCGCACAATTGTAATGTTTTATAGGATGATTAGGTGTGTGGGCGTCAGTTGCACACTCGGTCGCGACAAATATAGACGCGAAACATACGCGTTACTGAACATAACGTTTATTTCAATGCAAAAACCCACATTCGCTATGTGGAAAACGATTATGTACTCGCACGTTGACGGTTCCGGCGCATTTCGTTCAACGACCATCGGTCACGATGCGGGGCGCACTGGACGTCTGATGCTAACTTATGTTAGGTTAGATTAGACATTTCAAAGTCGGGGTGGAAGTGTGGCCTGAAGGGACCATCGTTCAACCCTGGATGCGTGTAAGACGGAAGAATCGCAGTGAACAGTGGTTGAACCCAACTTGAGTTAAGATATCGACATATTTAGTGTGTTATTGCTTCGGATTCGGTGCAGGTGTTGACTGATATGAAATGTTGGACGTTTGTTTTTGTAACAATAATGCCGTGTTATTTGTGTGTCCACCATGATATACTTATAGCATGGTTTTTGTTGTTGCAATCCCAACAATTTGCATCGAAATATTTCGACACTAGTTCTGAGTTATGAGGTCATGGACACTGAATGTGACAATACACTTACAACGCTGCACTTATAAATGTTAGTTTGAATTAGAATTTTAAAAATATTTTGTAATTCCTTGATAAAAGATCTGATACTATTTCTACTTCTGTAATCATGCTTTATTCATTTGCTAAGTGTATCTTTATAAATTTATGTATATTGTATTGTAGCTTGTGCTCTGTTAAATAAATAAATAAAGAATAAATTAGGTTTAGTTAGGCTGGATAGACATCCAGTGCACCAGATGTCCCGTCTTCCAAATGTCCAGTGCACCAGACGTCCAGTGCGCACCACGTCGTTACCGATGAGTCGTTGATCGAAATGCGGCGGAACCCAAGTAAACGTAACATTGACAGAGACAAATGCAATTGCTGTGTAAATTCAATGTATTGTTAGATATTGTTTCTTCCCATATCTGCAAGTGATAACAACTACGACTACAACGAAACTTTCCATGCTTTTGTATAATACATATCTGGGACTCGCAGCTTTACTCGATCAAAACATAATACCGTTTATACGGCGCCTCTATCGCCCCTATTCTTCATTACGGCTGTGAATTTTGGCATCTCACCAAAAGTCAATGCAGCCGTATAATGGGTTTGAAAGCAGACGCCTGCGTTGAATACTGGCGGTACGATATCTTGACTTTGTGAGGAATGACGAGGTGAGAGAGCGGACGAGACAGCCGTCCTTACTGCAGTCGGTCAAGAGGCGAAGATGTACCTGGTTCGGATCATGTATTAAGAATGCCGCAGGAGAGCATAACTATGAATGGGTGGTATTCACGGGACGTCTTTCGTCTACTAACAATTTTTGATTAATATGCTACGACTGGAATTTTACGCGTGAGGGATCAAATTCACAACAACCGGAGGTATTTTAGAGCTCAGAAATCGATTAATATTTTTGTTGCTTTTAATCTCCGTCGGGGATCGAACCACGAGCTTCAGCTTACCAAGCAAACGCTTTAACCACTGAGCTATACCCGCCGGTCATGTAAAATAGGTTGATAATCATAGACTGTAGAGCATAAACTTGCATTGCATGTTTGAAAACTATAAAATTTAAATTTTTCCAGATTGGATTAAAGAAATAAATAAAAATGTAACAATGCTAGTAACAATAAGCGACAGCACGGAACGTCATAATAAAATTAACGATATACGAGTATGCTGTAGTTTTATGAAAGCCGAAATATCGTATTTTTTGTATTTTTATTGCTCAGTCAAATAGGCGACTAGATCGGGGACTTCGCTCCTAGCCAGCTTCGGGACCATAAATCAATTGGAATAATTAAATTTTCCTTTTTGTTGTCGCGAAGCAGCTTTCTGACTGCAGCCCGAGATTCACCAAATTCCCAAAATCAAATAATTGAGCTACAAAACATTCTGATAAGTTGCTTTTTCGTTACCGCATGTTGCTTACCGCATGTCGTTGGTAAGCTTGACCCGCATCGGATCAAATAGTCTAAGTCTTGGGAGCGTCGGGATAATCGTTTTATCTCTGTAAAAAACTGTTAAAAAATCACTCAAAAATATTCTTAGGACTAAGCGAATAAATTGGTCGAAGACGAAAGACGTCCCGTAAACACCATCCATTCATAGTGAATTTGTTTTGAAAATGGATGATGCATGAATGCCGGTCTGTACTATATGACGTTGGCGAGTCAAAATTCCACTTATAGGCGTTTAGAGATATGTGAAATGGTAAGCGTCACAGATTCCAAATATGAGATTTCTCCATGCAATTAATTATCGGTATTTAGTGAAACAGTCAGGGTTAGATTATATGTCTGACAAATAGTTGAAGAACGTAGGAGCCTATTCCATGTCAGCCTCGTTAATTATTATTACCGCGCGCGTAGCCCCGACGATTTTCCTGATGAAGTTTAACAGCAAGGGACCGTCAGAACTAAGCAGCAGTTCAGGAAGATCCTCCCAAGAAATGGCAGAGACTCCCAGGCGACAACACAGAATGCGTCTCCTGTTCTCATGGATGATGCACTCCACGAGAGAGTGTCTCACCGTCTGTTGCATGCCTGGATCACATGGACATGCGTCGCAAGAAGAGAGGACAAATTTTTTCTAATTCGAAGGAATTCTCTGAAAATTCCGTGTCCGGTAAACGCTTGCGTGAGATGAAAGTCCACGGAGTTGGTTTTGGTTTTTTTGGTTTTTCTGGTTTGGTTTTTCACGCCAATAAGTGTTCGATGGATGGAAAGAAAGACTTGGTTATTCCTCCCGAGGTTGATTCTTGATATGCGGTGTTCCAAGCAGTTAGCGAATTATGCATTAACTTGTTCAAGGCGTAGCAGAGAGGAAAACATGGTCGTAATGGGGTGTTGTGCTCAGTTTCCCCCCATTTTGGCCAGTTTGTCCGCTTCTTTGTCACCCAGTGTGCCGTTGTGTGCACGAAGCCAAATAAACTTGACAGCTAGACCTATATTTTCAAGTCTTTTTTTTTTCATGTGAAACCTCGTTAATTCGTTTTTTAATGGACCATAAGTGATGTTATTTCGTTACCGAGACCTATCGATCTCTGGACTCTACGATCACTAGACAAATCCTTACGACAGGTTAGGTTAGCGAGACATCCAGTGCACCCAGTGCCGGCTCTAGGGCATTTTTTTTCTGGCGCCCCATATTGTATGTATTTAAAATATATATATGAGATAGATTGCCCTCGGTGCCCCCAGCTCATTCGGGGCCCTGGGCCACCCCCTACAACTGGCACTGAGTGCACCAGTGATCCCGGGCGCCGAATGTCCTGTGCACCAGACGTCCAGTGCGCCCCATGTCGCTATCGATGAGTCGTTTGAAAATTGTCTGGGAACGAAATGCGGCCGAAACATTTATTTTAGATTATTTTTTTCAGTGTTTTCTTATTATTATCATATTTTTCATACATTGTGGCTAAAGTAAATACTTCGAAAGGCTACTTGAGAGTTCTCATAGATGACATAATTGGGTTCAGGCACGCGAGAATAGGGTGCAATTGTATGGGAGGAACGGTTATATGTTATGTTGGATACATAATGTAATGTATGAGTATATAAAGGGCTAGTCATGCCATAAATTAGTTAATTAAATATATTATATATTGATATCACCATGATGTAGAGCTTGTTGACTGGTACCGAAAACCTCGATATACAATCTTTCGTCTCGAATTTCTGTTCGCTTATCGTACATGTATGTGTCGCCATTTTGGAATTTTGGACAAGTCCGGTCACGGGTGTGACGTTAGTGATATAGATCGCCACTTGCGGCGCTGCGGACAGCCCATCACGAGCGCGCTCAGTCGTGAGTTAAGTCCCGATCGATCGAGGCGAAAGTAACGCCGTGTTACGATCGATCGGGGAAACCGAGTCTTTATCGAAAATACATGTGTCAATGTGCTTCAGAAAAAGTCTTTGTGTTGGTAATCTGCTCATCGTCCTGCCACACGCGACTGAATAATAACCTTAAATTAGAGAGGGGGATGTTAATATGTCCGGCTCCGCCGCATTTTGTTCCCAGACAATTCGTTCGACGACTCATCGGTAACGAGGTGGGGCGCTCTGGACGTCTGGTGCACGGGAATTTTGGTGCACTGGATGTCTCGCTAACCTATCCTGATTTATCTCGTTAACGAGAACTATGGGTCTCTTATACTCTACGATCACTGGAAAAATATTTAGGTTAGGTTAGGTTAGCGAGACATCCAGTGCACCAGTTGTCCCGTGCGCCCCACGTCGATACCGATGATTCGTTGAACGAATTGTCTAGAAACGATAGGTCGTGACACCATATGTACTGTCATCAATATAAAGGATCGAAGGTTAAAAAAATAAATCGATTTCAGAACTCTAAAATACCCCCGGTTGGTGTGAATTTGATCGCTGACCTGTGTAATGCCAGTCATATTCTATTAATCAAAATTTGTGGTAGACGAAAGTCGTCCTGTGAAGACCACCCATTCATAGTAAATTCCTGTAATAATAAGGATGATGCGGGCTTTTTTACGTATTTTTTTAAAACAAAACCCCAGAGAGAGACCTCCATTTCAGCTATCACTGTGTTTATTCTATTCTTCGCGTCGGATTCAGTTTTGGCTCTAAGGATATCAGAAATCATATCAGCTTATATAATGTTATAGAATGGATGTGTGAAGAATTAATAACAATAAATAATTTTAGTGATTCAACGAAATGTCGAAGTGTAGTGGGAACAAAATTGACGAAGTGCATTAAATTTTGAATTATTGGAATCGAGTTCGAATTTAAATGGATTCCAATACAAAACAAATAAACAGTACTTACGATCGAAAATATACTCTTATTTGATTAACAAATATTTGCAGCACTAGGCGAAAACTTATTTTGAAAGTTTGTCTTGCGTGATGCGAATATTGGCGTCTCACCAAAAAGCCAATGCAGCCGCATATATTTATTTTTATGTAAACACATACAGGAGAATACTGTCAGATGGTGATAGTAATTCTAACGTCCCATCTGTGGAATTCTATGAAGCTTACCATGGTGCATATGGCAACGTCATAGACTACAGCCCGAGAATCACGCATCATCCTTATTATTGCAGGAATTTACTATGGATGGGTGGTCTTCACGGGACGGCTTTCGCCTACCACCAATTTTAATTAATAGGCTATGACTGGCATTTTACGGGCGAGGGATGAAATTCACAACGACGGGTGTATTTTAGAGCTCAGAAATCGATTCAAAATCCTTGTTTTTTTAATCTCCGTCGGGGATTGAACACACGACCTTTGGCTTGCAAAGCAAACGCTTTGACCATTGAGCTATACCCGCCGGTTATATGGCTCATGACAACCTGCACAGCAGAAGTCAGAGTACTTGAAGAAGCTGTGGTATCCGAGGCATATTTTTGGATGATTTTTCGATTTGATGCAGATTTTTAAGGAGATTGGATATCAAGCCCGACATTCCCATGCCTGGACCATTTTGTCCTAAGGGGCGGCTCAACCCGGTCACCACAAAGTAACGTCGCTCAGTTCTGTTAGTTGCCTTTGTGACGTTTTGTAAACACTATCCAGTCCGAATACACAATGTGTGTGTAATCGCCAGGCCGAACGTTAAAGGCCGGTCACACAACATGTGTGTGATCGTTCCGCCAACGCTTAGTGGCCGACTATACACAGCTTGTGATGTTTTTTCAAACGCTAGTGGCCGATCACACAACACGTGTGCTGTTTTTACTTTCGACCATAATTCAAAGATCTCGAACCTTTTCGGTGAGGGACATATTTAATTTTATTTGAACACGTGACGATAGACTTATTCTTTAAAAAAACAGTCGGCCTCCAGCGTAAGTTTAATAGCGTAGCGCGCGGACTTTATAGTGTTAGTGATATAAACTGCCCGTTTTTTTGCAGCTTACAAAGTTTCTTTTTAAATCAGGCTGTTAAAGCTGATTTAATATTTTAAGCCTCTTAGGTATTGGCACTCTGGCAAGTGTTTCCATCACACACACGGAGGGTAAGTGTAGTAATAGGTAATGTAATTGAAACGCCGCAATGCAGGAATCTCGTAATATTTTTTCCCCGGCTGGCAACACTATTTTGCAGTCGCAAGTATGTACAGGCTCTATAAACCTGCGCTACATAACGCGGTAAAAATTTCGCGACTTTTTTTTTCTATTTTACAAACGTAAAAGTCCGCGATTTACGTGATTTTTTTCTACGTTTTTTTTATCTTAGGTTATGTTACGGCACGTGTAGTTTACGTACATTGTTATTAACGTTCACCTAACCTTAAAGTATTAAAAGATGACGAAAAAAGTGATTCAAAACCAGTAAGGTTTTTTTTTCTCTATATTACAATCGACAGTCCTTAACGCACGCTTTTTTAATTCTAACCCTTTCGCATCGGTTGTCGGCCGTCATAAGATTCCCCGACCGTTGACATCGCTTGATGTGATATATCGTTTTGCTACTTTCTTAGAATAGTTTAGCTAAATGATACAAGAACTAATGTGAAATATTAAAATAGACCAGATAAGTACATTTATGCTTCAAATACTAGTTTTATAATTGACAGTATAGTTTGTATTCAAACCGAGCCGTAATGAAAGGGCTAAACAGAGATTTTTCTCATAGTGTTTGCGGGGATTTTTCATTCAATGCTTCCTTCTGTGTTGTTATTTTTGCTTGATCAGCTTCTTCCGGACCGAATGGTGGAGGCCACGGAAGTGTCCAGCGAACCATCCGATCTTGGGAAACAAATATAGGGAGCTTGACAGCAATAATGCTAGGAAGTGTTATTTTGGCGCAACGAACTGCATAACATATATGTCATTTCTTAAGTTTTCGGGGCCTAAATTTTGAATAATGAATTTTGGGTTGAGTGGTGTGTGGCGAATTTATCTTTCTATCTTTCGTTCTTTTTACTCCACTTATGAATTCAATCTTACCCTGTTAACTTCCCACTAAAGAATTTGATCTTACCTAGTCAACTGTCTATTTAAGAATTCGATATTACCTAGCCAACTGTCTACGTAAGAAATTCGATATTACCTATCCAACTGTCTACTTAAAAATTCAAAATTACCTAGCCAACTGTCTACTTAAAAATTCGATATTACCGAGCCGACTGTCTACTTAAAAATTCGATGTTACCTAGCCAACTGTCTACTTAAGAATTCGATATTACCTAGTCAACTGTCTACTTAAAGAATTCGATATTACCTAGCCAACTGTCTACGTAAGAATTCGATATTACCTAGTCAACTGTCTACGTAAGAATCCGATATTACCTAGCCAACTGTCTACTTAAAAATTCGATATTACCTAGTCAACTGTCTACGTAAGAACTATTCTAGCCAACTGTCTACGTAAGAATTCGATATTACCGAGCCGACTGTCTATCTAAAAATTCGAAATTACCTAGTCAACTGTCTACTTAAAAATTCGATATTACCGAGCCAACTGTCTACTTAAAAAATCGATGTTACCTAGCCAACTGTCTACTTAAGAATTCGATATTACCTAGCCAAATGTCTACTTAAAAATTCGATATTACCTAGCCAACTGTCTACTTAAAAATTCGATATTACCGAGCCGACTGTCTACTTAAAAAATCGATGTTACCTAGCCAACTGTCTACTTAAGAATTCGATATTACCTAGTCAACTGTCTACGTAAGAATTCGATATTACCTAGACAAATGTCTACTTAAAAATTCGATATTACCTAGCCAACTGTCTACTTAAAAATTCGATGTTACCTAGCCAACTGTCTACTTAAAAATTCGATGTTACCTAGCCAACTTTGTACTTAAGAATACGGTCTTACCTAGCCAACTGTCTACTTGAAAAATCTTTCTTTCCTTGTCAACTTCCCACTAAAGAAATCGATCCTACTTAGCCAATTTCTTAATAATTCAATAAAGGAACCAAGCAGCTGATAACACACAAGCCAACAGTCTTGCTTGTGATCTTGTACATCAGTATTGATGGTTGTTTGTTGTTGTTTGCTTCAGGAAGCAGTCCTCATCATGCCGTAAAGAGGGCGCCAAGACTAAACCCTCCAAGCCACAGCCCAACAACAAGGCTTCGGAGCCGGCCGCCAAGTTCATCGAGGACTGCTGCGACTCCTGCAAAGGTGAGATCGCTGTCTTACCGTCCAACCACACTGACATCGCACATCCAAACTGACATCGTACATTCAAAGTGACATCATGCAACCATACTGACATCATCCATCCATACTGACATCAACTATCCACAGTGATATCATCCATCCTTACAGACATCATCCATCTATAATGACATCACCTATCCATAATTAACATCATCCTAATAACTTGTACTTACTGTGTGTTGTGTGTTTAGCGGACAGTGGCGTATCCAGCCATGACGGCGGGCAGCAGCAGCAGCAGCAGCACAGCAGTGGCGGCAGCTCGCGCCAGCGCCCCGCGCCCAACTGCGGGGGCCGGCGCGCGCCGCCTCACCCGCTACTGAGGTCAGTCACACACCGTCGCCGCGTCTGCTTCTGTCGCTCCCGCTGCGCTCTCAATGAAAACCCATCTGATACCAGTCGGTGGGAGCGGAACCGCAGCGTCTGTTTCTATCGTTCCTGCTGCACTTTCAATGAAAACTCTTATTCAGAAGTGCTTCCAGTCAATAGCGCATATTCGGCGCTCTGATACCCGTCAGTGTCAAAGCCATTATAAAACGCAGAGCGTCTATTGATAATTCAAATGTGAGTGGAACCGCCGCGTCTGTTCTGTCACTCTTGCTGCGCTCCAAGCAAAGTGCTCTCATTGGTTAGTATCGGCGGGCATTCTTCATGGATGTATTAACATCCTCCTCTCTCTCAAAAGGTGTTATACAGTCGCGTGAGAGCATCATGAGGAGCAGGTCAACAAAACAAAGCCTTTTTCAGAATCACATTGACATATATTTATGATAAACTTTACAAGCTTCCGGCTCGACCTAGTCACAGCATTAGGCCGAGCCACAGTACAATATGCTCTCGCCGAAGGGCGGAACACGACTGGCTCAGCGCGCTTATCGGCGCTAAGGCTTTCGCCCAGCGCCCGAGTGGCGATGTATATAAATAACACACCCATGAGCAGACTTGTCCAAAGTGCCAAAATATCGCTTTCGCTGCGCTCGTCCTTCACGCTTGTACTTGTCTATTGAACGAGCGCCGCGTCTGTCCTGTCGCTTCCGCTGCGCTCGTCCTTCACTCTTGTACTTGTGTATTGGAACGAGCGCCGTTGTAACGCTGCGCTCGTCCTTCACGCTTGATGTTGCAGCGCCGCTCGTCCTTCACGCTTGTACTTGTGTATTGGAACGAGCGCCGCGTCTGTCGCTGCCGCTGCGCTCGTCCTTCACGCTTGTACTTGTCTATTGGAGCGAGCGCCGCGTCTGTCCTGTCGCTGCCGCTGCGCTCGTCCTTCGCTTCTTGTGTTAGTCCGACCTTGTAACAGTATGTGATGTTGCAGATCCCGCACCGTCCCAGAGTTCATCCGGCCACCGCCTCGTCCTCCGAGGACCTCACGGCGCCGCACCAACATCACCATGACCTCCGAGGACCTGCTGCAGCCCGGGCACGTCGTCAAGGAGCGATGGAAGGTCAGTAGTCTGGGGGAGTCGTTTATAGCCATTCTTGAAGAGAAACCGACCTAGTATGCAGCCTTGTCGTACTCCAGTGTAGCCACGTCATCAAGGAACATCAAAGTACATCATAATGAGGTATGAGAGAGTCTTTCACAGCGACTCTTGCAGAGAAACTGTCGTAGTATGCAGCCTTGTCGAATTCCAGTGTTTCAATTAGCTTGCATGGCCACGTCGTCAAGGAGCGATGGATGATCAGTAGTCTGAGGGTGTCGTTCACAGCCACTCTTGTAGAGAACTAACCTAGTATGCAGCCTTGTCGTACTCCAGTGTTTCAATAAGCTAGCATGACTTTAAAGTATCCATAAAGTGTTCCACGATGTATCAAGTTATGAAGGTTTCCTTCATGGCCACTCTTGGAGATAAACCGCCCTAGTATGCAGCCTTGTCGTACTCCAGTGTCTAAACTCGCTTGTGTGTTTTGTAGGTGGTGAGAAAGATAGGGGGTGGCGGTTTCGGGGAGATCTACGAGGGGTTAGACTTGCTGACTACAGGAGCAAGTGGCCCTGAAAGTGGAATCTGCCCGGCAGCCCAAGCAGGTGCTCAAGATGGAGGTCGCAGTGCTGAAGAAGTTGCAGGGTAAATTTTTAAATTATATAACAATACAATCTAAGGTAATAAAATCAATGATATCATAGAAGAATACTAGAAAAAAGGGGACCTAGAATGGAGCCTTGAAGCCCTCCAAACTATGCAGAGAATGGGAGATTGATTTGATTTTATAATTTTTTTATGTAAACACACAGGAGAGTACCGACAGATGGTGATAGTGATTCTGAAGTCTCATCTGTGGAATTCTATGATGCTTACCATGCTGCATATGGCTAAGCGCTGCATGTGGAGTGTTGATCCGCCAACGTCGTAGACTACAGCCCGATATTCACGCATCATCCTTATCATTGCAGGAATTTCATCCTTTATTCAGCATAAGAGCTACAACTCATGTCCTCGAACACTTGCTGCAAATACTTCCGTCTAGAGCGCCCTCTGCAGTTTCTCCCCTCAACCATCCCTTCCACAATGTCGTGAAAAGACCATTGTGGTGCATGATGTGACCGATCGCCTCTCTGAGATGGTTCTTACTAGGTGTCTATCTTCCTTGATTATGCTGAGATTTTTTATACATTGGTTCCAATATGTTGCAGGCAAACAGCACGCTTGCAGATTCATTGGTTGTGGTCGCAACGATCGCTTCAACTACGTGGTCATGCAGCTTCAAGGAAAGAACTTGGCAGAACTGAGGAGAGCTCAGCCAAGGGGAGCTTTCTCACTGAGCACCACTCTTAGGTCAGATTTATATGGGGACTTGTTTAGTTAGTATTTAAGTTGACATCCCACAGCTAATTTAATAGATATTTAGTGGAATATATATATAGTATGGAATTTAATGGATATAATAGGATTCATGTGGCAGAGATGAAGATGCTGAGGTGGGCGGGCGGTGTGACTAGAAATGAACATATTCGGGGTTCATTTCGGGTGGCCTCCATACCTGAAAAGATAAGGGAAAACCGCTTAGGATGGTATGGGCATGTGATACGGAGAGATGAGGACCACATGGTGAAGAGAGCCCTCAACATACCCACGCTGAGGAGAAAACCTGGAAGACCGCAGGCAACCTGGACTGCAACTGTAGACAAGGATCTGAAAACTCTGGGTTTGACCGAGAATGCAATGCAGGACAGACAGACATGGCGAATGTGTACAAGGAGAGCCGACCCCAGATGATGGGAAATGGCTAGGATAATGAAAAATCGCACATCTAATTTAAGCCAATCTGGATCAGGTCGCCAAATCAATCCAACCGATCAGGTCGAAAGGAAAAATCTCACCAAGAAGCACATTTAAAATTTATTTTACATTAGTAATTAAATACACACATACAATTATACTTGAAATTTTATACGCATCAATTAATTCAGAAAAAATATCGGCAGACGCGGGATTCGAACCACGAGCCTTACAACCTTTGCTCTATTCTTTTACACCGCGCAGTCTACACGACTATCTCTCTGCCCGAGTGGATACGATAAGTTGATGTATTTATACCATTGTTACCATCGTATAACGATAGATGTCTGTATAGTATATATTCAGAGTATGTATATTATTATATTTTTTAGATTATACTAAAAAGACTGACGAAATTCGGTCCTCCGCCTGGGACAGAACATGCTGTTTACTTCACGGCATCCAAGTGGAGACTGCCGTGAGGTGGCTAAGAGAGTCACTGCCCCAAAAACGACATAGCGGCCATGTATGGAACTAGCCGCTCCACATGTTATGGACGGATTGTCAGAATCAAATAAATAAAATGGCGCGTGCTTTGACTGACGTTTTTATATGTGCGTGTCAGAAGAGCGAACAAAAATAAGAGACGAAAGATCGCATATCGAGCCTTTTCGGCATCGGCCTGAAAGGGTTATATCGACTTCGTATCATAACCATTCATTCTTTAAACATTTACTAATGATTGTTCTCTTTTATATTTCCAGGCTCGGTCTTCAGATACTAAAGGCTATAGAATCAATACACGAAGCAGGCTTCCTACATAGAGATATCAAACCTGTAAGTATACTTGAATATGTCGGAATGTGGGATAGTGTAGTGGATGTGTTGTTGCGATCTGTGGATTGTTGAGAAGGAATTGTTGTGCGTGTTAGGAAGGGATCACTGGAAATACACGGACATTCCGAACATTGAAAGAAAAGAAATAAGAACATGGTAAATGTCACGGGGAATTTAATGTCAAAAAGTAAGCTTAACCCTTTGGACGCGGAAAGCGACTATAGTTGCCCGAATTTTTATTCCTCTTCGACGAGTAAATCGACTATAGTCCATGGCTTGTAAGAAACGTTCCCTTTGGACGCGGTAGTTGATTTTTGTCGCCTCACATTTACGACATCGTCTGTAATATACAGACCTTTTTTGGCTACGCACTTTTTGCGCGAGGGTGGGGGAAAGAGAGAGCAAACATGCCTCTCTTTTCATCATTATAGAGGGCAATATTATTTTTTATAATATGTTTATGTGTTGACGCTGAACATTCAGAATTCACATTTAATGGAATGGATCGCCACCCCTCATATAAGCATTATTTCATGACTATAATATATGACATATACTCCATGTTATATTTTTCAGTTTTTTCTGTTATTTTTATAATATTTCCATAAAAGATTTTTATACATAATTATAAAAGTTTGTTATAGTATATTTTAGTATATTAATATAATTTTGTTAGTAATAAATATAATTATAGTTTTTTTATTTATTTTTTACTTTTTTGTCTCTTCATCCTTCTTAATCTTTTTTTGACAGCTCTGTTATGTCATAAACATAGCAAGGGTTGAGTATTATGACATTCCCTCCATTCAAAATCATAAATAATGACTAATAATAGTATAATCACTATCGATTCCCCCCTGCCCCCAAAATATAAACTGACGACTATTTTTTGGTGTATTTAATCATGATATTCTCAAAATAGAAGTAAAAATATTTTTATAGAATACTTTATTTTTCACGGAAAATTTGCACTTTTCAAATCAACTTTTTAATTTCGCTTGCCGCGTTGAAAGGGTTAATATGTAAACAGTCTTAAAGGTGAAAAGTTACAGAATATTTACATTAGATTGAATTGAATGATTAACGAGATTCTATTTTATTGGAAAGTTCTAGAAATGATTTTTGGAATAATGAAATGCTACTAGTAAGTAGGTTGACTTGATCAGTTCGTAGAGCCGCACGTAACACAGTGATTTCTCAGACAGGCGGCTAGATGATTGCTCAGGTTATGGAGGCGTTGAAGTGTATAGAGAAGAGATCTGTTCTGTATGGTTGTCTGCTTGTATAGAACCAGTTCGAGTCCCGCCTTGCAATAGTACTTGAAGTGAATTCTTGAATGAAAAGTCGTATGTGAATGTCAAGGTACCACTGTATTGTTAGTTTGGGTTGAACCGTCTCTCAGAACTAAATGGTACAGGCCTCGGGAGCATCGGGCTAATATTGTAGGGTTGACTGTAATCCATGATGATAACAGTGCATGTTTGTTGTATCGTTTTTAATGTTTTTATTTTATTTTTGTGTATTTCAGAGCAATTTTTCCATTGGAAGACTCCCCTCGACTATGAGAAGAGTCTACATGCTGGACTTCGGTTTGGCAAGACAATACAGAGATGGCGTTGGGCAAGTCAGGCCTCCTAGAGCAGCGGCGGGGTTCAGAGGTAAAAAAATTCCTTCGTTAATCTTATTATTATAAGAGGGTTATCCGAAAATTCCTAGACACCTGTTGTTTTAGACCTTGATCCCTTAAATTTACATAGAGTCGCAGAATATTGTGATGGTCAATGCCCTGTGTCGTACCTTACTGTATTAATTGACAGATTCCATATAAGAAAGAGAGTTTGATTATAATAATTACTTTAAAGGCTTTTAAATTGTTACACATAAAATCATTATGTTAAAAGAAACGTTTTGTGAACATCGTTAAACTAAGGCGTTTAACCAATGCATCCTCTCAGTATCAACTTATGGCGCAGAGACGTGGAATGAACAGCAAATTTCACACATCAAATAAAGTTCACATGTGCCATGGAGAGATCCACGAGAGGAGTGTCGCTAATAGATACAATCCGAAACAAGGATATTCGAAGAAGACATCAAGTAGTGGAGGCTACACAACTACGGGGTTCTGTAAAATAAGGTTCCCAGTGATTGTTCACAGTGTAAAACATGTTTAATTCCATGAATGCGTACATTTTTGGAAAGTTCAGACTTTTACCTATTTTTCTCCATAGTCGCCACTGAGGTGAATGCATTTTTGCATGCGGTATACGAGCTTTTGATTGCCCGAGTCAAAAAAATCTGCCGCCAAGCCACGCAGATACCTGAGAACCGCTTCTTCCAGCTCTTCTCTGTCGCCGAAATGCGTTCCACCCACGTGTTTCTTCATGTCAGGGAAGAGATTGTGGTTACTTGGTGCTAAGTCCGGGCTGTAGGGTGGGTGTTTGACAATACCCCATCCAAATTTTATGATGAGCTCGTTGGTCAACATTCTTGGCACCCACCTCGCGCAAACCTTAGCATACCCTAGATGCTCCGTCAAAATCTTGTCAATAGAGGTTTTGCTGACATCAGGGATCATCTTACAAGGCACTCAACGGAACTGCACCGGGCTATTTGATAGAACTTATCAAGCCTTCAGAAATAAGCGCGCGTGGAGAGACACTCAGATCGGCTAGAGCAAATAGAAGCAACCTGCAACTGACGGAAGGTAGTCCTAGCACGGTCTTTGGCAATCGGGCTTTCAGCTACGCTGCACCAATGGCCTGAAACTCACTACCGGAAAGCATAAGAGAGCTTAAAGCGGAGGCATCCTTCAGAAGCAGACTCAAGACCCATCTTTTTACTCAGAGAGCAAAGAAGCGCTTTTGGAATGATCATTCGGTCATAAAAGAGCGCTATACAAATACTAATATAATAATAATAATCATTTCGGAGAGCTTATGAACCAGAATCATATGTAATTTTTGTATACAAGTGTTTTGAATATTGTTTTACTAGTAATTAAACATACACATACTGTACATCAAATTCTTTATATGCATCAATTCATTCAGAAAAAATATCGGCAGAAGTGGGATGCGAACCGTGAGCCTTGGAACCAACCGTTGCTCTTGTTCATTACCCTAGACCACTCGACCATCTCCTGCCCGAACTGATGCGCGGAATAAGTTGTATTTATACCATTGTTACCATACATACATTTTTACATTTGTCTGTTGTGTTTCAGGAACGGTTAGGTACGCCTCCATCAACGCCCACAGAAACAAGGAGATGGGTCGCCACGACGACCTGTGGTCTCTGTTCTACATGCTGGCCGAGTTTGTCAATGGGCAGCTGCCGTGGAGAAAGATCAAGGACAAGGAGCAGGTCAGAAAATAAAGAGAATAAATAAGAAAATATATAGAATGAATGAATGTTTGTATGTATGTTTGTTTGTTTGTTTGTTACTGATACTTTTTTTTATGTAAACACATGCAGGAGAATACCGACAGATGTGATAGTACTCGTAATTTTGAAGTCTCATCTTTGGAATTCTAAGACGCTTACCACGGTACATACAGGTATGGCTAAGCGCTGCACACTACAGCCCGAGATTCACGCTTCATCCTTATTATTACAGGAATTCACTATGAATGGGTGATCTTCACGGGACGACTTTCGTTTTTAATTAATATGCTATGACTGGCATTTTACGGGTGAAGGATCAAATTCACACCAACCGGGGGTATTTTATAGCTCAGAAATTGATTAAAAATCTTTTTTTTTTATCTCTAATCTCCGTCGGGGATCGAACTGACGACTTTCGGTTTGCCAAGCAAACGCTTTAATTACTGAGCTATACCCGCCGGCCAATAAATATAAGTAATAGTTAAAAAAAACTCTTTACAACACGTGTAAAATGCGATTCTAATCGTCTTCATGGGTTCTTTTTTTTTTTAAGCACTTCTGTGCAGTGGCCACAATTGTTCAGAGGGGACTGCCACTTTTTTATTTTAATCTTCGTCCGGGATTGAATCCACGACCTTTGGCTTGCAAAGCAAACGCTTTGACCATTGAGCTATACCCGCCGGTGCGTGAAGAGCTAAAGAAAAACGTCATACCTTATAAGTGTTAATATTTGTGTATTATGTATTACAGGTCGGTCAGATGAAAGACAAGTACGACCACCGGTTATTGCTGAAGCACCTTCCTTCTGATCTGAGACAGTTCCTGGACCACATCCGAGTGCTCAAGTACTTTGATAAACCAGACTATGCGGTAACTACATCAAAACATATATAACTTCTTTTATTATCTGTTTCTTCATCATTATCCTATCAGCAGAGCTTGTGGAGAGGCGCAACTGAGGGGAATGCTTGGATTGCCCCGAAAGAGGACCTAGCCCCTGGACACCACCAAGGGCTCGCTTGGTGAAAATCCTCCCTGTCCCGTCCTGTTTTTGGAGACCCAATTGGGGACCCGTTACTGGACGCAAGCAAAAAGCTACATGTTAGAGAGTGGCTGAAGGCCTTCCCGTGATTTTAGGTGCATCAGTTAGATGTCAAATAGACCTCAGTCTAAGGCCGCGAAATTAGTATACTACAGCGAGTCTCGAATTGCCTTCTTTGGTAACATGTTGCTAACCACGAAATACGTGGAAATGAAATTTTTTTTTGGTACTACAGCAGCAGTCAATACAAGTTTGCGGGCTCTTGCAGTGCAGGCTCCCGGGAACCATCTATGTTCTCACGAGGACTTCTGGGTACGCGGGTGTTTTGGGACAAGGCATAGACAATCTTAGCTTATTGAACTGTGAAATGGCAATTTGCAGTGTCCACATGCTCCAAATATGAAGCAGATATGATAAATTATTGAAAAATTAAATAAAAATGTACATTTGTTCCAGATGCTGATATCAATGTTTGAGCGTTCCATGAAGAGGCGAGGAGTTACGGAATCGGATCCCTACGATTGGGAGAAGGTAATACTATATATATTTTTTATGTAAACACATACAGGAGATTACTGACAGATGGTGATAGTAATTCTGAAGTCTCATCTGTGAAATTCTATGATGCTTAACATGGTGCATATGGCTAAGTGCTGCATGTGGAGTGTTTATCCGCCAACAGCCCCACATTCACGCATCATCCATATTATTAAAGGAATTTACTACTAATGGTGGTTTTCACGAGACTATTTTTGTCCACCACCAATTTTCAATAATAAGCTATGACTGGAATTTTACAGACGAGGGATCAAATTCACACTAACCTGGGTATTTTAAAGCTCAGAAATTGATAAAATTAAAAAACTCCGTAGGGGATTGAACCCACGACCTTTGGCTTGCAAAGCAAACGCTTTGACCTTTGAGCTACACCCGCCGGCTATACCACTATAACAAATCTGGCCGTGAAAACGTATTTTTCTCGTTTTTCAATATGGAATGTGTTGTAAGCTTTTGGCGTGCGTAATGTTTCAGATTCTCGCCGACTCTGATATTCCCCGTACGAAGCTGCCGACGCACGGCCAGCCGGACAACAACCAAGAGAACATACAGCCCGCAGACAACAGGGAGCACGTAAGTCGGCCGGGCGAACCAAATATCGCAACTCAAACTGCAACTCAAACTTTACAACTGTACAAGTGTTCATACATTATGTTTGGTAAATCTTGCAAATCAATTTTTATATGAAATATTAGTTGCTGTGTAGAATTATGTTACTATAAAGCTGCCATGTTGCTTAAAATATATTTTTCGAATATATTTCAATATTCCTGTTGTAAAAGTGATTGGTTTTGTCATTCAGACGCCGTCGGTTCGAAACAAGACCAAGCTTGATTTTTTTAAATTGATCTAATTAAATGTAAACTGTATACATGCCTCCGATGGGGTTGAGCCACCTCTTGAGGATTAACCAAAATCGTCCAATCTCATTAAAAAACAAAGATTATGGAACACCCAAATATTTCTCTGGTACTACAGTCGCTGTGTATGCAAATTTGCGGTGTTTTGCCATGTAGGCTCTCGCAAACCATCTATGTTCCCATGTAGACCTCCTTAGTATATGTGTTCTGGGACAAGACATAGACAATGTGAGTTATCAGAATTGTGAAACGGCAATTTGTGGTGGGCATATATGACACCTGACAACCACTAGAGCAAGTCAGAGTGCTTGCAGAGGGCGTAGCTGTGAAGTATCCGAGGCATAATTTTGGGTGATTCGTTAATTGTATTTTGTAAGGAAATCGGATGATCAGCCTGACACTCCCAAATCCTGGACAATTTCGCTCTGAGGGGCGGCTCAACCCAATACTATAAATAATACTTGGTGTTGATTAATGTAATTTATTTGAAAAGTTGTAAAAGTATAAAATAAATCTTTTTTTTTTAAATATGGAATTGAGTTGCAAGATTTACACATTTTTTTTCGTAAACTTTTAAGTTATACAAAAAAAAAAGAATGATTGTTTTGTTTGGTCCTGTCGAGTATTAGAATTAAAAAAAAACATATACAGTGGTACCTTGACATACGAGTGCCCCAACATACGAGATTCTTGAGATACGAGCCGTCGAGCGAGCGATCTTTTGCTTTGAAATACGAGCAAAATTTGAGACACGAGCAATCGGCTTATCGGGTCGGCCGGTTGCACACGAACCGCGCGTCACGCTCTCCCGCGTGAATCCCCCGGCCACGGTCAGCAAGGTTGCGGAACGAATTAAACTCGCATGTCGAGGTACCACTGTATATTTATAATTTAGAATCAATTGAAAATTTGATTCTTATCAATACAAGTGAGATTATGATGTCAATTGTTTTTTATTACTTTTATTGTACTGGGAGCGGCAAAAAAAGCTGACGGTTTTCGTCGTTGTGTTGATTTAAATAATTGATTTAATCTCCCTGTATTATTCCAACATAATTCTCACAGAATTTTTTTTTGCAAAGCTGCTATTTTCTTCGGTTCCGTCACATTTTGTTCCTAGACAATTCATTCAGCGACTCATCGGTAACGGCGTGGGGCGCACTGGACGTCTGTTGCACGGGACAACTGGTGCACTGGCTGTCTCGCGTACCTAACCTAACCTAAGGATTTTTCGAGTGATCATAGAGATCCATAGGTCTCGTTAACGAAATAACTTAGATTAGGTTAGGTTAGCGAAACATCCAGTGCACCAGTTGTCCCGGGACACCAGACGTCCAGTACACCCTGAGTCGTTACCGATGAGTCTCTGTACAAATTGTCTGTGAACGATAGGTCGTGAAACCCTGTTCTTCATGGCAATTAAAGGTTTTAAATTATTTTGATATATAGTCTCACTTGAAAATGATAGTCTCATACTCTACTATGAGAAACGTTAAATTGCAAATTACTTGCAAATAATTCGCCACCCACGGCTAAACCCAAAAGCCACAATACCAAATTATTACTTATAAAAATATAAATATAGTTTTGTTTTAGTATTTCTCGTGCTATAGATTGTTTATCAAAATTTTAGTGATTTTTCGTAGTGTCGTAGTTATTTTTATATAATGTTGTATACATTGCCTGTTGTCACATCGCTGCTGTTCGAAGCGGGTCCTAGAATAATGCAATGGATCCGTACACTTTTGATATTTTCAGAATACATTATAGAATTTAAAGTATAACTTTTATACTAGAGTAAACAGTTTCACACAATCACATTTCCATACAATTACTATATATATATATATATTTATATATATGTGCACATTGCATAATTTCTATGTACACCACTTTTTTTTTATAAAGGACTTTGGTTCCTGTAAGTAAAGTATAAAATAACGGTTAATAAGGTTTCAATAATCAAAATATCCTTTAAAAAAGTGAGACTCGCATTTTTTGGTCAGACTTTTAACACAATTTTAGTCATAATGTTCTCTACATTGGTCAGAATTTATATTAAATGGTCATTTATGCATTTATGCATATATAAAATAATGTTTAAAAAATACTTTTTTGGACTAGTTTTATACGAACTAAACAACTGACAACATTAATTATTTTCTTACGCTTTACCACTCTTACAAAATATTTCAATTCAACTCGCCACAATTCATCAAATAGTCAGCTTGTTGTAACAATGCACACATCTGACCATACAACACACATCTGACCACAAAGCACACATCAGACCACGAAGCACACATCTGACCACAAACCACACACACATTCTCAAGATCGACCACATGATTGTACTGTACTGCTGTGCTGTTCATGTTGTGACGTGTGTTGTTGTGTTCTGTTTGTGGCAGGCGAGGAGACGCATTGAGACGGAAATGACCACGGCCTTGGCAACCGAGACCGCCACAAACTTTGTTCAAAAGGACAAGGTACCACCACCACCACATCCTGCCACATCGCTAGCTCGCCACCTTGATAGACTGTCTCGCTCACAGAATTTTATAAATAATTAAATATAACTTTATCGAAAAGTGCCCATATTGCTGTGCCCATGATGCTTTCTTGTAGAAAAGCTATGTGACCGTATGGTCACGCTAGTCCTAACTATTGACAACTTATTTTGTATGAAACATTATTCTTTATTTTGCTTTTCGTATGGGCTCTAACCTCGGCTACCCTTTGGGTTGAAATACAGCTACACCAAAAAATATTTATGATATTACCTTCTTAGATCAACATATTGTTGTGCGAAATGAATTAGTAAAAATTACGTAAATCATTTTTAAAAATATTAAAAAATTATATTTACTTTTTTGAAATATGCATTTTGTAGAAAAAAAATTCAACCCGAAATAAAATAACCCACAAGGGTACTTGGTAACTATTTCCGTTGCCGCGGCTGCAGAATAACTGTGGTGGAGACACTTCTTAACCGAAACTGAGCGAAAGATACAATGTTCAGGTAGAAAAGGGACCGGAATAGGGATAAATAGACAATAGTGTTCACTGTGACCTCGTCTCTGGAGGGTTAAAAAAAAAAAATTAAAATTTGAATATATGACTTATAAAATCCTGTGAGTGAAACAAGTACAATCCATATTAGCTTTAAAAATTCATATCCATGTATATTATTATTTAGCTATGTATTATATATAATTGTAATCTGTTATATACATATAATATATAGTATATATATATATATATATATATATATATATATATATATATATATATATATATATATATATATATATATATATATATCTATTATGTCGTCCCATATATAGATGCAGGCCATATATATATATAATAGTTATGTGTAATTATTTAGTTACCTACGTGCTATACCATTGCTTTTATATTACCTCTAAGCAGGCTCATCTCAGCCGACAAAGCTATATATATTTTTTTCAATATCAATGTTTATATATTTTTTCCATCAAAATATTTTTAATTCATAAATAAAATTTAAAATAAAATTTAATAAAATATATATTTACATTTTATTTAGATAGTACTGGTGCCCATAATAATTAAATATATATTTACATTTTATTTAGATAGTACTGGTGCCCATAATAATTAAATATATATTTACATTTTATTTAGATAGTACTGGTGCCCATAATAATTAAATATATATTTACATTTTATTTAGATAGTACTGGTGCCCATAGTAATTAAATATATATTTACATTTTATTTAGATAGTACTGGTGCCCATAGTAATTAAATATATATTTACATTTTATTTAGATAGTACTGGTGCCCATAATAATTAAATATATATTTTATTTTTTTATTGCTTTTTATTTCGATGCATTATATTATATATTGATTATTTATAAAATCGGGATATTTTTTCAACGCGGGGATTTTTAGTATCAGATGTAAGAAAGTGGGGATTTTTCGATTGTGATTTTACATATATGAAGTAAATTTCTGTAACTTTCCCCTTACTGTGCTAAAAACATCCGAGAGCTCCGATAATATGTATTTTCTACACCATATATAAGTGTCATTTAACCCTTTGGTTACTAAGAGTTTTCTTCGAAGCGATTTTAGAGCATTTTCTATTACTTTAAAAATTGAACATAATTTTTATCTTTTGTACGCTAGATTGTAAAAATAAAATGATTGTTCATTCCAAACAGTTCATACTTCAGATTAAGCAAATAAAAATTTAATCAATAATAATTATATTTGCCAATAAAAAAATATAAACATCAAAAAATAAAATATCCAAACTCTTATTTAAATTTTGAGAACATATATGATGTAAGTAATAAATGTTTATTATTGCCAACTTGTGTTTAGATGAGTCGCTTAGTAACCAAAGGATCCAATTGATGCATTACTTATTTATGATGACTTTCCAACAGCACATGACACAAAGCTTGAAGTATGAATACGCATGATATGTCTCAAACTAATATTATTAGAATAGTATTAATTTGAAATTATAACTAATAATATTCAAATATGAAAGGTCCAAACCTTTTTAATGGAATACCAAAAAAATATCCATAGGTGATTGATATATAAACCTTAAAAAAATGTTTAGATGAGCGTCGAATATGCGACGCTTAGTAACTAAAAGGTTAATAATATTACAGAGGAATACAAAAATTGTTCACTCAGTATCTATTATGGATATTCTCTATATATATATATATTATTTAAACAATGGCACTCTTACGTCTAACCTGCAATCAATGGAACACAGGCGTAAGATTGGTTCACTTAGTCTTTTCTACCGCTATTACCACGGTCGCTGCTTTTCGGAACATAAAGAACTAATTCCTCCTGCACCCACCGACAACCGACAAACTCGTCTTACACTTGCCGAACGTCCATACACGGTTAATATATGTCGACCAAGAACTGGCAGTTTCCAGAGCTCCTCCATTAATGCCACCGGTAAGCTATGGAATGCTCTTCCAGCGTCTGTGTTTCCTCCTTCCTACAATCTGGATCTCTTCAAGAAACAGATAAATATACACATGCAATCTCCCCAAACTACACACAAACACGAACACAACACGTTTCCCGCATGCAGCGTCCAGCCTCCTTGGCTGAGCGTCATAGAGTGCACTGGTCTTGACCGGGTGTGATCTCCTGCATGCGTTTACATTAAAAATAAATATATATATATATAAAGAATATTATTAGTCCAGTTATAGGAAATACATATCATCGGAAAGCAAGGATTTATCAAATGATCAACAAAGTGACTAATTCATTGATCTAGTAAGTGATGTTAATCATAGATGGTGTTGTGTGTTGATCAGATCTCGGTGGACAAGAACTGCAACGCTACTGCTACCAACGCCACGTCGGCAGCCAACAACGCGCGAGGAGCAGCGGCTACCGATCAGGATGGGGCAGCGGCTACCGGAGACGCCCCGGCAGCTAGCAACGGCAAGCAGCCAGTCAGTCCTGCCAAGAGGCCCAAACACACGCCACAGGTTAGTGAAAGAGACATTTCTTAAGAGTTGAGGTGAGGAATGTCGATGAATACGAGGCGTTACACTCGTTTGCTCTCTTCACTTTACACCTTAATACCTGTATGCAGAGACGTCTCTTAAAATTTGAGGTGAGTCGAGTCTTTCTCACTTTAGCTGAGGAGCTATTGTGTAATTCTACTAAATTATGTTGCTAAAAATCGCTGTTCGAAGGTTCTACAAGGGTGATCCGTAAAATAAGTTTCCCATGGCGCTACAGTTATTCTTCTTCTTCTACTTCGGCTGCCAAGCCAAGACTGATCTCCGCAGGCACCTCGCTAGAAAAGGGATTTGGAGTGGGGGATCCGAGGTACACTACAGAATAGCGGGATCCACCATAACAGCGCTTTTCAGGACTCTAGCGCCATGGGAACCTTATTTTACGGATAACCCTCGTACATATAAAAAAGGAGATGTCGTAGATTTTTTTATTTGGATATGTATTTGGATTTATTGGGATTCCAAACTAAGCTCCCATATTCCAGAACAGATAGAACAAGTGAAGAACAGAGGGTACGAAGATTTATACATAATATTTAATTATTTAGAGAGCCAATGTCTGTCAACTCTAACGTGTGTGCAGGTTATTTTTGAAGTAGAATTAAAATAGAGTGTCGTTAGTCATGTCTTCGTCTGCCTCGGGTCTATCCTGACAGCTATTTCCGTATCTATAGTTGTTTGTAAGTTTCTCTATTCTCTGTGAGAAAAAACTCAAATAGCCGCAGCAAGGGAAATGCAAGAAATATGTTATTTCTGGCCGAACGCCAAACGGAAATATTATCGGGATCCTTCAGTTTATTGTCAATGTTTGTATGAGACTGTTATATAGGAAACATCTAATTCTTGATAGGATCAAATGTTTGGTATTGTTACATGTTAACAGTGAAATTTTCTAAAAGAAAGTGAGAAAGAAAGTTCATCTGTGTTTTTTGCTGCTGCTGCTGTTGTTGTGTTTGTTGTGTTCAATATAAAATATGCGTTGGAGAGACTATTACGACAAAATATTTGTGAGTTGGTGGTTTTTTTAATTGTGCTTTACCCGCCTGCTTCGAAGCCGAGGTCGCGGTCCCGAAATTACAGCATCAGCTAAATGGTGATGCCGGAATACCAAGGTTCCGACAAAGAGGATAAGTCCATAGACCCGAGTTGAGTTGATACTAATTTATTTAATACGAGTCCCCCTTTTATACCCTGCTTTACAACATGAGTAAGCAGTCAAAAATAATATTAATACATTTGAATGTCATACACTGCACATTCCTCGATACGGTTTTAGGATCATGATCCCTTCAACTCTCTACAACATCAACACTCGACACAAGACATATGAAGAATGGTGAGCGTCATAGAATCCACAGATGATACTTCAGCATCACTATCACCATTTGACGGTATTCTCCCGTATGTGCTTACATAAAAAAAATCTATTCCCAATCATAGGTCCGAGGGTGGATCGCTGGTTGCCTGCGTTTGACAGTTAAATGTCAAAATTTAATACTTTCTTAAAATCACATTGTGTCTTTACGGTTGCTTTAACCGGACTCGATTAAATTTAATATTGAAGTGTTTATTTTTATTTTTTCAGAGTGGCACACCTGACAAACCAAACGACAACGAGGGAGAGAATGTTGCCGCGTCGGCGAGATCGTCAGAAGATAATGTTAAGGTAAAATAAATAAATAATACCTGATACTTAATATGTTTCCGATAAATTTGCTCTGTTCGTCCAGTTCTTACACAGATGACTCTGGTGTTAGGATGGTTTGACTTTGTGAGGAACAACAAAATGAAAGAGCGCAGAAGGCAGTCTCCGGATATCGCAAGAGAATATAACTACAGCTGACTTTTCTTCAAGATTGCGCTGTACTGGAAGTCCGCCGTAACCTATTCATAAAATTTACTCGGCACAGCTGCGATAGACGGAGCTGACTTGGGATGAAGTGAAGACTATGGCGACTGACAGAGCTTTGTAGTGGCTGTTCGTGAATGCCGTACTCTCCATTTAAGGGATTGGATGTGGTATGACATGATGATGCTACCTAGACATTGGCAGTATATATAATTGTGTCGGTAACAACAGGGTCAGGTCTTGTCTGCCCAGAAGTGGGCGACGTCGATGGCGTTACTCCCGGCCATCATCAGGTCTTCCTGGGTGCAGCTACTCGGACACAGCGCACACTCCAGAAGGTGTGACAGGGTCTGCTCCACGCCGCAGTCACATTCAGTCGGTCCGCTGTAAAACTGCCAGGCTTTCATTTGTGTCCTCGTCTTGCATACTCCGGTCCGAAGTCTCTTAAGTGACCTCCATATATTCTCCACCCATGGTCGTGTCCAGGGGCTAGGTCCTCTTTCGAGGCAATCCAAGCATTCCTCTCAGTTGCGCCTCTCCATATGCTCAGCCACAGGGTGGCCTCTGTGTCACCAGTTCCGTTGTCGACTGTAGGAAACATTGGCAGTTTTAATATACTTGTGGTTTAACATGTTTTTTATTTTTGTTTATAGATGAAGAATGCCGGTGGTGCGGCAGCGCCCAACCAGCAGCTTGTCTCTGAATGCCGCACCGAGGGCCCCCACAGTCGCCCGGAGAGACAGTCGGTGCCCCCGTGCCGCGCCCGGGCAAACCTCGGAGGTACAAACATCTCAACACATTTTTCCACACATACAACTTCGATTTACTCATATAGACCACACCCACTACCCTTATTAACCTGTTGCATCGGTAGCCAATATATGCCGTGTAAGATTCCCCTACCGTTGACATCGGTATCCGTGATATATCGTTTTGCTACTGTCTTAGAATACTTTTTTATGCATCACCTGATAGCTAAAGGATACAAGCACCTATGTGATATATGAAACTAGACCAGATAAGTACATTTATGCTTCAAATACTAGTCTCATAATTGACAGTATAATTTGTATTCCACCGAGCCGTAATGAAAGGGTTAACTCCCTACCTTATGCCTAGTGAAACTCTTTCTTTATTAGTCATTTACTTACATAGACCCCACCCATTATCCCCACTACTGCACTTAACTTAACTACCATCAGTGAAACGTTTTCTTTATCAGTAAATATTCATTTACACGTCAGTATGTTTGTGTGCATTGGAACTGATGAAGCTTTCATAGATCGTGAAATTGCAATATTCTATCAAGTGAAACAGTGCTCAGTGTAATTCATGTTAAAACAAGGTATGAAATTCTTATATATTTAACATTAAAATGGATTTTAAAGTAAATCCTAAAAATATAATCATGCGTTTTACTATACTTTGCGAGTGGTGCTCCCCTCTTCTGGCTGTGGCTAACACCAACTTCGGAAGTAGACATACCTAAAGTAAGACATACCCTCTCTTTAGCCTCGCCATTTCCCATCATCTGGGGTCGGCTCTCCTTGTGCACAGTCGCCATGCCTGTCTGTGCTGCTTTGCATTCTCGGTCAAGCCCAGAGTTTTCAGATCCTTGTCTACAGTTGCAGTCCAGGTTGCCTGTGGTCTTCCAGGTCTTCTCCTCAGCGTGGGTATGTTGAGGCTTTCTTCACCATGTGGTCCTCATCTCTCCGTGTCACATAATCATTCCATTTTAAGCGGTTTTCCCCTTAGGTATGGGGGCCACCCGAAATGAACCCCGAATATGCTCGTTTCGAACTCTGTCCATAAGACAGTAAGACATACCCTAACACATACTATTCATTCTATCTTAGATGTGAGGTGGTCTTAAGGTCTTACAAGTCACATAACAGTGACTCTTCCTGCCGAAGCACTCCGACCGCTAGAGGTTGTCCTTTGTTTTACCGATTCCGCTTTTAACTCTGTTCAAAGATTTCCAGGTCCGCCAGTCAATGTTCTTGACAGTTGGGAGACTTTCCTTTTGGTGATAATGTAATCTTGCTATGCGATCTGTTGCCAGTGCTGGAGTCTTTCAGTTTCAGGGCCGGGTGTGAGAGGTTGTATGGATATAAAAAAGCTGCTTCGCGACTTCAGTGTAGATGTTCCGGGTTATATACTGTTTTTAAATTACAATTTTATTTTTTTGATTTTAGGTTCCGGTGACCGTGCGGTCACACCCGGTCAGCACGGAGGAGCCACCTTGGGCAGGCTCCGTGTGGTCACGGCGCCACCCACATGCGTTCAGGATCTGGCTGTTTGCACCACACCGGGTAAGCAAAAGATACATAACCTTTTGAAAGTGGTGGTGTCTTTTTGGTAGATTAGTTAATCAATAATGAAATAATACTGAATGGATTTTTAAATATTTATTAGAATATTATTTTATTATTTCAATATTCTAATCTACTTTTATAGATCATTGACTATATTACAATATTATTAGTAATTAAATATATACATACTATACATCACAATTTTTTTATACCCATCAATTCGTTCAGAAAAAAACCGGCAGAACGCATCACTTTGGGCAGGAGATGGCCGAGTGGTATAGGGCAGTGCTCCGCAACCGGTGTGCCACGGCACACTGGTGTGCCGTAAGCCGATACAGGTGTGCCGTGATCAAATAAGGCAATATTATAAATAAATAATTTTACAACAGTCCTCAAGCTCCCAGTGCCTATCGCCTATTTATGTAGACATACAACGACGTACTTGCTTTATTAAGTTCTAAATTAAATTTAAAAAAAGTGAAATTGATCAAATTAATAGCTATTTTTGGCTTTTGGTGTGCTGCGGTATTCAAGGTGAGAACTTTGGTGTGCCGTAGAATCCAAAGAAGTACTTTGGTGTGCCGTAGATGAGAAAAGGTTGCGGAGCTCTGGTATAGGGTACTGAACATAGGGCAACGGTTGGTTCCAAAGCTCGCTGGTTCGAATCCCACTTCTGCCAGTTTTTTTTCTGAACGAATTGATGTGTATAAAAAGAATTTTGATGTTATAGTATGTGTATATTTAATTACATAATACTGACATCAGCATGATATAGCTCTTGCTGACTTGTGCCGAAAACCTCGATATAAAATCTTTCGTCTCTTATTTCTGTTCGCTTGTCTATATTAATTTGGTATCAACATATTTATAAAATTTTCTCGTGATTTGATATGCAGTTAAGGTATTCATTAGTAATAGATGGGAAAAAATCTAGCATCGCAAAGGATTAATCCTCCAGAGACGAGCGTGACCGCATGGTCACACTATTGTCTATTTATCCCTACTCCGGTCCCTTTTCTACCTGAACATTGTATCTTTCGCTCTGATTCGGTTAAAAGTGTCTCCACCACAGTTAGTCTGCAGCCGCGGCAATGTAAACAGTTACCAAGCACCCTTGTGAGATATTTTATTTCGGGTTGAATTTTTTTTCTACAACATGCATATTTCAAAAGAGTAAATACAAATTTTTAATATTTTTGAAAATGATTACGTAATTTTTACTAATTCATTTCGTATAACAATATGTTGATCTAAGAAGTTAATATCCTACATATTTTTAAATATTTTCGGTGTAGCTGTATTTCAACCCTAAAGCCTAGCCAAGGTTAAGAATCCATATAAAAAACAAAATAAAGAATAATGTTTCATACTAAATAAGTTGTCAATAGTTTAGACTAGCGTGACCATACGGTCACATAGCTTTTCTACAAGAAAGCAGCATGTAAAAAAAAAAAAATACTTTATGAAGAAAACTACATGCTGATAAAGTATAGCTTAAAACTTTAGTTTTTATAAAAAAAAATCATTCGTCTCTGGAGGTTAAAAGACTTTATAACAATTTTTTATATAAAAGTGTATGTGTTCTCTAAAGTGAGATTTTACCTTTTGTGTGTGTTGCTTGCAGGCGAATCTGCCAGTCCGCGGATAGTCACTGAGGTAGACAGCGTGTACTCGTACGAGCTGCGGCAGGGCGGCGCTGACGTGCAGCGCAGAGGTGATGCTCCACCCTTCCAGACCACAAGTACCACATCACACTGCATAACACACAAGACAAACAATATATATATATATATGTGCCCATAATCGTATCCTTGCATCTCACCAACTCACTTTTACAGGAGTTGTTTGCTGTTCTAATTTGTTAATAAGTGGGTATCCCACAAGGTACCTCACCGACTCACTTTTACATGAGTTGTATGCAATTCTAATTTGTTAATAAGCGGGTATCCCACAAGGTACCTCACCGACTCACTTTAAATGAGTTGTTTGCTGTTCTAATTTGTTAATAAGCGGGTATCCTACAAGGTACCTCACTGGAATATAGAACAATGGATGGTTACAAGCACGAACTTTCCTATCTGGAAACGTATATTTTGATATACTCAGAATATCAGGAATGTGTATTCATCATCATTAGCCTGTATCCGTCCACTGTTGAGCGTAAGCCTCCCGAAGGGTCTCCGTCCTCTTCGATCCTCCGCTTTCCGCATCCAGGTCACTCCCGCTATTCTTCTTATGCCGTCAGTCCATCTTGCAGGGGGTCGGCCAATGCTTCGTTTGCCAGTTCTTGGGCGCCATTCCAATACTTTTCTTCCCCACCGACCATCTTGTCTCTTCGATAGATATGTCCTGCCCATTGCCACTTGAGTGTGTATTGCGCCATGTAAAATAATAAAAACATGTTTAAAAGCAGCTATTTTCCCTACGGGCGGCATAGTCCAGTGGCGTTTGTTTGTCATTCAGACGCTGTCTGTTCAAATCCCGACCAAGCTTGATTTTTGTAAAAAATTTAATCAAATCTAAGTTCTAAACATGTCCCATGTAGGGTTGAACCACCCCTAAAAAACAAAACAAAATTGTCCAGGCCTCGAAAACGTTGGGCTGATCATCCGATGTTTTTTATAGTTATAATATAGTCCACTGGTTAAGCGTTTGTTTGTCATTCAGAAGCCGACGGTTCAAACCTGACAAAGCCCAATTAAAAAAATCAATAAAATCTTAGTTCTATAAATGCCCTTAGCATGGTTAGGCCACCTCTTAAGGACAAAAAAAATCATCCACGCCTTAGGATTGTAGGGCTCATCATCCGATCTCCTTAAAAAAACCCTGATAATCAAACACCCAAATATTTTTCAAGACACCAAACACGTCTACTGTTCTTGTGGATGATGCACTCTATCAGAGGATGTCTGGCGGTCTGTTGCTAGGATCACATGTTGTAGATTTTGTATTTATACTTGCTCAAAGCTACATACATGCTGTAATACTAGAATGACTGGACTTTACCCGCCTCACACCGGAGGACAGTTAAGTCTCCTTGATGATACGCTCATTCAGATTATTATCAGTTAGCAACTGATAAGTGCAGTGGGAGTCCCCTCTGAACAATTTTGGCCACTGCACACAAGTCCTAAAAGAAAGAACCCGTGAAAGAGATTAGAATCACATTCACGGGTTGTAAAGAGATGGAAGATAGATTCTCTCACTGAAAATACGAGCAAAAGTTGTAAATGCGTGGATTTTTTTTTAGTGGCCACAAAGTCTGCATGCCCAATGGGGCCTACTAGAATGTCTTGTTGTATTTGAGCTTATGTTGTTTTAAGGTTATGTTGTATTTCAAGTTATGTTGTGTGCTTGCAGGTCGCAGAGGTCCCCGCCCTGGCTCCGGAGGCGCCAGCAAGGCCGCGTGTCGCGGGGGAGATCAGAGTCTCACACAGTTTGCTGTCATTGACGATGAAAATGTCTCGGCACTACAAGAGGTAATATTTTTTTGTTGTTAAAATATTTATTTTTTTACATTTGACTGTCGCATGCAGGCAGTCTTAAAACTAAGGCGTTTAACCAATGCATCCTCCCTGTATTAACTTATGGCGCAGAGACGTGGAATCTAACAGCAGGTCTTACGCATAAAATAAAGG
This sequence comes from Glossosoma conforme, assembly GCA_022606575.1. Taxonomy (NCBI): domain Eukaryota; kingdom Metazoa; phylum Arthropoda; class Insecta; order Trichoptera; family Glossosomatidae; genus Glossosoma; species Glossosoma conforme. The sequence continues at coordinate 442,652 of JAGTXR010000301.1, forward strand.
TCACCCAGCGTGCCATGGAGAGATCCATGAGAGGAGTGTCTACAAGATAAAATCTGAAACAAGGATATCCGAAGAAGAACTCAAACTTTAAGCTCTCTTATGCTTTCCGGCAGCGAGTTCCAGGCCATTGGTGCCGCGTAGCTGAAAGCACGATTGCCAAAGACCGTGCTAGGACTACCTCCCGTCAGCTGCAGGGTGCTTCTATTTGTTCTGGCGATAATTGTATCAGTACCTGTAGTCTTTTTGGATTGTGATAATTATTGCGAAATTATTTTTTAGGTGACCAAGGGCGGAGCTCTCACGCTCGCCTCGCAGTGGAAGTCGCAGTTTGACGACTCCGGAAGAAACCACAGACAACGAATGGAAGCAGGCGCAACTTCAGGTCAGTCTTATATTATATTATATTATCTGTGGATATAAAAATGAATGTGTTTTGTAAATGTTTGTCCTTTAGCCATTACTACACCATTCACCCAATGGATATGAAACTTGTAGGAATTATTGCATGTATGCCTATGAAGATTATTCCTCGATATCCTCGAACACTTGCTACAAATATTCCTGTCTAGGGCGCCCTCTGCAGTTTCTTCCCTCAACCATCCCTTCCACAATGTCGTGAAGAAAAATATTGTGGCGCATGATGTGACCGATCGCCTCTCTGAGATGGTTCTTACTAGGTGCCTATCTTCCTTGATTATGCTGAGAACCTCATTGTTCGTGACGTAGTCTCTCCAGGATATTCCGAGAATTCTCCTGTAAGACCACATCTCAAAGACCTATAGTCTTTTTTATCACTTTCAGATAAGCACCATGAACATAACAATAACTAAACTGGTTTTCATTCTGAAGTTAAAATTGTAATAGATGCGACAATGAATAAAAAATGTTTTTATTAAATATCATAGCAGTGACATCTAGCTGCAGAAAGCAAATAAAGTACAGATAAATTTCACAGATAAACACGTGAGCCGACTTCTAGCAACAGACTACAAAACACGGATGTTTACGGGTCCCGCAATCCAGTAGCAGTTTCGCATAAACGGAAAAATCCGTGTCACGACAACAATGTGTTAAAAAAAATTGGAAAAGTTAGATGGATTGTATTAACATCCTCCTCTCTTTCAAAAAATTGGTGTTACTCCGAGGATGAGGAGCAGGTCAGCAAACAAAGACCTTTTCAGAAGCACATTGACGTATATTTACAATAAAACTTTACAAACCTGTGGCCAGGCGTAATGTCATGCCGCGTAATGTCATGCCGCGTAATGCGACTTCGGCCGTCAGCCTACCACTGACCCGTGCGGCCCGTAAGCGCCGTAAGCGGCGGTCTATATAACTAGTCCCAATACGGCGGACACAAATGTATGGCAAGCGAACAGAAAAGAGACAAAAGATTGTTTATCGAGGTTTTCGGTACCAGTCAGCAAGGGCTCTATCATGCAATATATAGATATAAATTCCCCAAATGGCTTTAGTGAGGACTGCAGTCTTCTGTTAACTCACCTTAGCGTTAGGCAGGATATACATAAGCTACTAAAAGAACATTATCTTTTCATCTAGATTTTGATGATAGGTTTGCTAGGAACTACTTTAACAAGTCAGTAAGGGCCACATCATACTGATGTCAGTATTTAAAAGTGCTGTTTTTATGTTGCAGTCTCCCGATCACCGCATTTCTTTGGCTGCAGAACGGGAGAAGGTTAAACAGCACGGTCCCGGGTCACACGCCGCTCCACTCCAGTCACAGCAGCAGCCCTCTAGCAGGTAACACAGACGCCTTCAGTAGTGGCCTGATGCACCACGCGGTGTGTTGCACATCACACACTAGAGAGAAGGGAGACACAGTAGCGGAAAGCTCAAGTAATACCTTCAATGCTGGGGGAATTCATGACATGAAACTAAATTTAAAAAATAATAATGAATGCTTTAGTATTTAACCTTCGCTGTATAAAATGGCATGCGTCATAGTCCAGTGGTTATGGCGTTTGTTTTTCATTAACACATTCGCATCGGGTGACATTCGCGCTCGGCTGCTCCTCTAATACGGGCAATAAATCCATGTCGCTGTGAAAAAATATGTTTCTACATAAACTGACATAACTTTTAAAATATCCAACAAAACTACATATTTTTTTCAATAAGATACTCACCAATTATAGCACCACCGGCAAAATCATCGAAAAGTTGTAGAACATCTAACAATAATTTTAAATTATATCCACAACTTGAAAATACGCATTAAAACTTTTATGGGTACGTTTTTTTAGAGTTATAAATATTTTTTAAGATTTAAAGAATGATATTCATGGTAATAATAACCCTTATAAAAGGTTTTATCACAAAAAATATACATAAAATACTAGCGATTATACAATAAAATTAAAAATATATGTTGATTTTACAAAATAAACAAACATTATTTATTCTAAAAATTGAAACGAATTTGTAGTGACCCTGTGTCTTAAATATGCGCTTACTTTTGTAAAATTGATAATGTTGAACCTTATAAGTAAAAAAAAGTCTAATGCTTGTAGAAAAAAACAAGTATAAATACCCTACCCAACTTTAAAGATCAGAGTGCGTAAAAGGTAAAAATACCCTTCCCGTAATTAACTGTCAGTCGAGGTAATGAGTATTAATACCTCTCCCGGTGCGAATGTGTTAAGATGCTGTCGGTTCAAATCTCAACAAAACTTGATTTCTTTAAATTTATGTAATCAAATCTAAGTACATGCCCTATCAGCTCCATATTTGAAACATATGGACACCCAAAGTACTGTTTCACATCTTAAAATTTCTATGCCTTGTCCCAGAACTTAAAAAACTAATTCCTCCTGCACCCACCCACAACCGACAAACTCGTCTTACATTTGCCGAACATCAATACACAGTTAATGTGTATCGACCAATTTTGGCAAAAAAGTCCCTTCCTTAATGTCACCGGTAAGCTTTGGAATGCTCTTTCATGTTTGTGTTTCCTCCTTCCTACAACCTGGATCTCTTCAAAGAAACAGATATATATATATATACAGGACACTTGCAATCCCGTTTCACAGTTCTGTAACATGAACACAACACATGTTTCCCAGAATGCAGCCTCCAGCCTGGGTGGCTGATCCAGAATGGGTCATTACTGCACTGGAACTTACTTTAGTTAGTACCTGTATTTGGGTGTTCCGCATAAGGACACAATTTTAAAAAAAAACACCTGTATACCCGGAGATCCACATGGGAACCAGGAGCCTCCAGGACAAGAGTTTACGAACTTACTTTAGTTAGTACCAGAAAAATATCTGGGTGTTCATTAATCAGCGTTTTTAAGTAATTCGGATGATCAGCCTGACGCTCCTGACGTCTGGACGTCAATGATTTGAACCGACAGCATCTGAATGACAAACAAACGTTTTTGCCACTGGACTATCCGCTCGCCACTAAAGCATACCGTTTAGAAAATATATATATAACTTGCAGATCAATGTTCTTAATTATTTTTTATTGAAACGTGAATTCGCGACATTGAAGGTGTTGCCTTTGAGCAAAATTGCAGCAAAAAAGAAAAGCAAAAAAGTATCATCTTGTGTATCTATCCACGTAGCACATGCAGGAGAAAGCCACCGCTGGGGAGGCGGCCATGACAGGCGGCCGGCGGGGAGGGGAGGTGTGAGTTCGTAAGTCTGCAAAAAGGTTTGCTTTACGTTTTCCTTTTGTCTGAACACGTTAAAGGATAATGATAAAAAAACAAAATAAAAACACCAACTTTAAATGCGGCCATACATTATTTAGACTACTGTACAAGTTTGGGAGAGATGCAACATTTAGTTAACTTTAAATTCAGTTCTGCTTAATTAACATGTATTATTGTAATCAATTTAGCAGCACCATCTAGTTTACGTGTTTATATTCCATTTAAAGTAGAAAAAACTCGTGAATTTAAAACAATGATCAAACTTCTTGTCACATTATTTATATGACATTTCGAAAAAATAATCGGCCTACGCTGGGATTCGAACTACTAACCTTGTAGATAATATTAAATTAATTTTAATTAAAAAAATAGGATAAAATAATTAGTTTTGATTCACATTTATTTGAAACGATTACATGTTTCGGCCTCTCTGGGGACCGTCTTTTATAATTAACATCACAATAACAATTTATTGAAGATGGTCTTAAACCTATCCAATATAAATGTGAATAGATAAAATAATTTGTTAATTTTTTATAATTAAAACGGATCCGTGTAGTGGGCATTTCACAATGGATATTTTCAGTTGGTAACCTCAATGATATTGTTTTATATGTTTTTAATATATTTTTTGGATTATCCTCTAACGTTCAGATTCTGTTTTCCACCGATAAAGAGAGCAGACTAATGCTGGGAGAGTGTATACAACCAATGCCTAATAATTCTACTCACAATGTGTATGTGAAAGCCAAAATGTTTTGAGTTTAATGATGTCTCATGGCAATTCATTCTGGCTATCGCATACAAAGAACAGTTTCGCATTGAAAAATGGATGAAAAATGTGTTTTTTGATTTGGTTCACGTCGTTTCATTCAATGTTTGTGTCGGTTTATATGTAAATTGGTTATACAGTGGAACCTCTCATAACGAGCATAATTCGTTCCCGAGTCTTGCTTGTTATGACGCAGAAGTCCCGGCTCACAAGTGCGTCATACGTTATGTGACTTCCCCTTTCTGCTTCACTCGTTATGCGAAATGACGCACATTAAAGGAGCAATTTTTTCACATTTTTTTTGCTCGTTATGCGAATTACTCGTTATGAGAGGTGTTCGTTATGAGAGGTTCCACTGTATATTGTATATATATGTGTATATCTTCAAAAAAAAATGCATAAGAGGGACCGTTATATGAAAAATCACCGCCAAACACTATAGGAAAAAAAGCATGCATCATAGAAAGGTTGACTGTGCATAAAAAAACACATTTTTCTATCTATTTACGTATAGTATAAATGTGCTGATAATTATGAAAGTGGCGTAAATCATTAAATTGAAGAAAAAAACCGCGATACTGCAGTGCCTCAGGCATGTTGACGGAGGCTTTGACTGACGGTTTGCTTTGCAAGCCAAAGGTCGTGGGTTCTATCCCCAAAAAATCTATCCCGGAGATTAAAAAAGAAAAGGATTTTGAATCGATTTCTGAGCTCTTAAATACCCCCGGTTGGTGTGAATTTGATCCCTCACCCGTAAAATGCCAGTCATAGCCTATTAATTAAAACTGGTGGTAGACGAAGGTCGTCCCGTGAAGACCACCCGTTTATAGTAAATTCCTGTAATAATAAGGACGATGCGTGAATCTCGGGCTGTAGTCTATGACGTTGGCGAATCAACTTTCCTCATAAATTTAAAAATCTAAATACCGTGGTACCATGACATATGAGTTTTTTGAGCTACGAGTCGCCGAGTGAGCGATTTTTTGCTTTGAAATACGACAAAAATTTCAGATACGAGCAATCGGCTTAGCGTGTCGGCCGGTTGTGCACAAACCGCTCGTTACGCTCTCCCGCGTGAACCCCTCAGAATAAGTTATCAGTGTGCTCTCGCTGTCAAAGCGTATAAGTTGCGCTCGCGTTTTGTGAATTTTGTGAAACTTGCTTTGAGATACGAGTAATTTGAAATACAAGCAAGGTTGTGGAACGAATTAAACTCGTATGTCGAGGTATCACTGTACAGCATTTTATAAAACATGAAGTTTTCACATATTGTGGCTTTTGGGTTTAGCCGTGTGTGGCGAACTTCCTTCAACCAATATTTCGACCGCCATTGCAGGGGATTTTGATGATTTATTCAGTTCACCACGCACGGCTAAACCCAAAACCCACAATATCAAATCTGGCCGTGAAAACCTAAAAAGTTGTTTATATATTCATAAACACAAACCTTTAAATATCTCAGAACGGATGAAATATGACTTGCGTCACTTTCTTAATCATGGGCACATTTTGATAATGTTTGGTGCTGTTTTCATGTCCCGTGTTGTATGTGCTAACGTTGTGTGTGCGGTGTTTGCAGGGACGTGGCGACTCACAACACGACGCAGTCCTCTGACGAACATGGCAGGTTGCCGCTCACCGAGGTGCATCTGCCCGTGGCCAGCACGGCCAATGGAATTGTGGTACGATCTTTTTTCTACCTGATTTTGTTTGTATCGCATATGTTTTTACGGCCAAAAAATAATAATTTAACTCTATTAATAAAATCATATATCTGATATGAAAAACATATTATGAGTCAAATAAGTATAAAGCCGGTCTCGCTTCCGAAAAACTAGATGTTTTATATAGATCACTGAGGTAAGGACACACCGACCTATTCTTGAATACGGCAGTCTGCAGACTGGCTTCAAAATACCTTCTAAACTTGATTGACTCAGTTCAAAAAAGAGCAATTCGTTTGATAAACAACGACACTTTTACGTCCGACCTGCAATCAATGGAACACAGGCGTAAGATTGGTTCACTTTTCTACCGTTATTATCACGGTCGCAGCTCTTCGGAACTTAACAACTAATTCCTCCTGCACCCACTCACAACCGACAAACTCGTCTTACACTTGCCGAAAACGGTTAATGTGTGTCGACCAAGAACTGGCAGTTTCCTTAATGCCACCGGTTAGTTTTGGAATGCTCTTCCAGCATCTTTATTTCCTCCTTCCTACAATCTGGATCTCTTCAAGAAATATACACTTGCAATATCCCTAACCCACACAAAAACACGAACACAACACACGTTTCCCGCATGCAGCGTCCAGCCTTCCTGGCTGAGCATCATAGAGTGCACTGGTCTTGACCGGCTGTGCTCTCCTGCATGCGATTACATAAAAATAAAACATGGGAACATATATGGTTTCCGACGACCTCCAGGAACCTAAGGACTTGAAGAGATGGTAGCTTGGTGAAACCCTCCCAGTCCCGTCTTGTTTTTGGAGACCCAGATGGGGACCTGTTACTGAAAGCACGCAATAAGCTATTTATTAGAAAGTGGCTGAAAGGCCTTCCCGTGATTCTAGGTGCATCAGTTAGATGTCAAATAGACCCTAGTCTAAGGCTGCGAAGTTAGTATACAACAGCGAGTCTCGAATTGTCTTCTTTGGTAACACGTTGCTATCCACGAAATGCGTGGTAAATACATGGTAGCTGTATTTTTTATGACATCCTCTGTCTAATCAAAGCGCCGCCTAGATCGTCATAGGGACGCGTGGTGGATGGATGAGGATCAAGTCGCCAATTTAATTTAAGTGTAATTACTCCATTTGATGGTGTTATTGTTTGGTTTCAGAAGCACATATCAGTGTCTGGCGGCAAGCCTCCCTCCAACGGACAGCTTCAGAGGATACAGGAAGGTGCACAGAAGAACAGAAACAGCGAGAATCCCAAAAAAGTCAGGTCGGTACGCTGAATACGTAGGCCTCAGATCTTCATATGTACTACAACTTTCCAAAGTTCCTTCCTAAATGCCACCGGTGAGCTTTGGAATGTGCATCCAGCGTCTATGTTTTCTCCTTCCTACAATCTGAATCTCTTCAAGAAACAGATAAATATACACTTGATTCTCCAATCAATCAATGCATTGCTTGCCCATCTACAAGTGAGAAGATGTTTTACCATAGGTACAGTATGGGTGGTATTGGCATCCCGCGAGTATCATCCATCAGAGACCTTGGCATATTCTTTGAAAGCAAGCTAACGTTTCATGCTCACATTGAAGCTGACTGTGGAAGGGCACTGAAGATGTTAGGATTTGTTCTGCGTAGTGCCAGGACTTTCTCGAGCACCAACGTACTGGTCGCACTGTACAATTCATTGGTTCGTAGCATACTTGAGAGCGGATCTATTATTTGGGCTCCCCACGAGTATAATATGGCCTCATGTTGGAGAGAGTTCAGAAGAAATTTTTGAGGTTTCTTTACATGAGGATGTATGGACATTATCCGTGGCTAATTAATTATAACTCAGTGATTTCAAACAAAGTTTTTTTATTACAGGTGTTTGAACATAGCCGGTATCGAAGACTATCCTCATCTCCAGGACTCACTTCCCAGGTGTTGGAGTCTTCCAGATTTAGGTAACCATCTTTCCATATTTGTTTTGTAAATATACCTAACATGATCCTTAACAGGGCGGCATAGTCCAGTGGTAAAAGCGTTTGTTTGTCTCATCTGTGGAATTCTATGACTCTTATCATGGTGCATATGGCTAAGCGCTGCATGTGGAGTGTTGATCCGCCAACGTCATAGACTACAGCCCGAGATTCACACATCATCCTTATTATTACAGGAATTTATTATGAAAGGGTGGTCTTCACGGGATGACTTTCGTCTACTACCAATTTTAATTCATAGGCTATGACTGGCATTTTACGAATGATGCATCAAATTCACACCAAACGGGGGTATTTTTTTATAGTTCATAAATCGATTAAAAATCCATTTTTTTTAACCTCCGTCGGGGATCGAACCCACGACCTTTGGCTTACAAAGCAAACACTGACCATCGAGCTATACCCGCCGGCAAATTTTACACCACTTTCATAATTATGTGAACATGTCTTCAGTTGAAGTGAAGATTCATGATATTGTGGATTTTAGGTTTAGCCGTGTGTGACGAATTTCTTGTTACCAATATTTCGACCGCCATTGCAGGGATCTTCTTCAGGATTGATGACTTAGTCTAACTAACTAAGTCATCAACCCTGAAGAAGACCCCTGCAATGGCGGTCGAAATATTGGTAAGAAGAAATTCGCCACACAGCTAAACTCAAAAGCCACAATATCAAATCAGGCCGTGAAAACCTAAGAAGTTAATGAAAATTACTTGATCTTTGTTGTCGTGTCTTGCAGGTAACGTCATGCGCAGATCTCTCAGCCCGCCGCTACTACAGCAGGCTGCCTTCGATGACGTCATGTACAGAGTTGACGTGATGAGAAATGTAGGGGTGCGAGGCGAGGCCAACAGCCCCGCCCCCAGCAAGAGGGCGCAGGCCAGCCTGCCGGTGAGTCACAGACATCTATAGTCATCATCATCAGCCTGTGTGTATCCTCTGTAGAACGCAGGCCTCCCGCACGAGTCTCCATCCATCTCGATCCTCTGCCCTCTGCATCCAAGCTACTAAAAATCTCTGTTCTTGCGACGCATGTCCATGCGATCCAGGCATGCAACAGACGGTGAGACACTCTCTCGTAGAGTGCATCATCCATGAGAACAGGAGACGCATTCTGTGTTGTCGCCTGGGAGCCTCTACCGTTTCTTGGAAGGATTTTCCTGAATTTCTGCTTAGTTCTAACGGTCCCTTGCTGTTAAACTTCATGAAGTAAATCGTCGGGGCTACGCGTGCGGTTAACGAGGCTGACATGGAATAGCCTCCTACGTTCTTCAACTATTTGTCGTATATTCTAACCTTGTGTGTAACTTGCAGGGTACAATACGCAACTATATATTTTTTCTACATTTTTAAGTGAAAAATAAAAATGAATTAAAATAAAAAACTACTAATATTCTTCTGATGTCATCGGTCCATCTTTCAGGGCATCGGCCAACGCTGCTTTTGCCGGTTTTTGGGCGCCACTCTAATACTTTTCTTGGCTATTCACTGTCGTCTCTTCGACGGATATATCACATTGCTACTTGAGTGTGCCTATTCTTCATGTAGTCTCCACTACTTGAGTTCTTCTTCGGATATCCTTGTTTAGGATTCTATCTTTTAGAGACACTCCTCTCATGGATCTCGCCAAAGCATGCTGGGTGACCTTTATTTTATGTGTAAGACCTGCTGTTAGATTCCATGTCTCTGCGTCATAAGTTAATACCGAGAGAATGCATTATTTAAACGTCTTAGCTTTAAGATGTTGGGTAATTTTCGCTTTAAAAATGTTTTAGAGTTTTCCAAATGATGCCCATCCCAGTTGTATACGCCTGTCGATTTCTTTTGAGAAGTTATTTCGTCCAAGTTGTATTACTTGTCCCAGATAGGTGTAGTCAATTACAACCTCTATTTGTGATCGTCCAATGGAAATCTGGTCAAATGTTTGTGTGTGTTTTTTTGCTTGGAAGATGTTAATTTTAATACATTTGTTTTGCAGGCCATGGCTCTCAACGCTCTGGAAGACCAGCCTCAGTCGGAGCAGCCAGCCATCAGTGGTCGACTGGAGATCAGGATACACCCCACTTCTAGTTCTCCCATACAAAGTAAGTCGTTTGTCGGTGTTCTCCTGTATGTGCTTACATAAAAATATTAAAAAAACAAAGAACTTGGTTTAAACCATTTATTAACATTTCTATAAATTACTTAAGCTTTGTATATGTGTATATAGGTGCTCCAATAGTATGTTTAACACGTTTAACGTCACGTAATGTTTTTAATGCATTCGACTAAAAGGCGCCATATAAGTTACATTTAATGTTAAAATTCCATTTAAATGTAACCGCTGGCGAGCAGGGACTGTTTGTTCGAAGAAAAAAAAACGTAGGTCACTGGAGACCTACTTGGCGCCCTTTTCAACAACAGCGTAGGTCACCGGTGACCTACATGACGTGAAACTTGTTAATATATGTTAACCATTTTCACAAGTTATGTGGTTGTTGGAAATTTCTCTTATAAAGCGCAAATTGTATGCATTAGAAATAAAAACATTAAGAAATAAAATTGTATATATATAGTTTTTTTGTATAATTAAATTAAAGCTTGAGTTGTTGGGCATTCCAGAAAAAGTGATAAAGACAGTGGCGGAGGATATTGCAAGGCCGAAATGGAGATTGGTCGATAATACTAGTAAATTGGAAATAAAGTTTGACGGTACCAGTCAATTGGATAAAAAATTGGATAGTACAAGCAAATTGGATAATACTAGTATATTGGATAAGAAATTGGATAGTACAAGTAAACTGAATAGTACTAGTAAATTGGATTTTACTAGTAAACTGGAAAAGAAAGTGGATGCTACAAGTAAATTGGATAGTACTAGTAATTTGGAAAAGAAAGTGAATGGTACTAGTAAATTGGACAGTACAAGAAAATTGGATAAAGAATTGAATAGTACAAATAAATTGGATTGTACGAGTAAACTGGAAAAGATAGTCAATGGTACTAGTAAATTGGATAAAAAATTGGACAGTACAAGTAATTTGGATAAAAAATTGAATAGTACAAGTAAATTGGACAGTACTTGTAAACCGGAAAGGAAAGTGGATGTTACTAGTAGTAAATTGATAAAAATAATGGATTCCACGAGTAAATTGGATAAAAAACTGGATTGTACAAGTAAACCAGAAAAGAAATTGGATGATACTAGTAGATTGGTTAAAAAATTGGATTCCCCAAGTAAATTGGATTCTACAAGTGAATTGAATAAGAAACTGGGTAGTACCAGTAAAATCAAAAAGGAAGTAGACGGTACTAGTAAATTGGTCAAAAAATTGGATTGCACAAGTAAATTAAGTAAAAACTTGGATTCTACAAGTAAATTGGATAAAAACTTGGATTCCACGAGTAAATTGGATAAAAACTTGGATTCCACAAGTAAATTGGATAAGAAATCGGACGGTACCGGCAAATTGGAGAGGAAGAGACCAAAACTTGGTAAAAAAAATAAAAAAATGGATGTGGGTTGTTTTTTTTTCTGCTCAAACGGGCATTGCTTCAATATTTTACAGCAAATTCTAGTATGAAACTTGTAGAAGGCTTTTAATGCATAATCTTTATGTTATGTTCATATACATACAAGAGTGTTGCCAGGGGCAGGAAAGGTATCAGTGACTATGAATTGTATTTCCGCTTTTTTTTAAATAGGTAAACACTGCATGCGGAGTGTGAGCGTCTGTCATCGTCGTCGTTCAGTCCGGCATTCGCGCACGGTCCACGAAACACGTCGAGATGTTTCACGGGATTCGACTGCGGTGTTGTTCTCGAGATGACATTTTTATTTTTACTTTTTGTATCGATAATTTGCGATTAAATTACATAATTAATAATGTAACTTTATTTCAATTAATGGTCGACTATGGTTATCATATTCCTCGATTGAGGAAGGCTACGAGTTAGTCGAAACTGCAGTCTCCAAAACAGAGGCTCTTACGTGATACATGTAAAAACAAAGTAAATAAAGAAATATTTCAAATTTTTCAAATTTATACCTAAAATCCTCTTTGATTTTGAATCATTTGGAATTATGTAACTTCGCCAAGAATTATCGATAAAAAAAAAACTTCATAAATTACTACGAGGGTTATCCGTAAAATAAGGTTCCCATGGCGCTACAGTCCTGAAAAGCGCTGTTATGGTGGATCCCGCGATTCTGTAGTGTACCTTGATTCCCCCACTGCAACCTCTTCCTTGACATGAAGAAACACCTGGGTGGAACGCATTTCGGCGATAGAGAAGAGCTGGAAGAAGCGGTTCTCAGGTATCTGCGTGGCTTGGCGGCAGATTTTTTTGATTCGGCCATTCAAAAGTTCGTATACCGCATGTAAAAATGCATTGACCTCAGTTGCAACTATGTAGAAAAAAGATAAAAGTCTTAACTTTCCAAAAGTGTATTCATGGAATTAAACATGTTTTTTACTCTGTGAAAAATCACTGGGAACCCTATTTTACAGATAACCCTCGTATGACTAGCCTGAATGATTCTATGACTTTTTGAAGCTTTCTTTTGTGCAGGATATGGAGCATTCTCTGCCCTTCTATTCTTATTTGTGTGTATTTCCTAGCTTATTTTTCAGCTTTTAAAATTTTAGCTTCACGGACTTCCGGACGTGTCTAGCTTCGAAATGGCGTTTGTTTTTGTCGTTTTTTCCATCAAAGGCCATTTTAACATTTAAACGCCCAGTGGCTTCCTTACGGGCCCGCAGATTTGCTATGTTCAATGCCCTATGGTCCCATACAGGAGTGCTTATGGTTCATTTCACAATCGGATTACATTAATTTGTAATAATAGTATTAAAGTAAGTTCATTGAAGAATCTATTGTGCGACGCAAATTCGCGGTCCCAGTATGGAACCACTGGGCGGTTAAAGGTTAATCTACATTGTTGTGTCTATACACAATTATTTAGAAGATATCTATGCGCCTGGAGGTTCATCTGAAAATGATCTTCAAATATCTCTTGTGTGACAAATATTTGCAGCTGTTGTATTCGAGGCATATTTTGTGTGATTTTTTTATGATTTTTTTATTCTTAATCGTATGATGGAATCGTGGCTTTCGGGTTGAGCCGTGTGTGGCGAATTTCTTCAATATTTCTAATGCAATAGCACAGAGATGTATGAAGACGACCCCTGAAATGGCTGTTATAGAATATTTTTTTATTGCTTCTAGTTCACATCTTCCTCACTAAGTTTGTTATTAAATTGCGTGGTGGCAGGATAAGGAGCAGATTAAAAACACAAAGACTTTTTCAGAAGCACTAATATATATTTACGATAAAATTTACAAACTTCCGGCCCAGGCGGAATATCATGCCGGGCAGGCCATAATACGACCTTCTGGCACCGTCGGCAAACAACTGACTGAACACCGGGCGCCGCGGTCGGTGACACCCAGCGCAGCAAGTGCCGATCTATATAACTAACGTCACACCCGTGACCGGACTTGTCCAAAATGCCCAATATGATGACACATACATGAACGACAAGTGAACAAGAAATGAGAGACAAAAAATTTTATATCGAGGTTTTCGGTACCAGTCAGCAAGGGCTATATCATGCTGACGTCATAGTATAAATTATATTACGAACATTACAATGTTTAGTTTATTACGTTGATATCAGCTTGATATAGCCCTTGCAGGCTGGTGCGGAAAACCTCCATATGCGATCTTTCGTCTCTTTTTGTTCGCTCGTCGAACATGTATGTGTCGCCATATTGTTTTTTTTTAACAAGTCCGGTTACGGGTGCGTTATTAGTATTGTACATGGCTGTCATTGGCACGCCATTAGTTTTTGTGTATATCGCCACTTGCGGCGCTGGGTGCCACCGACCACGGGCGCCCGGTGGCCAGTAATCGCTTGTGCGCCGACCGCGACCAGTAGCGAGTGCGATTGGTCTGGGGCCTGAAGCGAGCAAGTTCCGCCCCAGGCCGAAAGCTTGTGAAATGGCCCAACCGAAAAGCCACTATTCCAAATCATATTAAATTAATTATGAGGGTTCCATTCAATGCATTCTTTATGTGTACACTATGTGTTGATGTGTTTTTATTTGATTTTTCAGCAAAAATACAGACAACGCTCGTCGAGAAGAAGGCTCCGGCATCCGATAGAAAGACTCCGCCTCGCACGCAGCTAGTCATGACTAACGGAGGCGTACCAACCGCCGCGGGAGCGCACAGCCCCAACATAGACGACCCATCCATCTACTTCGACGCCACGGAGAATAACAGAAAGCAAGGTCTTGAAAAAAGCCCGAGCCCTCTGAACAATACAGGCGATATGGATAAAAGTCTGCCCAGCTCCAGGAGGGAGCTGCTGATGAAGAACGGCTTCGATGTTGCCGGCATAAACTTGGTAGACACGTTGACTGTGAGGCAGCGCAGCGTCACACCCATGAAGAGCTCCTCCGGGTCTGCTGCTGGTGAAGAGTCGGCGAGAAGTGGATCGGCGGAGGCTCTCGTTAGAAAATATGCCGTTGTTAAAGAGGCCAAAGAAGAAGAGGTTAAAAAAGATTTGAGGTTAGTCTGTTTCAATATATATTACTTCACAGGTTGTAAATAACTTCTTAGGTTTTCACGGCCAGATTTGATATTTTGGCTTTTGGGTTTAGTTTTTAAATCAATAACGCTCATAAAAAAATTCATATAATCTGAATAAACCAACTCAAAACTAAATAAATCATCAATCCTGAAGAAGCCCCTGCAATGGCGGTCGAAATATTGGTTGAAGAAAGTTCGCCACACACGGCTAAACCCAAAAGTCACAATATTCATAGGTTTTCTTGCAAATTAAAATATTTTTCGGTACAAATTTCGATCACCTTCGCCAGCGGGTATAGCTCAATGGTCGAAGCGTTTGCTTTGCAAGCCAAAGGTCGTAGGTTCGATCCCCGACGGAAATAAAAAATAAATAATATTTTTAATCGATTTCTGAGCTCTAAAATAACCCCGGTTTGTGTGATCCCTCCTGTAAAATGCCAGTCATAGCCTATTAATTACAATTGGTGGTAGACGAAAGTCTTCCCGTGAAGCCACCCATTCATATTATATTCCTGTAATAATAAGGATGATGCATGAATCTAAGGCTGTAGTCTATGACGTTGGCGGATCAACACTCTACATGCAGTGCTAAGCCATGTGCGCATCATAGAATTCTACAGATGAGACTTCAAAATTACTATCACCATCTGTCGGTATTCTCCTGTATGTGTTAACATAAAAAATAAAAATAATAAACCTAGGCTTGTTGAGTTTCTCAAAATTATATTTTTTGGCTTTGATGTTTCAGAAATCCCATCAGGCCGATCACCAAACCGTCTCCTCTGATCCACGCTCGCAGTCTTGGTGAGATGCTACCTCCGCTGATGATTCTGAAGCCTCTGAGGCCTCCTCAAGACGCCTCCAAGGAAGCAGGCGAGGAGGAGGAAGAAGAGGACGAAGATGAGGAAGAGGAAGAGGAACAGGAGCAGGAAGAGCAACAGCCGGGGCAGGGCATACAACACACAAGATCTACAGGAGACATACTGGACGGAGATGCAAGAGGTAAGTGCAAACCCATTTATAACTTAAGAATGGCTGGACCGATTTTAATGATCTCCGGGTCAGCTAGTAATTAATATTTATTATATTTTCATTGGTTTGTTGTTGTTTGCAGCAGATCAAGCAGAGGGCGCTGAGCGAGGTCGCACGCGGCAGAGAACACCGTCGCTGGGAGGCGAGACTCAGACTGCACACAGAGATGTAAGAGCTTCTTCCCTCAAACTATTGCTCGCTATTACTAAACCTGATAAAGTTTCATTAACTTGAACTTAATTTAACTCAATTTTTCTGAAAACGAACTATGCAGCTGTAACTTAGATGATTCCTGAATAATTCAATTTATTAGTAATTAAATATACACATGCAATTATACATCAAATTACAAAATACAAAAAATATCGGCAGACGTGGGATTCGAACCACGAGCCTTGGAACCAACCGTTGCTCTTGTTCATTACCCTAACCCACTCGACTATCTCCTGCCCGAACTGATGCGCGGAATAAGTTGTATTTATACCATTGCTACCATCATATAACGATAGATGTCTCTATAGTATATATTCAGAGTATGTATATTATTTTTATTATTCAATCAGTCAAGATTTATTCATAAGTTTTTTATATTATTACTTTCCGACAGTCTATTTATTTTAGTAAGTACCATTCGGGTCTCGAACCAAACTATAGACTGAATGGATGAGAAAGAACTTCTTGTAAGTCCTACGCGGACTTTACAACCAGTCATTTACCTGTGTTACTGATGACAATTTTACCTTCTTGATATTGTCTCAAGGTGCCATTATTACATGGATTTAAATATTTATTAGAATATAATTAATTTTTTTAATATTCCAATCTTCTTTTATAGATCATTGACTATATTACAATATTATTAGTAATGAAATATACACATACTATACATCAAATTCTTTATACGCATCAGTTCATTCAGAAAAAAAATCATCAGCATCAGTTCGGGCAGGGGATAGTCGAGTGGTCTAGGGTAATGAACAAGAGCAACGGTTGGTTCCAAGGCTCGCGGTTCGCATCCCGCTTCTGCCGATATTTTTTCTGAATGAATTGAGGCGTATAAAGAATTTGATGTATATTATGTGAATATTTAATTACTAATTTATATTTTTATAATTGTCCTATTTTAAGATTATTTTGTTTAATATATGTTAAGTATGTATATTTGTAAGTATTTTGCTTGACGTTTGTTGTGTTGTGTTTGCAGAGGTCTACCGGTAGCCGCATCCCTGTGGCGGTGGGCGCCTGGCCTGCCGCACCCGCCGCGCTCCGCCTGGCAAAATGCGCGTCTTGGAGCGGCGCCGAAGAACCGCCGCAGTCCCCGCAGACGCCGCTGGACGTCAGCGAACTGACACCCGGTGAGGCTTAAATATCCACCATATAGGAGATTCTGTCTAAAATCTAATTAACAGTATACAGTCTGATTACACAACAAGTGTGTAATCGCCAGGCAGAACATTAAAGGTCACACAACATGTGTGCGATCGTTCCGCCAACGCTTAGTGGTCGACTATATACAGCTTGTGTTATGTTTTTTCAGTGGCCGATCACACAACATATGTGTTGTTTTTACTTTCGACCATAATTCAGAGATCTCATACCTTTTCAGTGAGGGTCGTATTTGATTTTATTTGAACACATGACGATAAAAAATTAAAGCGAGCATTTTTTCTAACAAAAAAATCTTATAAAATAATGTGAGATTAGACTTTAAGTCGTTTGTTATATTTATTATTTTCAAATTGAATGAAAACGTTGATCGTTTTTCTCCATCAATATTTCGATTGTATGCATCTAAATTTTATATTTTTGTTAGCAAAATAAGTATTGTGGCTTTTGGGTTTACCCGTGTGTAGCGAATTTCTTTTTACCAATTTTTCGACCGCTATTGCAGGGGTCTTCTTCAGGATTGATGATTTAGTTGTGAGTTGGTGTCAGGTTGTCTTATATCATGAGCGTCATTGCTATTGAGCAAGGGAAGCCATTGAAATCAAAAGACATCCCATCAACATCAACAGGGATGACGGCTTGATTCTTAAAACATCATGGCTTCCACCTCTAGCACATACTAAAAAACCTGTACAGACAAGCAAGAACAACCACTGTCCGACATGACGTTCGCGGAGGTACTCTTCTTAGAACATACACACCGTATACGATTCTCCGGACCAATGAAAAGTGAGTATGTAGTTGCCATGGAGATAACAATCACGCTCGTGATATAAGATAACCTGGCACCAACTCACAACTAAATCATCAATCCTGAAGAAGACCCCTGCAATGGTGGTCGAAATATTGGTAAAAAGAAATTCGCCACATACGGCTAAACCTTTATTTCCCAAAATATTTTTTTTTTTTTAAATGCTGATGCTGATGTGTTGTCCGATATTCCCGATGATGCCGAGGAGATCCAAGACAGCGATGATGATGGGGGATGGATATATATAAACAAATACATATATGCGAATTTTTTTGTAAGAAATTCTTTAAAAAAACAGTCGGCCTCCGGCGTAAGTTTAATCGCGTAACTGCCCGGACTGTATAGTGTGTTAATACTAATTTTTTGCGATAATGTCTTGCAGCGCTTCGCCGTAGAAGACAGAACGCTGCGGACAAGTACGTCACGGACCCGGCGCAGCTCTCACTGCGCTTCAACCGGCCGCGCAGCCGCCACTACCACTGGGCGGGGGCCGCGGCCTCCGACACCCCGCCAGCTATCTCTCCGAGACCGTCGGCTGAAGTACTGGCCAGGTAACACACACCAACCCAATCATTCACACTATATACAATATGTATGTGAGAACAGCAAAGGTTAGTTACTATTATTAGTTATTATCTCGGTCTGCCCTTACCAAGAAAGTGCATATTGCTCTGAATGAAACGTGCCGGGTGGTTACGGGGTGTCTAAAACCTACCCCAATATCAAAGCTATATCAACTCTCGTGCATCGCCCCACCAAACATACGGCGAGAAGTCACCACCAAGAAGGAGCTCACCTTGGGTATAAAAAGATAACGACGCGGCTTAAATCAAGAAGAAGTTTCCTACAGTCTACAACGGAACTGGTGATACCTGAAGGCCATCCTGCGGCTGAACATGTGGAGAAGCGCAACTGAGGGGAATGCTTGAATGGCCAGGAGTAACGCCACCGACGTCGCCCACTTCTGGGCAGACAGGATTTGACCCTGATGTTTCCGACACGATCCAAGCATTCTCCTCAGTTGCGCTTCTCCACATGTTCAGCCGCAGGGTGGCCTCAGGTATCACCAGTTCCGTTGTCGATTGTAGAAAACTTCTCCATGCGTACCTTATACTAGATGGCTTAATAAGATCTGTTAAATAGCTCGGTGCAGTTCTGTGGAGTCCTTCATAAGTAAAAAAGCAGAACTTGTATTGAATTCTAACTGAAAGTTTCAAATAGTACCTCTATATTAAGTTTATTTATGGATTTAAAACATGTGTTTTCCAGGACTGTCAGCCGCGGAGTGCCCACACACTTGCTGATGGGCGCCGCGCCCGGCAACCAGTCCGACAGCTCCTCGTGCAGCCCCCCGCCCCCGCCGCCGCGCCCCCTGGCCGGCCCGGCCGCCCGCTTCTCTTAGTAGCGCCGCTCGCGCGCGCCGCTTCCGCTCGCTGCAGGCCGGCGAGCCGCCCGCCGACATTTGAGGACAGCTGACTACACCCCACACACATCTAGCACACTGCGGCACACGCGATGATAACGACAATCTCACCTTGTATCTAGATATATCTGCATCCGAAGGTCCATTTGCGAACTTACATGGTTCCTTGAAATGAGATTACAGCCCAGGTGGCTGCTGCAGGCCAGTGAACTCATCACAGACTCAAAAACATATCTCTGCACCCGAAGATCCGCCAAAAAAAATATATTTTTCTTAAAAATGAGGCTCAATGCAAGAAGCCAAGCCCCCACAAACATCTATAAGAACCTTCATTTTTTTGTTGTAGCTGGGTTGAAAAGATTGGCCGGGGGAGAAAGTCCGAGATTCGGTTTCTAAGGGACACCGCGTGTAAGTTCTTTTCATGCTTCCCAGAATATGCGGTACCTGTATGGTGTCGATCAGCCCATTGTAATCAAGTGGATGCTGCCCTGAATGATGCATGCAGAATCGTCACAGGCTGCCTCAAACACCCATTTCAAAACTATACCCCTTGGCTGGTATTGCACCACCAAACATAAGACGCAAAGTCATATGCGCCGAAGAAATGCGTAAGGCAATAAACCAACCGTCCCACTGCTTGTATAATCAGATACCCCCAACACCCAGACTGAAGTCGCGAAGCAGCTTTCTGATATACACACAACCTCTCACATCCGGCGCTGGAAATGAGAGACTCCAGCTCTGGCAACAAGTCGCATCAGAAGATTTCATTACTCCAAAGAAAGGCCTCCCAACTGGCAAGAACCTTGACTGGCGGACCTGGAAATTCATGAACGTATTAAGAACCGAAGTTGGTAGAACAAAGGTCATCATGGTTCCTTAAAATGAAATTACAATCCAATTACAATTGTATTAACATGTGGTGATAACAAGAATCCTACCTTGTCCCATGGCATCTCTGCACCCAAAGGTCCACCTGGAATACTATACATGTATATTATAGTTCAAAAAAACATCCAAAGATAACAGCCCGACGAGTTGCAGAGACGGCCGCTGTAGTAAATGCATATTTTGAGTGATTTCTTAATTAGAAAATTTGAGAAGATCAATTTATTAGTCCAGCGCTTTTGAGGCGTAGACCATTTAGTTCATAGAGGTGGCTCAACGCAATAATCATTTTTGTTAATGAAAAAAATGTTTTGCTTAATCGTTTCTTCTCTATAACTTGAATGGTATATTTTTTAGGACTTTTAAAATTTGTCAAATGACATCATTTTAAAGTCAAAACCCATTGAAAAAATCGTCTTTTACATAAAAAACATGTTTCATAAAAAATATGTTTCACAAGAAATATGTTCCATAAGAAATATGTTTCATAATAAATATGTTTCATAATAAATATGTTTCATAATAAATATGTTTCATAATAAATATGTTCCATAAGAAATATGTTCCATAAGAAATATGTTTCATAATAAATATGTTTCATAATAAATATGTTTCATAATAAATATGTTTCATAATAAATATGTTTCATAATAAATATGTTTCATAATAAATATGTTTCATAAAAAACGTTTCATAAGAAATATGTTCCATAATGAATGTTTCATAAGAAATATGTTTCATAAGAAATATGTTTTATAAGAAATACGTTTCAAGAGAAATATGTTTCGTAAGAAATGTTTCATAAGAAATATGTTTCGTAAGAAATGTGTTTCATGAGAAATATGTTTTAAAAGAAATATTTTTCACAAGAAATATGATCCATATGAAATATGCACTTCAATTTATTTACTCCAGGATAAAAATATATGTTTTTTCTTTTGAATATGAAAGTAATATATGGAGTTTATATGTTATGTATACATATATATATATCCATACATCTTGAGTGTGACCTGTGCAAAAAATCGATTGGATACGTAGGGAAAAAAAAATCCCCACATATTTTAAAAAATGAAACAAAAAAATCAAAGACTGTCTCTTGTGTGAAAAGTGAAAGTTGTAGAATTATGCATAAACAAAAGGAAACAGATATTTAAAAATAAAAAAAACAAAACAATATAGAATGAAAAATTAATAATGGTTGAAAATGTGTAAAGTGTGGATATGAAAAATAAATATATTTGAAAAGTGTAAAATAATAAATACGTTGTATTTGGTGTTGTGGCTTTTGGGTTAAGCCGTGTGTTGTGAATCGTTTTAAACGTTTCGACCTCCATTGCGGGAGTTGATCACTTTTAACAACTTTTCGTAGAAATGTTGGATCGAAACGATTTCGCCGCACACGGCTAAACCCGAAAGCCATGATTCCGAATCTGGCCGCGGAAACCTAAGAAGTTATTTATGTTGTATTTAAATAGAAACTCTTTTTAAAAACGGACGCTCCGATTGGTTGATTTAAAAAATTAAGTGTGTGTAACGGCTGACAAATTAAATTATATATATATATATAAATATATATATTTATAATGTATAAGTTTTTAGATTTAATCTTACTATTATAATTAATAAGCTACTATTTGATAATTATAAATTGATATTTATATAGTTCTTAATTAACGAATAATTCTCTCAAGTCTATAAATATAATTATTATAAAATTTAAATTTAAAAAAAAACGCCATGACAACACTTATTGTTATATAACGCTTTTATTGTTTTTTTTATTGTTTCTTTTGTCTTTGAATGTGAAAAAATAATAATTGAAACGGTCCAAAAAATACATACACAGGGAGCGGCAAAAAGATCTGATGGTTTTGCTTCTAATCTGTTCTAATTAACCGTCAAATACTTTTGCCGCACCTGTATACGTATTGAAAATGCTAACGATGGTTATCATTACATCGTCTGCGGCTTGTGTAACTGATAGGCTATGACAGGCATTCTTGAAAATTTGTCTTTGAATGTGAAATAAAAAACAATTTTCAAATAGTCGAAAATTTTTTTTTTGAAAATGCGAATGATGGATATTATCACATCGTCGGTGGCTTTTGTAACTGATGGGCTATGACAGGCATTATTTGTGCGTGAAATCATTCTCGCGCCAACGCCTTTTTGAAAGCATATTTAAAGCGTAAATGCACCGACAAAGTATATTAAAAAAAATGGTCACAATTTTTTGCCATCATTGATTTTATGTCTAATCGTTTTTTTATTTCTTACATTCAAAGATACTTTACATTTAATTAAGCATTCACGCAACCCTCCTATAGCGTCACATTTTAAAACGCGCTATAGAAAAAAAATGCTAAATCATTTAGTATTTTTCACACATCTGTTCCATATTTGGAACACGTGTTGCTTACGACGAATTGTCGCCATTTAGTTTTGTCAGAAGTCTTTATTCATGCCGAAATCCCAAGACATCTCTGCTCCCGAAGGCTTACCTGGGAACATAAATGGTTCCCGAAGACCTCCAGAACAGGAGTACTAGGAGGATGGCAGATTTGGCATATTTTGAGTGATTTGTTGATCAAATTTTTTAATAAATTCGAATAATCAGTCTGACGCTGTCAATGCCTTGATTTTTTAGTCGTAAAGGGCGGCTTAACGCAAAATATGTATACTATGAGAATGTCTGTTGTACGAAAAATTGGCACATTTGCGATTTATAAGAAATATCTCTATTATATATATAATTCTGTCGGAAACAGCAGGGTCAGATACTGTCTGTCCAGAAGTGGGCGACATCGATGGCGTTACTCCCGGCCATCATCAGGTCTTACTGTGCAGCTATTCGGGCACAGCGCACACTCCAGAAGGTGTGACAGGGTCTGCTCCACGCCGCAGTCACATTCAGTCGGCCCGCTGTAAAACTGCCAGGCTTTCATTTGTGTCCCTGTCTTGCATACTCCGGTCCGAAGTCTGTTAAGGGACCTCCATATATTCCACCGCTGTTCGTGTCCAGGGCCTAGGTTCAATAGAGATATCCTAGTCCTCCTAGGATATCTCTATTGAAGTGTACGCTATAGGAGTGTTTCTTTATCTTGTCGTACGAATGTGTATTAATGTTTAAATTGTGTATATTTTTTGTTTGTTTTTTATATATTTGTATGTTAAAAAAATATATAATTAATTTTTGTACTCTAAAATGTCGTGAAAAATGATTTTTCCAAAGGACATGCGTACTCTATCTAGTCACATTACTCAAAAATTTAAAAAACCTACACATGTGAAGTGAATTATGTTTACATATGTTAATTTTAAATTACTCATACGTTATGTGTACATAAACATAAGATTCATTTGTGCAATGAGTCATAGTCAATATTTATTTTTAAAAATAATTTAAATTAGTTTTGTTTTCATTTCAACTTTTTTATTCTATTTTTATTTTATTTTATTTTTTCTTATCACGGAGGCTGTTATATCAAAAAAAAAAATATTGCTCACGCTCTCTATACAATATATAATTTTATTTTTGTTCCGAAATCACCTTTAGTTTTTTTTTAGTTTAAATATATTGGTTTCTAGCTTTTGGGTTTAGCCATGTGTGGCTAATTACTTCGCACCGATATTTCGACCGCCGTTGCGTGGTCTTCTTCGGGGTCGACGACTTTGGGCGACACCCCCGAAGAAGACCCCTGCAATGGCGGTCGAAATAATTCGCCGCACACTGCTCAACCCAAAAGCCACACAATATTAAATCTGGCCGTGAAAAACGTAAAAAGTTATTTAAATATATTAGTTAATTAATTAATCGACGGCCTTTATTAAAAATGGAATCTTTGTGTTCCATTTTTTATTTTATTTAAAAACGATTGCAACAGAATATTGCCAGTAATCGAAAATTTTAATTATTTAACAATTATGTGATGTGCAATGATTAGCTATACAATAGCCATATCAAAAAAACTACATGTTTAACATATGCAATACATTTTTTTTTTTTACATATCCGCACCATATGTGGAGCTGCATATTTCTGTTTAACTG
Organism: Glossosoma conforme; assembly: GCA_022606575.1. Classification (NCBI taxonomy): domain Eukaryota; kingdom Metazoa; phylum Arthropoda; class Insecta; order Trichoptera; family Glossosomatidae; genus Glossosoma; species Glossosoma conforme. The sequence continues at coordinate 466,945 of JAGTXR010000301.1, forward strand.
TTCTGTAAAGCTCAGGTTGTCCTTGCCTTGTCCCAGAAACACCTGTATACCCGATAAAGATCTACATGAAAACATAGATGGTTCCTGCAAGCCTCCATAGAAAGAGTCTGCAAACTTGCACAGACTGCGGCTGTAGTATCTGAGAAATGTTTAGATGTTCAATGATCAGGGTTTTTAAAGACATTTGATGATCAGCTCGACGCTCCCGAGGCCTGGACAATTTTTGTATAGTCCTTAAGGGGTGGCTGAACACTACCGGGGGCACGTAATTAGCTTGGTTTTAATTAAATTGATTCAACCTTTTAGATGCCATGTCCCTGAATGCAATGCCTCGTGGATTATTGAAGATTTGAACCCCTAAATGGTGTCCTGTGTTAACCAATTTTCATCATTCTTGGGCAGACGATAGATGTTGCTACAGACCCGAGCTATACCATTGACCGAAAATATACAGTTTTATAACACACCGGTGTGCTCACGGCACTGGCGGGCTTCCCGCAGCGGACCCATATTTGAGCTCACGGCATCCATATGGTCAAAGACATTGGATGATGCCCGATGCTCTCAAGGATTGTACAATTTGATACTTAAGGGCAGCTCAATTTAATAATATAGCAGAGTTTTGTTATTATTTATCATTATTATTTAAAATATTATTGATAAAAACTTTAATTTGGAGCATTTTCTTAAATTTTTTATTTCTTAATTAATTAGTGAATATATGTATCCTTTGATTTGTCATTTTTGTCTGTATTTTTTCAATATTTAGTTATTTTACGTGTCTTTATATCGTTTTATAAAATTGAATGACGACAACAACATATAAAAAGAACTATTAAATAAATTATGTTTTTTTATGTGAAAATTATTTGTTTTTTATTTATTTTTGCATGCAAGTATTTTTTATTTTCGTATTTTATACCATTAGACTATGCGGTACAGTATGCGTGTTGTGTGCAATGTTGCAATAAACAAAATATATATTCTTTTTCCTTCACTTTTACATCGAAACGGCAACACCAGAACATTTTTTTTTTTTTTTACTATTTTTTACTTAAATAATGAATCTCCACACTGTCATCCAACGGCTTATTTTAAATTTTTGTTACATCATCATCAGCCTGTGTCCGTCCACTGTTAAACGTAAGCCTCCCGCATGAGTCTACATCCTCTTGGATCCTCTGCTTTCGGCAACGAGGCCACTCCCCGATTGAAATTAAAAATCTAAGCTCTGAATACTCCCGGTTGGTGTAAATTTCATCTCTTATCCGTAAAATGACAGTCATAGCCTATTAATCAAAATTATTGGTAGACGAAAGTCGTCCCATGAACACCACCAATTCATCGTGAATTCATGTAATAAATGGATGATCCGCAAATTTCGGTCTGTAGTCGCGAATCTTGGCGAATCAACTCTCCACATGCAGCATTTTTAGCCATATGTAAAATGGTAAGCATCATAGAATCCACAGATGAGATTTCTGGATCATTATCAGATTTTAAAAAAATACATAAAACTTATTAACTAAATAATATTACTTATTGTTTCTTTTGATTGTGCTGTTTTCATAATTAAAAAATGATTATTCTTTCGTTGATGTCATATTTAACGAAAAAAACAATTAAACTTTGTATGAATCCACTAATTGATAAAACAAGTAAAACTTTGTATAAAATCACTGAGCTAGTAAAACTTTGTATGAAACCACAAATTAATAAAAACAAGTAAAACTTTGTTTGAAACCACTGAGTTGGAACATAGTGGTTTCATACAAAGTTTCGCTCGTTCTTTAAAAATAATCAAATTTGCCTGTTGGGTGACTGTGTTTAGCTGGTGTTAGCATATCAATTTGTCAATAAATGTCTTGATTGGTTAAAAACAAACAAAAATTGTGATCAACGCTTATTAATAGGTAGCTTTTAAACTAGCCTAAGCGTGAGGATTGTTTCGCCTGCTTTATATGATATAATGTACATATTAACATAACTGAACTACTGTCGAATGACTCGGCAAATCTACACTTAACATGTTAAATTACTTAACATTCAAAACGTTATTTGAAGATATTTGTTTTATATAAAACATCCAAAATTCTTTAACCTAACGATATTCATTTACATGCTTTACAGATTCCTGTAAAGAATGCATGTAGGTTGATAAAGGGAATGACTGCACTTCCAATTTCCTACCGTAGATGTCACAATGAGTACTAAAAGTAGCAAAACGATATATCACGTCAACCTATGTCGACGGTCGGGGAATCTTTGACGGCATATGCCGACAACCGATGCGAAAGGGTTAACAATTTATTCCTTGAAGTATCCGTCGCTAGATTTGCCGAGTCATTAAAAGTTAATCGTAATAGACGTTATCCTAAATTATGGAATAAAATAAATAACATAGGAAATAAATAATTGTAAACATAAAATGACAATGCTATATATGTGAATAAATAAACATATGTAAAGTTTTTAAAATAAACTGTACAATTACATAAAACAATGTTGTATACAAAAAGACATTAATTGACGATAATTGCCTTTTGTCAACACCACCTAGGCAAAAGCAAGGAATATTAAAATCGAATGTTTTGAAAATTTCTAAATTTATTTATTTCGAAACATTCAAAACTTACATCACAGTGAATTTCGTTTTTTTTAAACATGTTAACTGCTAGTTATCTTTTGTTATTCATTTTTTTAGCATTCACTTAGAGATCCATTTCAATATTAAATTGAAAAATATTTACCTTGTTTTAATGGTTCCGCCGCATTTAGTTCACAGACAATTCGTTCAGTGACTCATTGGTTACGACGTGGGGCGCACTGGACGTCTGGTGTACAGGATGTCTCACTAACCTAACCTAACCTAAAAAATTAGTAGCCACAAAGTCTGCATGCCCGAATAGAGCCGAGGCGATTCCCTCGAACTGCATCGAAAAGGACTCCTCTTTCTAACAAAAATAGCTGTCAGTCCTAGAGAATGTGCTCTGAGGTCTGTAAGGGAGCGCCACAGGGGTAATTAGGGGTAGAAAATAAATCGAAAGAGTATTATCTGTCATTTAAAGCGCTGTTCCTAGTCATTAGTGTGGTAGATCAGTGATTATGTAAAGACTAGTATATCCAAATAATTAATGCCATCTGTTCTTGAAGCCGTTCTAAGGACTTTAATGTCCCAACTTAAGTATGCTTGCTATCATATGCTAATCTTTATATCTGTTCGTCTTCGTAGTAGTATCAATCTGGCGGATTGGTTTGCAGCAACAGAATCTTGCATCTCGATCTCCATTCCTCTCGGTCCTCCGCAACCCTCTTCAGCTCAGCATAAGAGACACAACTCATGTCGCTGGCGATCGCTTCTTTTGTGAAAATGACTGTCGATTAATGCCAATTATATATAGATATCGAATTTATAAAGCGCGGAAGATGGGCGTCTATAAATTCTCTAAATAAAATGTACAATAAACCATTTTTTAAATTGTGATTTGCATATCTTACATGAGAGTTTATAGCAGTCAATTAAGATGGTTTTTAAAGTATTTTTTTAAGTAGTTTCGCATACAGGAGACCCTTATCTCTCTCTACGGCTCGGTGGAATAACAATTATACTGTCAATACGGCGTGAATTTTTCAAACCATTTTTTTGCTTAAAACTAGTATTTGTGTGGCATTGGCACATGTGGTTTACAGAAAAATTGCTCCTGTGACGAAACTTAACGATATTTATTTACATGCTTTACAGATTCCTATAAATAATACATGTAAGTTGATAAAGGGATGACTGTAATTCCAATTTCCTACCGTAGATGTCACAATGAGTACTGAAAGTAGCAAAACGATATATCACGTCAACCGATGTATACGGTCGGGGAATCTTTGACGGCATGTGCTGACAGCCGATGCGAAAGGGTTAAGATTATGTAACGTTCTGCCGTGACGGCTAGACGCTACGTTCGGAAAAGAATGTGTTTGTGTATCTACGAGGTTGCAAAATTTACATTTATCTGCTTCTTGAAGAGGTTCATATAGTTTTATACTCAAAGAAAATTTAGCATTATTCTTGACTATTAAACTAAATTAATTACATTTACTAGTCGTTCAACGACTCATCGGTAACGACGTGGGGCGCACTCGACGTCTGGTGCACGGGACAACTGGTGCACTGGATGTCTCGCTAACCTAACCTAACTTAACCTAACCTAAGTTATTTTGATAACGAGAACTATGGATATCTGTACTCTACGATCACTGGATCAATCCTTAGGTAATATTAGGTTAGATTAGCGAGACAGCCAGTGCACCAATTGTCCTGTGCACCACACATCCAGTACGCCTCACGTCGTTAAAATAATAATTTGGGGACAATAGGTCGTGACACTGTTATTTGGGACAAACTTTGGGACAAATTATAAAAAATATCAAATAAATAGAGAGCGGCAAAATAAGTTGACGGTTTAAAATCAAAACAATCACGAAAACCGTCAGATTTTTTGCCGCTACCTGTGTTTAGGTAAATACTTAAGAATTATGCTGTATCTTTTTGTATATAGTAGATAAAAAATATTATTTCTTAAGTTGACCAAGCGCTGGTCCATGAGAAGCTGTCCTGATATTTATTGTAATAGGTACGTTAATTAAATAATTGATTTAAAAATATGTAAAGTATCTGTTTCTCTAGTCAGAAGAAAATGCCATTTTTTCAATCGATCACAACAGCCGGCCGCGATTTTTAAAATAGTCAAACAAAACGAAAGGAAACTTACTTTATCGTATGTGAATATATTTATGCTTTCTTTAATTATTATATAATATTATTATTATGGTTAAATTTATATTATTTAATCCGTCCCGAAGGCAAAAAGAAATATTTAATTGAAAATCAATAGTCGTATGAAAAAATAATTCCTTTGTTTTTTTTATTCCAAATTTCGAACTACTTTTTTTTCTTTCAATTTTATAGGCGTCGCGTTTTATTTTGTGCAGCCAGCTGACTGGATACCTAAACAAAATGATATTTTTAAAAGCTTAAATAATTACAATATCAATAAATAAAAAACCCGTAATGTTTTAAGAAAGTTCTAGATAAAAAAAATATTTTGTAAAATCAAAATAAACAAGACGATTACTTTTTTATCGTCGGTAAATCAGATTTAGTTTACATCGATAGTCACACAATTTTCGATTAAAAGAATTAGCAATAAACAAAATAAACATATTGTTTTTAAAATCTAATTTAATGATTATTTTTTTAATCATTCAACCCAAAAATACCTTTTTGGTAGGTATAGTAAATGGTGTCATGATCTATCGTCCCCAGACAATTCGTTCAACGACTCATCGGCAACGACGTGGGGCGCACTGGACGTCTGGTGCACGGGATATTTAGCGCACGGGACTACTGGTGCATTGGCTGTCTCGCTAACCTAACCTAAGCATTTTTCCAGTGATCGTAGTGTCCAGAGATCCACAGGTCTCGTTAACGAAATAACTTAGTTAGGTTAGCGAGATATCCAGTGCACCAGTTGTCCAGTGCGCCCCACGTCGTTAACCATGAGTCGTTGAACGAATTGTCTGTGATCGAAATGCGGCGGAACCATAGTAAATACATTTCTTTTAAAATAATTCCATTTACTGCGACTTTGGGACTCTTGGATGTTATATATCTCATATATATTACTTTTTAACAATTTATTATATTGTTAAGCTCTTATTATATATTATAATGTGTTGTGATAATTGTTTCATAAATGTGTTTATATATTCTTATTATTTAAATTTAAAAAATACATTTTTTATACACGTTTGACATTTTAAGAATTTTTTGAATATTTGGAATATTACGGAAAAATGCACACATAGTTTTTTTTTTAAATTAATATAAGGCTATTGAACATCAGCTTTACCGACCACGTTACATTGATTTTTTATTATGTTTTAATGTTATTATGTATGAAAATATCGTAAATTGCTTTCGAAACGCGTATTTTAGTATTATTACAATTAATAAAAAATTCTTAGACTATCTTTAAAATGCACTGCGACGATTATCTTATAATAATAAAAATACAAATTGCCTGTTAGTGCGTAAGGTAATTTTAAAAGACAACTATACACCTAAATAAAGTGCGAAAGAATTATGAGAAAAAATGAATAATGTCTGTAGAAAGGTTTCAAATGTTTGAAAAAGTGATCAATGGAAATGTTTTTATTTAAATTTATAAATTCATTGTATTATGTTTCGTAACAACTATTAATTTTATATAAAAAATTGTTTCCCTCACCCATTAATTAATGCGCATTACAGAAAAAATGTGGTAGGTATGGTAAAATGTAAACAAGTCATTTAAAGCCTTCAGTGGCTAATTACTGCCATACTTAACCTACTTATTTAAGTACACGTATTTTTATGTAGCCTTTCTGATTAGTTTTAAAGTATGGAAATACAACACAATTATCTTTTTACTTAAAGATTACGAATGGTATAATTATATTAAAATTATAAAAATAACTAAAAACGTATAATAGTTTGCTAAAGCAATTTACATAAGCTTGGTTTGGAAATACCAAACCTGTTTACTGAGATGTGAGAACATCGGGTTAATTACCTTGATTCCCTAAAAAAATCTTTTTAACACAACATCACCATATGACAAGATATATTTGGGTGGATATGTTCCCAGATTGTGTCCAAGAGCTAGTAAAATATTTATAAGTTCGTTGGTTTTCATGGCTAGATTTTTTAATTGTGGATTTCGGGTTGAGTCGTGTGTGGCGATTTGCTTCTTCTCTTCGATATTTCGACCGCCATTGCAAGGGTCATCTTCGGGAATGATGATTTGTGAGAGTCTAAATCTCACTATACACGGTTCAATATCACGAGAAGGCGTTCAGCTACTCTCTAACAAGTAGCTTTTTGCGTACGTCCAGTAACGGGTCCCCATCTGAGTTTCCAAAACAGGACGGGACAGGGAGGGCTTTCACCAATCGAGTATACACAAGGCTTAGCCTTTTATAGTGAATTCTCTAACTTTCAGCGACTACGAGTAGCTTTTTGCTTGCGTTTAGTAACGGATCCCCATCTGGGTCTCCAAAAACAGGACGGGACAGGGAGGGTTTTCAGCAAGCGAGTATACGCAGCTCAACCTTAAAGCCACAATAAGAGAAAAATGTACTTGCCTATATTTTTCGCTCTCCTTGATCATTCAAAATCTTAAAGTTGTCCAAGAAAGTTCTTTTTTTAAAATGTGATAGGTGTCATAAAAACCAATAAGAAAGGTTACAAGAACTAATATGTAAAGTGTGCATTATGTTGTGGCAAAAATATTATTTTATTGTAAAAGTAAATCGTGTTAAAAATTAAGAGCATAATAATTTTTTTTCTATTTATTTGAATTTGTTGTATTTATTCGTTTTCGAATATGAACCGAGTGGCGGCTTGTGATTGGTGTTGCCAGGCGAGAGGCGTGAATGTAATATTTAGACGATAGCTGGCCACACCGCGGCCACACACACACACACACACACAAACACACAAGTGTCATAACTATATTGTAATAATATTTATGATAATATTATAAAAATAATTGTAAACAATACATTATATCGCTTTAATATAAAAAATGGTTGTTTTTCATTTGAAACACGTTATTTCATTTTAATTTTATCTCCTATTTACTCCCTAAAATCCTTATCTATTTTTTTATGTATACTAAGGAGATATCCGTGCTCGGAGTGTCTCTAAAAGATATAATCCAAAATGAGGATATCCACAGAAGAACTCAAGTAGTGGAGGCTACCCAACGAATAGGTACACTCAAGTGGCAATGTTTGTAGAAAAGACGACGGTTAATGGAAAAGAAAAGTATTGGAGTTGGGCCCAAGAACTGTCAAATGAAGCATTGGCCGACCCTCTGTAAGATGGACTGGCGACATAAGAATAATAGCGGGAGTGGCCTGGATGCGGAAGGCATCGAGGGTCGACGAGGATGGGAGGCTTACGTTCAACAGTGGACGGATATACAAAGACTGAAATATGAAATGCATTCAAAACGGCATTAAAAAATCGCACTTTTTGTGACTGATACTCCTCCTAGCGCCTAAAGGCGACAAGTACGCCTCAAGGCGACAAGCGCGCCTAAAGGCGACAAGCGCGCCTAACAACTTTAAAAAAATACGTGATCTATTTAGAAAATAAAATAATTATACGTCTAAATATAGACGTATAATTATGCATACGGTTAAAAAAACGATAAAATTTAATCAAATTTGGCCTCGTGCGTAAAAGAAAAATATTACATCGCAAGTATAGACTAATTTCAAAACGCTGCAATTTATTCATATCCAGTTCCGGGTTACCTGTTCCAGAAGTTATAACTATACAGAAGAAAATTTAACATAATTCATGACTATTTAACTAAATAAAGTACATATATTAACCAATTTACGGGCTTATGTAAAAGTTAAAGTATTTGAAATTACTGGTAGTAGGGACAAGCTATTAGTTATTTGGGACAAACATGTAAAGTATTAAATATTTTAATAAGTAATGATAATTTAGGTAAATACTCAAAAATTATGATAAATTTTCTTAAATATATACAATTAAAAATAATGTCGTCTGCAGGATATACCTACACACATGATAACTTATTTACCTATTACGAAATTCAATAGAAATTAGGTTAAGGACTTCTCTATCAATATTGACACACATATATAACAAGGAAAAGGTGATCCCTAATTGCTTACAACCTAGTATTTAATATTAATAACTTAATAATGCTTTATAATAATTATATACTTGCTTAACCAAGGAAAGATTACAAAATATATAAATATGAGGCAATACTTTTTTGCATTGCAGTGCATATATTTTGGGTAAAGCTTCACTTTAGTGAAGGTATATTGCTTTATAGGATTAATAGTATGTTGTAAGTTACGGGTAGTGTTCCTTAGTAACGATACTCTTTGTCAGATTTTCCTTTTTACCATTTAAAATGTGTGTTTTGCTGTGGAATGAGCAGCAATGCAACTAAGGAACATATATATAACGCATAAAAAACATGTTCGACAGAGGCCCTCCCGGTTCTACTGGCGATTGTCCCTCTGGATCCGGAGGTGCAGCGACGGGCTGCTTTATACAAACTACGTCGCGGTTGTGCGTCTAAGATCGGAGATATCGTACTACAGCCCAGCGCTTCTCCCAAACCCATAAATAAGCTTTGTGCAGATGCCCTTACGGCCGCATGCCAAAAATGTTGATTATCTTCCACCAAAGGTAGAACTACCTTTCTGTTCTTCCCAGACATTTACTTCAGACTAACTGCTGAATGGATAAGCCCTGATCACTGGTCTACCCAACTAGTGACTGGGCACGGCGCTTTTAATGACAGAATATACTCATTTAATTTAGTTTCAAGTCCTAGTTGCCCCTGTGGCACCCACTTCCAGACCTCAGAGCACATTCTCTGGGACTGTCAGTTCCTCTTGTTAGAAAGAGGAGTCCTTTTCGATGCATTTCGAGGAAATCACCTCGGCCCTTTGCTCGTATTTTCGGTAAGAGAATCTATCTTCAATCTCCATCTCTTTACAACCCGTGAATGCATTTTTAATCTCTTTCACGGGTTTTTTCTTTTAGCACTTCTGTGCAGTGGCAACAATTGTTCAGAGGGTACTTCCACTGGACTTATCAGTTGCTAACTGATCATAATCTGAATGATCATCAAGGGGAATTAACTGTCCTCCGGTGTGATGCGGGTGTGAGGCGGGTAAAGTCCAGTCATACATAATGACGTGGGTCTAAGTATTTGTCCAGTGATCGTAGAGTCCGGAGATCCATAGTTCACGTTAACGAAATAACTTAGGTTAGGTTAGGTTAGGTTAGCGAGACATGCAGTGCACCAGTTGTTCCGTGCACTAAATGTCCCGTGCACGAGACGTCCAGTGCGCCCCGCGTCGTTACCGATGAGTCGTTGAACGACTTTTCTGGGGACAAAATGCGGCGGAACTGTTTGTTGTGTAGCTTTATAATAGAAACATTTTTTGTAGCGAGAAATATAACATATAACAATATATGCATCTACAATAACATCAAGCAAGCCAACCTAAGCCAATGGCAAAATAATTCAGAGGGAGAATATTACTTGAATGATGGCTTCTTCTTTGATGTTGAAGTTATGTGTTGCCATACTGTTCATCGGCATATTGTTGGATTCTAAAGTTGCCTGCCAAGAATCTACAACGCATCCTATACCAAGAAGCAGAGTTAAAAGGTAGGAAAATAAAAATATATTTATTTATTAATTATAATTAATAAGTATATAGTTGTAGTCAATCCTTCCATAACGCACGCTTTTTTATGTGTAACGGAGATTTTTCTATAGAGACATTTTTTTATATATTAATTAATAATTGTATTTATTCAGCCACCAGAACCATAAAAATTACAATTTCATACATACAAAAAGAAAATACAGGGTAATTATTAACATTTAACAATTTTAACAACTACTACTCAGTGAGTGAAGCACCGGATCCCCGCTGGATGGCCACGTGAAGGCGCATCCAGTGCCCCTTCAACCGGGAGTTATATAACCTATCCGCCCACACAGCGACCATTGCGTTGGGACTGCCGCAAACGCGCGCCCACAGAGAAGCGCAACGCTTCCTTATTATGGCATGGAAGTCATCAACTCGCTCCTCCGTCAACATGCCTGAGGCACTGCAGTATCGCAGCAGACGTTGTTATTATACTGGACCCGGAGTGCACTGTAGACCTTCTGAGTATAGCCGCCCACAGGCCGCACGTGTGAAAGATTGACAGAAGGCTTTAAAAAGCGTCAGCTTAACGTTTTTAGTACAACGTGCAAACCTACTAATCAAAATATTGCATGGAACTGACAGCGCCCTCTCAATATCAGCGACATCACTAAGACCCTCTGTAACCCAATGGCCTAGATGGCTTAACCCACAATGTTCAAAACGTTTTTTGAACATAATTATTTTGTATTAAACATCCAAAAGCCTTTTAAATAATTGTTATAATCAAACTCTTAATCTTAGATTCATACAATCAGGTACGATCAAGGTCCAAAACAACTAGTATCGAGGAATTTGCGGTGTACGAAATTCTATGTATTAATATTAATAAAGAATGCTTACGCGGCGATACGGAGCATTGACCATCCCAATAATCTGCCACTCTATGTGAATTGAAAGGATCAAGGTCCAAAACGGTATCGAGGAATGTGCAGTGTATGACATTCAATGTATTAATATTACTTATATAACTACTTACTCGTGTTGTAAACTAGGGTATAAAAGGGGTCTCGTATCAAATAAATTAGTATCAACTCAAATCTGGTGTTTGGATTTATCCTCAGTGCCGGAACCTTAGTATTCCGGCATCACCAGTTAGCTGATGCTGTAATTTTGGGACCGCGACCTCGGTTCCGGAACAGGGTTGACTATACGAGTTTGTATATTTTTGCAAAAAAAATGTAAAAACAGTATTTATTTTTTAGGTGCATAGTTGTACAGAAACAGTCAGGAACTCATGGAGACTCTTCTGAAGGGGGCGACGGTGATGGCGGAGCAGCTTATGATGATGCAGGAGATGTAGAGGGAGAAGAATACAAGAAGAAGAACAAAGGACGAGAAAAGCGCAACAAGAAACGTCACGCAAAGGTCAGCAAGAGGACACAGAAGCCTGACATGAGTGACGAGGTAAATTAGCCTATTTTGTAAGTTATTTGGAAAATTATTTTATTTTTTAAATGTGGCAATACCGTCTGTCGGGAGCCCTTCCAGACATGACGCGGTTAAAGACCGCCAGTAGCGCTTGGCCCGCCTATATTTGAAATGGATCTAAAAGTGAATAATAAAAATATAATATATTTAGTTAAGAATTTTCACATCCCTTTTACTTAAGGAAAGACGACTTCACGTCACCGGGATAGCTATCAGAAACGCGTGGTGGACAGATGAGAAGCAGATGAACAACACATAGATTTTTGTATTGACATTGACATATATTTTCGATAAACTAAACAAACTTTTGGTCCGAGGCGGAACTTGCTAGCTCCAGGCCCCAGACCGACCACAACTTGCTACTCGTCGCGGTCGGAGCACAACTCACTACTGGCCACCGGGCGCCCGTGGTCGGTGACACTCAGCGCCAAATTCATTTAGTGGCGAATTCAAGAATTAAGGGGCGCCAATGACAGACAGCCATTTAAATGTTTAACGGCGCGACAATTACATGACCTAAAGAACCAAAATGGCGACACATGCGTGTCCGACGAGCGAACAAAAATTAGAGACGAAATATCATATATCGAGACTTCGGCACCAGCCTGCAAGGGTATATCAAGTTGATATCAATATAATATTTTTTCTTTATTTTACAGGATTCCTCAAGCGATGGCCACGTTTTCTCTCCTATAAAGAAATATTAAACACAAGAAAAAAATGCACTTTTTTTAAAATATAATAATAGATACATTAAATGTATTAGAGAGGTTTTCAAACTGTATTACACAATCTGCACTGGGGAGTTCCACAAAGCTCTTAGGATGCACTTATATCAAACATCCATACACGGTTAATGTGTGTCGACCAAGAGCTGCCAGTTTCCAAAATAACTTTCTACAGGCCTGTGTATTTTTTTGTTCAGTAACCAATTCACGCTTTTTGCAGTAAGTTAAATCAATTGGGAGTAAATAAAATCTATCGGCAGAGTAGACTAAATAAATTGTCTGAATCCACTGTGTCAGTGTGAATGTGGTCAGTTATAAAATAAAATGGCAGTTATGTATTCAATATTGGTAAAAAATATGTAAAATTTATGCTAACCTAACCTAACCTTTTACTAATTATCATTCAATATTTATTTCCTGCTAATTTATTATTTTTCTTCTGCCAAATGATATTTTTTTACTTATCTTTTTAAGTATTTATTACAGCCTATTTATTAAATTAAATATTGCCAAGAAAATAGTTTCCCTTTTTAAATGCTACCGGTAAACTCTGGAATGCCCTTTATTGTCCGTGTTTCCTCCTTCTTACAATCTGGATGTCTTCAAGAAACGGATGAATATATAATACATTAGGAATTTTCCCAACCCACACACTAACGCAATACATATTTCCTTACTTCATTAGACGCATTCTCTTGAGCGGTCAAAGAACCCCACTTCTCTCACTTACTAAAGCCTATCGATCCTCTGCCACCGAGTCATTGATTATCCTTGCGGGAGTGCTGCCGTTGGATCTGCAAGTGCAGGTGAGCGCCGCTATGTCGTTGCTTAGACGTGGCTTCTCTGCGGAGGTCGGGGGCACTTGTCTCAATCCTCCGCAGGGTAAGATCACGAAAGAAACCGAAAAAGAAGTAAGACTGGCGGCGCTCGCAGCATGGCAGAGCAGATGGTCGACCTCGCTCAAGGGTAGACACACATATTCCTTCTTTCCTTCTGTCCTCGATAGAATGGAGATGCCGTGGCTTATTCCAAACCACTGGACTAGTCAATTCATGACTGGGCACGGCAATTTTAAGACTAAACTCTTCAAGTTTAGCCTTGTCGATAGTCCAGACTGCCCATGCGGCAGCCCCTTGCAGGACGCTGAACACGTGCTGTGGCATTGTCCAATATTAGATTTCGCGAGGCAAAGGCTCCTTAGCGTAATCCAACAGAAGTCTGGACCGGTTGGATATATCGATCTCATATCTACGGAGCCCAACTACCATGCATTTTCTGTATTCGCGGCGACCTTCGGCGAAGAAGTCTAAAAGTCCAAATTTTAACGTCTCAACTACTAACTTTTACACCCATGTGTGGTGTTGCTCACCAAAACCAGTTACTTGTATAACGAGAATGTACTCTGAAAACAATGCCTTGGTAAGTGCTCCCAAGGAGCGCAGGTACAAGGCGACCAGCCCGAGGGCCAAAGGCCCCAAAAAAAAAAAAATTACATATTTCCCGCATGTACCGTTAAGCCTTCCTCGACCAGTTGTGCTCTCCTGCATGCGATTACATATAAAACGAATTTTATCCTAATTCCTTAGTGTCAATGGTAAGCGGCATTCTAACACTGCTTTATCATCTAAGTTAGCAACAATTTTTGTACGAATTTGGTGTAATGCCAAATATTTGACGTGTCAAAACAATATTTTTTAAACAAAATGAATATTCTTGTTCGTGTTCTAGTTCTATAATAGTTTTATGTAAAATGCACGCTTAAAATAAGATGAAACATATTATTATCATGTAACAATATTTTGCAATTAAAATACAATTGAAAACAAAATTAAAGAATATTTATTTAAATTTTAAAATATTTTTTTTCCTGCACATGTTTTCGCTCCCTTTGTGAGATTGTTCGACAGTAAAATTAACATGTCGTATCAATAGCCGTATGAAGATTATCTTTGATATATTAATAATATAAAATAACGACATAAATATACTTAAAAATAAAGAAAAAATCGAAACAATGACAGCAACATTGAATCCTTCAACATTGACGTTTCGTTTTCCTATCAGACACGATAAATACCTACCAAAAAACTACCTATCAAAATGAACAGCTGAAAAAATGTTCTAAATTTGAAATTTTGTTGTTGCTTCGTTATTTATTAAAACGCGTTAAACTTTTAGAATCTGTTTATACTCAAGAAAATTTGGTAAATATAATGCAAGACTATAAATGTTATTTACTAGAATCCTAGCTTGTCTTCTTCTTTGTAGTATCAATCCGGTGAATCGGCTTGCAGCAACAGAATCTTACATCTCGATCTCCATTCCTCTTGGTCCTCCGCAACCCTCTTCAGCTCAGTATAAGAGCTACAACTCATGTCCTCGAACACTTGCTGAAAATACTCCCGTCTAGTACGCCCTCTACAGTTTCTACCCTCAACCATCCCCTCCACAATGTCGTGAAAAAGACCATCGTGGCGCATGATGTGACCGATCGCCTCTCTGAGATGGTTCTTACTAGGTGCCTATCTTCCTTGATTATGCTGAGAACCTCATTGTTCGTGACGTGGTCTCTCCAGGAAATTACGAGAATTCTTCTGTATGACCACATCTCAAAGGCCTCTAGTCTTTGGACTAGAGGCCTTTGATTTCTAGACCTGTCTATACTCAAGAAAATTTGGTATAATGCAAGACTATTTAACTAAATAAATTATTTACTAGAATCCTGGCATATATAAGAGTTAAAATACTTGAAATCGTTAATAGTAGGTACAAGGTATTAGTTATTTGGGGAAAACATGAAAAATTACAAATGATAATAAATTTTAATTATTGTCAACTATTTTTTTGACAGTATTTAATTCAATCAATGTGCAGTAATTATTTAACAAAGGCTTAGTAATAAGTACCTAGACATGTAAGTAATAAATAACTTCTTAGACTTTCGCGGCCAGATTTGATATTGTGGCTTTTGGGCTTAGCCGTGTTTGGTAAATTACTTCTTTCCAATATTTCGACCGCCGTTGCAGTCAACTCATCACTAAGTCATCAACCCTGAAGAAGACCCCTGCAATGGCGGTTGAAATATTGGAAATAAGTAATTCGCCACACACGGCTAAACCCAACAGCCACAATATCATACTATGGTTATATATTATTTAAATGCATGAATCAAAACAATGTTTATATAATATAAAAAAATGTTTATTTATTTCTTTTTTTATTACAAAACAATAAAAATATACACTTTATATACAAAACATAAAATTAACATATAAATTATACAAATGCTTATATAATTATGTAAACACTAAGTAAGTTACAAAACTCGTTCAGAAATTAATATAAATTCATTGCCGGAAGTAATTTTAAGTATTTGCTATTTTTAAAACTTTCTAAATTGTCCATTTTGAGATTTACGCATTTTATGACGGCCATTCGGCCATGATATTTAAAAATAAATAGTCATTTTAAAATATCGTTTAGATCCACTCACGTGAGCAATAAAAATTGCAAAATTGCGCAATATTTTGAGAGGCAGAGAGATGTAAGTTCCGCCGCATTTCGTCCCCAGACAATTCGTTCAACGACTAATCAGCAAGAGATATTTGGTGCACGGGACAACTGGTGCACTGGATGTCTCGCTAACCTAACCTAACATGTTTGACTTTTAATATCAAGGTCCCCTATTTGTTTAAGTTAGGTATAAATTCAAATTTGAAAATGGAACATGAAAAACATTCGAAACAAGCGTGTCTCGATTGTTTTAAATAAAATGCCTATAATAATTTTCAGTGAAAACAAATATTTTAAATTTTATATTTTTCCGGTGGGTATAGCTCAGTAGTTAAAGCGTTTGCTTGGCAAGCCGAAGGTCGTGGGTTCGATCTCAGACTAAGATTTTAAAAAAAACGATGGCTTAGCTCTAAAATACTTCTGGTTGGCGTGAATTTGATCAATTATCCATAAATTGCCAGACATAGCCTATTTAATCTAAATTGGTGGTAGATGAAAGTCGTCCCGTGAAAACCATCCATTCATAGTAAATTCCTGTATTAATAAGGATGCTGCGTGAATCTCGGGCTGTAGTCTATGACGTTGGCGGAGCCACACTCTACATGCAGCGCTTATCCATATATAGAATGGTAAGCGTAATAGAATCCACAGATAAAAACTTCAGATTCACTATCACTATCACCATCTGCCGGTATTCTCCTGTATGTATTTACATAAAAAAATAAGCCCGGATTATAGAATAAACTAAATATAATATCATAAAAAATATTTTCTTACTTATAGCACAAAAATGGAACTTTATAGCAACGTTATAATACATAGTACAGTGATACCTTGACATACGAGTGCCCCAACATACGAGTTTTTTGAAATACGATAAAAATTTGAGATATGAGCAATCGGCTTAGCAAGAAACACTAAACTCTCACACAAAAAGTCGCAACCGGTTGTGTATCGGAGTTATTTATTGACACTTTGAGATACGAGTACTTTGAAATGCGAGCAAGGTTGCGGAATGAATTAAACTCGTATGTCGAGGTACAGTTGTATATTAATTTAATATAATTCTTTTTATGTAATTAATTTTAGAGTACTTTTTTCATGAAGAAGTTGATTATCCTGTAAAAGCCGCTGAGCACGATGGCCGCCAGGGCGAACTGAACGAATCTGTGTAGAATGTATAACCTGCAAAAATAATAAATAAATATTATAGATTTAAACATAAATTATAATCATCATCATCCAGGACTTCGTTGGATCTTCGAATTACGCTGCCTTTGAGCGCTTCTGCGCGTCCGTCTGCAAGAGGGCAGACGCAAGTAATGACTCCTAACTGATGTCTGCCATTCTGCAGAATCCATTTCCCAACCTTACCATTTCCTTATCCATTCCCACGAAAATCTTGGTGAACAACGTGTTACAAAAAAAGGAAATTCGAGACATCATTACATTAGTATTTACTACTTACTTTGCATATTTCCTCTTGGCGGCTGGCAGTGTAGAATCGTCTTCTTTCAGCAGGTATCGCCTTATTCCTAGGAAGTAATCCCTAAAAAAATAATACGTATGAATATTAACATTTAAGACGATGTGGTTAAACAGTTTTCAATTTCTTTTTTTTTCAATGTTTTCCATTTTATTCATTTATTCTGTATTCTAACAAAAATTTAGCCGGCAGTTTGTTGTCGTTGGGGATCGAACCCACGACCTGTGGCTTAGTGGGCAAGTGAACTCACTTCATGTACTCTGGCAAGGGATCTCAGTGACATTGTCTGCAATGTACAGCCTTCTGTATTCTAGCAAAACTTTGTCTAGCTGTTTGTTGTCGTCGGGGATCAAACCCACGACTTCTGGCTTAGTGGGCAAGTGAACTCACTTCTTGTACTCTGGCAAGCGATTTCGGTGACATTGCAGAAGTAATGCTTTCTATATCCTAGCAAAACTTTGGCTATGTGTTTGTTGTTGTCGGCGATCGAAACCACGACTTCTGGCTTAGTGTGCAAGCAGACTCACCTTATGTACTCCGGCCAGCGTAACTCGGTAACATTTCAGAAGTACAGCCTTCTTTATTCTAACAAAACTTTGGCTAGCTGTTTGTTGTCGTTGGGGATCGAACCCGCGACTTCTGGCTTAGTGGGAAAGTGAACTCACCTTATGTACTCCGGCCAGCGTAGCTCGGTAACATCGCAGAAGTACAGTTTCCTGTCTTCGGGAGACATCCTAGCCAGCAGTTTGGGCATGTTTTCGTTGCTAAAGTTCCAGTTCACGGAGGCGAAGAACACCGTGGCTTCGATCATCTTGTCGATGCGGGAATACATGTTGACAAACCTGCAGACAATACAAATCGATTAATTCATTGCTTAACCCTTTCGTTACGACTCGACGGAATTTATTTTACATTATACTGTCAATACGGCGTGAATTTTCAAACCATTTTTTTGCTTAAGACGATCTATCGATCAATGACTCTTCGATAACAACGTGGGGTGGGGTGGACGTCTGGCGTATGGGACATTTGGTGCACTGGATGTCTCGCTAACTTAACCTCACCTAACTTAACGGATTTGTACAGTGATCGTCCAGAGTTACGGCTCGGTGTAATAAAAATTATATTGTCAATACGGCGTGAATTTTTCGAACCATTTTTTTTGTTTAAACCTAGTATTTGAAGCATAAATGTACTTATCTGACCTATTTTCATATATCATATTGGTTCTTCTCTCCTTTAGCTATCAGATGATGCGTAAAAAAACTATTATATTTAACAAACGTTCATTATGTAACTCAATACATGTGGCGGCATTGACACATGTGGCTTAAAGAAAAATCGCTCCTGTGACGAAACCTAACGATATTTATTTACAAGCTTAACAGATTCCTGTAAATAATACATGTAGGTTGATAAAGGGAATGACTGCACTTCCAATTACCTACCGTAGATGTCACCATGAGTACTGAAAGTAGCAAAACGATAAATCACGTCAACCGATGTAAACGGTCTGGGAATCTTTGACGGTATATGCCGACAACCGATGCTAAAGAGTTAAAAAACGCACCAGAAGACTAAATTCGTAGGTTTCCACGACTTGATTTGGAATCGTGGTGATTGGTTTGAACAGTGTGTGGCAAATTTCTTCTACTATCTTCTACAATATTTCGACCGCTATTGCAGGATTGACGGTTTTGATGAGGATAACTATTTTTTTTGACTCATTTTTGTAATGTAGAGAAAAACTATTGCGCGTGGTTGTTTAAAACGTCTTTGTGAACATAACTGTGTTGTATTAAACATCCTAAAGTCTAAAGTAATTGTTATAATCAACTCTTTATCTTAGATTCATACAGTCGGGTACGACACAGGGCATTTTGCCACAATGTAAATTGAAGGGATCAAGGTCCAAAACAACAAGTATCAAGGAATTTGCGGTGTACGCAATTCTATGTATTAGTAATATTAATGAGGAATGCTTACGCATCATCCCAATAATCTGCCACTCTATGTGGATTGAAGGGATCAAAGTCCAAATACCGTTTCGAGGAATGTGTAGCGTATGACATTCAAATGTATTAATATTATTTTATAACTGCTTACTCATGTTGTAAATTAGGGTATAAAAAGGGGACTCGTATTACTTAAATTGGTATCAACCAATCTCCAGTCTTTGGTCTCATCCTCAGTGCCGGATACTTGGTATTCCGGCATCACCATATCTTTAATGTAGTTTAACAGAAACAGAATGACAGAACCAAGCAGTTTGTCAGGAAGATGCTTCCATGAAATGGTGGAAGCTCTCAGGTGGCAACACAGATCTCGTGTTCTCATGGGTGATGCGCTCCATCGGAGAATGCCTCACTGTCTGCTGTTTGCCAGGATCACATGGACAGGCATCTGACAGAGCTCTTCTACTCAAGTTTACTATTGGAATTATTAGATATAGTACTCACTCTAGCTTCCTTCGAATAAATCTGCACGCAGTGTATGCATTAGAAAGCCCATAGTCAGAAACCTGTACCAGATCTCGTGTACTAAAGGTTCATCAAGGATCCATAAGAAACTGTGATGGGAACACCGACTGTTGGTACCTCTCCGCTGAGATGGCGCAAATCCAGTCGTCAGTTGAGCTTGGCCCGTCTCGTGGGATTATTAAAGCCATATGTTGCATTGAACCACAGAAACACTAGAAGCAGTACTCACTCTGGCTTCTTCCCGACGAGCCTGCACGCAGTGTCCATAAGCACGGCAGGAATGGTGTGCAGCAGAACCCTGGACACTTGGTGGCTGAGGTTTGAGCTGCTGATGAAGAGGAAGCGATACCACAGAGCTCTGGACGGTGGAGTTAACTCCCCTCTCTTGCTCACTTGTGAGTACAGCTCTCCCCAGGTTATGAATCTTTCGGCCATCACAAAGTTGTACAGGCGGATCAGGCGAGACGATGGTGGGGCGTTGGGAGCTCTGCAAAATGTGGAATAAGAAATTATGAAGCGCAATACTCTTAGATCAAGATTTGGAGCACCAACTCATGTCATTAGATATGCATTTCTTCCGGCTGTTGCGTGGCGTGTTCGGGAATCCTGAAATTTTGTTGAAGAACGGTTTGTGTGTCCCCGATAATTATCTGAGAATAAGGAGGCACAGATTGTTCGTTCTCCCAAAGAGTAACACTAACCTGCGAGAGACTATGCCTCTCGGGAGAGAAATCAGACTGTACAAACAAATCGCCTCGGATGTTGATATATTTTACGTGAGGAAGGCCCAATTCAGACATGAACTGCACGAGTTTCTTTCGAGAAATGATTTGTTGGCGTCGTCTGTTTGATGAGCATTGGGACCTTTTGTTGCTTGTCTTTATTGCTTTGTTCTTAGTACTTAATCATAAGTACCCGTATTTGTATGTATTGTATTTTTTTTGTTTTAGGATTAATTCTTATTGTACTTCAGAAATTAATTGAGTTCATCAAATTTGTAATTTTTCTGTGAGGGAAAAAAATTTAAATAAATAAAATCACTATGGGTTCTACTGAGAATTGATTCTCTAGATTTGGAGGTGCGGTAACGTGCAAATCTTCCAAGTTTTTAAAGAAGCATTGTCCACCATGCATTGTCTAAGGCTCCATTTATGTCTAGAAACGTGTTAGTTTCTTGCACTGAACATGTGGAGAAGTGCAACTGAGGGGAATACTTAGATTGCCCCGAAAGATGACCTAGCCCCTGGAGGTCCCTTAACAGACTTCGGACCAGAGTACGCAAAACGTGGACACAAATGAAAGCCTGGCAGTTTTACAGCGGACCGACTGAATGTGACCGCGGCGCTGAGCAGACCCTGTCACATATTTTGGACTGTGCGCTGTGTCCGAGTAACTACCCAGGAAGGCCTGATGATGGCCGGGAATAACGCCATCGATGACGCCCACTTCTAGGCAGACAGGATCTGGCCCTGTTGTTTCCGACACGATTATATATAATGGGTTTGTAAAATGATCGAATTTGAACCCCAGCACCTGCGTTTTTTTCTCCGATATTGACGAAATAAGTGTATCCAAAAAAGTGCGAAATAATTACGGTGGGTTATATTGGATGGCGACGTCCCAGGCGGCGGCTATGAGACCGTTGACCGTCATGTCCGCGGGAACCACCTGGGCGGGGCTCTCGCTGTTGGCTCGGATTGTTCTGAAACACACATAATAATACAGTTTACACGTGCTGGATACCGAAATTGCGCATGGTAAGCTGTAACATTACCAGGACCATAAGCATTTTTCACATTTTCAACCGCCTGGCTTGCGTTTTCACCTTTATCGCAGAAAAACTGTAAAATATGGTGAATTTAGAAAACTAATGAGGCGCAAATGACAGACAGCCAATGCCTAAACAACTAATATGGCGACACATACATGTCCAACGAGCGAACAAAAAGAGACGATAGATCGCATACCGAAGTTTTCGGCACTAGCCTGCAAGGGCTATATCAAGCTGATATCCAAAACATAAATGTACAATTGAGAGTTAACTGACAACTGCGGAACACTGTGACATGCCACGCCGCCAATGATCGCGGCAAAAAAGCAAATTACAGGTGACAGTTGCACCAACATGAAATGGAGCAACTGTCATAACAAAGAAATTGGCGTATACAAACGCCGTGTAATATTATGTAATTAAAACTAACATTATTAGATGTGCATGTCAAGCGAGCGAACAAAAATAAGAGACAAAATATCGTTTTTTTAAGGCTTTGCGTCATCTGCCTAAAAGAGCTAAATCAAGCTGATATCAGCGTTATTGCTCTTACCTTAACACCCCAGCCGCGCATGCGGTTATGTATCCACTGACTCCATAGATCGTGTCCACCCAGAGGGGCAGCGGCTCCTTGACCGAAGAAATCACTGAAAAAACCAAATAAAGGGTGACTCAGTATAGACCAGTGTTTCATAAAAGCGCTGCGAAGAATTTAAGTAAAGAGTTCTGGAAATTCCAATCCTTGAAAGTTTTGCGCCAGCAATTCGTGTAAGCTGGCAAAATTCCAAAGATGTAGCGACATTTAGATCATTTGTTGTTTTCTTTCCCATTAATATTATAATATCAATTAACATCCCCTTTACTTAAGGAAAGACGACTTCACGTCGCCGGGATCGTTATTAGAAACGCGTGGAGGAGGAATGAGGAGCAGATGACCAACACAAAGACTTTTTCAGAAGCACATTGACATATATATATGTATATTGTATTTCGGTACACTTTCGGTCCGGGCGGAGCTACATGCTTTCAGGCCCCGGACCGATCCCAATACACTATTCGTCGCGGTCGGAACTCAACTGATACTCCCGGCGGCCTCAGTAGCCAATTTTGTAATTAATGGCGAACCAATGACAGACAGCCATGTAAATTAATAATATGTAATGTGGAGTGTTGATCCGCCAACGACTACTAGACTACTTCCTTTATTATAACAGGAATTTACTATGTGGGTGGTCTTCACGGGACGACTTTCAACTACAAGCAATTTTTATTAATTGGCTATGACTGGCATTTTACGGATGAGGGATCAAATTCACAACCACCGGGGGTTTTTTTCTACCTCATATATCGATTAAAAAAATATATTTTTAATCTCCGTCGGGGATTGAACCCACGACCTTCAGCTTGCAAAGCAAACGTTTTGACCATTGAACTATACCCGCTGGCAGTGTTTTCAAATTAGTTCATATAAACAACGTCATATTTTTCCTTCACGCACGCTTAACGAGGCCAAGTATGATAAAATTTTATCATTCTTTATCCTTATTACTTAAATATACATATACTATACATAAAATTCTTTTTTCAACGCGTCATTCTTTATTCGTTTGCATAATAATAAGTCCATATCTTTATTTTCTAAATATATTACGTATTTTTTAAAAGTAGTTAGGCGCGCTTGTCGCCTATAGGCGCACTTGTCGCCTTTAGGCGCACTTGTCGCTTATAGGCGCACTTGTCGCCTTTGGGTACATTCAAATCTTTTTTTTTAATCTCCATCGGGGATCAAACCTGCAATCTTTGGCTTGCAAAGCAAACGTTTTGATCATTGAACTATACCCGCCGGCACTGCGTGTGGAACCCTTATTGAATGCATTTAGGCATTAGACATATTACATTAGCATAGACAACAAGCCGTTGCAACCATGATGTTTGTCTAGTGCACGGGTCGTCAACCTGGTCCGTACCGCCCACTAGTGGGCGATAAAGCCTTCCGTGGTGGGCGGTAGGCATTGGTCAAATCTCCTACATTCCTTCTTTAATTTTCTCCACCCATATACTGAATTGAAATATAGCGAGGTTGGCGGGCGGTAGGGAAATTTTACCATGAAAAATAGGCAAAGGTGGGCGCTAGGCATAAAAAGGTTGACGCCCCCTTGTCTAGTGTCTAGTCATGTGTCATACCTATTGATGGTCTGTAGATGCCCATGGGCATGCCGCCTCCAAACTGCCTGATGTAGTCCTCTGCCAATGCTTTGGTGAACGTATACGTGTTCGGCCATTTTCCAAGCAATCTGTAAATATAATATATTTAATCACGTAAAAACGTATAGGAGAATACAAATATATAAAGTGAGACAATAGGTAAAATAGGTGCCCTCAACCCTCCTATAACGGCTTCATAATATCGGATTATTAGCCCGACGCTCCCGCCGCCTGGACCATTTACTCTTAAGAGGCAGAAAAACCCATAATAATAAAAAATAATGTTTTTAAAAGAAACCGCCGTAAAACACTATTGAAATAGTCTCCCTTACAAATTTTAAATAAATGTGCTTTATTGGAGGGTTACAATACTTGCGCGTGATCATGAGCCAAAATTAAAAAAAAACCTAGGAGTCTATTCCATGCCAGCCTCGTTACCCGCGCTTTATCTTTGATGTAGTGTAAGCAGCAAGGGACCGTCAGAGCTTAGCAGCTGTTCAGGAAGGTTCTCCCAAGAAATGATAGAGACTCCCAGGCGACAACACAAAATATGTAATCTGTTCTCGTGGATGATGCACTCCATCAGAGAATATTTATTTGGCTGTTGTATGCTAGGATCACGTGGACAAGCGTCGCAAGAAGAGAGAACAAAATATTTTTAGGAACTCTCTAAATATTCAGTGTTAAGTAAACGGCTATCGGATTAAGTAAATGACATCAGAGAAAAAATGTGCCATAAGAGGGGGTCAAAACACACGGCCAAAAGATTGATATGATAAGGTTTGCTGACGACATTGCCCTGATTGCTGAAACTGAAGATGAACTCACGGAAGCACTGATATCCATGGAAAACATTCTTCAATTCTAACTTTAATATGAAGATAAACAGCACAAAAACCAAAGTCATGAGAGTAAGCCGCAATGAGCAGCAGAACATTAATATATCAATGCTAAGAGTACCCATAAAAGATGCAAAAGAGTTTGTATACCTTGGAATGGCAGAACAAAAAGAGAAGTCAACAGTCGCATACATCAAGCAAGGCTAGCTTTCAATAAAAAAACGAAAATTCTCGAGTCAAAAAATATTAATTTAAAGCTCCGCAAGAAACATGCCAAAACATCTTGCTTATCTGAAAGTGATAAAAAAGACTAAGGCCTTTGTTGAGATGTGGTCATACAGAAGAATTCTCGGAATTTCTAGGAGAAACACGTCACGAACAATGAGGTTCAAAGCATAATCAAGGAGGATAGGCACCTAGTAAGAACCATTTCAGAGAGGCGATTGGTCACATCATGCGCCGCGATGGTCTTCTTCACGACATTGTGGAAGGGATGGTTGAGGATAGAAACTGTAAAGGGCGCCTTAGACGGTAGTATTTGCAGCAAGTGTTCGAGGTCATGAGTTATAGTTCTTATGGTGAGCTAAAGAGGGTTGCAGAGAATATCGAGAAGAATGGAGATCGAGATGCAAGGTTTTGTTGCTGCAATCCAATCCACCGGATTGATACTACGAAGATGAAGTAAATGGAGGATTGATTGCGATAACACGTATCGTGGACAATTATTTAAGTAGTTCTTACTTTGGTGTGATGGAGTCGACCAGTTTTGGATCAGCTGAGTCCACGAAGTTGATCAGCTTCACTGGATCTACTGGAGTCTCGTAGAAGTGTTCTTGGAGGTCACGGGAGTGGCAGTGAACGAAGGCTGTGGAAACGTGAATAAATGCCTGGAACATACAACGAAACCAACTATAAATTACCACAACTACCACATTACTGATCTACAGAAGTAATGGTGCACCAATCACAGCAGCTACGTATATAACTAACGTCACACCCGTGACCGGACTTGTCCAAAATGACAATATGGCGACACATACATGTACGACAAGCGAACAGAAATAAGAGAGGAAAGATTGTATATGGAGGTTTTCGGTACCAGTCGGCATGTGATAATGATGCTCAAGTCTCATCTGTAGATTCTATGACGCTTAGCATGTTACATATGGTTAAGCGCTGCATGTGAAGTGTTGATCCGCCAACGTCATAGACTACAGCCCAAATTTTAACGCATCATCCTTATTATTACAAGAATATACTATGAATGGGTGGTCTTCACGGGACGACTTTCGTCTACCACCAATTTTGATAAATAGGCTATGACTGGCATTTTACGGGTGAGGAATCGAATTCAAACCAACCGGGGGTATTTTAGAGCTCAGAAATCGATTATTTTCTTTTTCTTTTTTTTAATCTCCGTCGGGGATCGAATCCAAGACCTTGAGCTTGCTAAGCAAACGCTTTGACCATTGAACTTTACCTGCCGGCATGACAAGCGTCATAGAACTTCACATATGAGACCTCTGAATCACTATCACCCTCAGTCGGTATTCTCCTGTAGGTGTTTACATAAAAAAGGATTTTTTTAAATGCCAATAAAATAAATGTATTTTTGAAAAGCTTACCTGGAGATTTTTCATTTCTTTGGCCAAGTCAATGGCGGCTCTAGTGGCTTTTACGTTGACGTTCAAAGCGAATTGCAAGGGTTCGTAAAACCGCACAGAAGCTGCCACGTGAAATACTACGTTCACCTGGAAATTACACAAATAAATGCCATCTAAATCTCTCAAAGATTTCTTCTTTGTAGTATCAATCCGGTGGATTGGTTTGCAGCAACAGAATCTTGCATCTTGATCTCCACTCCTCTCGGTCCTCCGCAACCATCTTCAACTCAGCATAAGAGCTACAACTCATGTCCTCGAACACTTGCTGCAAATACTCCCGTCTAGGACGCCCACTACAGTTTCTACCCTCAACCATCCCCTCCACAATGTCGTGAAGAAGACCATCGTGGCGCATGATGTGACCGATCGCCTCTCTTAGATGGTTCTTACTAGGTGCCTATCCTCCTTGATTATGCTGAAAACCTCATTGTTCGTGACGCGGTCTCTCCAGTAAATTCCGAGAATTCTTCTGTATGACCACATCTCAAAGGCCTCTAGTCTTTTTTTATCACTTTCACATAAGCACCGTGTCTCACAGCCGTACATCAAGATGCTCCAAACAAATGTTTTGGCAAGTTCCTTGCGGAGCCTTAAATGAATATTTTTCGAATCAACAACGTTCTCAAAGACGTTCGTGTATAAAAAGTTTTGGTTCAATGTCTCGTTTGCGACTCGGACTATGTTGACGGAGCGTACCTCTTCTACCATGGTGGAGCGGTCCAGGTCAGAGATTCCCAAGTTCGGAAGAGCCAGATCCCCGGCCACAGCATGGACCCTATCCTTGAACCCGGGCCGGTCTCGAATCACCCTTGTAAAAGCCTGAAAATGTGTAGAAAAATAACATATCATTAAAATCACATTACTTAAGAACCTAGTGATATCAGCTTGATAAGGAAATGGCAAAAAAAGGAAAAAATATTCATATTAATGCGTGGTGGAGGTATGAGGAGCAGACGACTAACACGCAGAACTTTTTGAGAAGCACATTGCAATTTATTTACGACAAAAGATTGACAAACAACATCTGCCCGGGGCCATAAACAAGAATGTAGCTTACACCCCGGACAGACTCAGACTGATTTCGTCGGTAGATGCATAGCGCCAAAATTAATGCTGTGGCCGCTTAAAGAATAGCGCGCCAACGGCACCATAACTTTTGACTTCTCTCCTCAATATAATATGAAATCCTCCTCTCTAAGATTGTTATTTAATTGCGTAGTAGCAGGATGAGGAGCAGATTAACAACGCACACACTTTTTCAGAAGCACATATATATTCACGATAAACTTTACAAACTTCCGGCCCAGGCGGAACAATATGCCGGGCCAGCCATAATACGACCTGTGCATCTGCCGACAAAATCAGACTGTGTCTGCTCGTACTGAAATAATTATAATTTTAGAATTAATTTTAATTAAAAATATATAATACCTAGTATTTCATAATATGTTTTTAAATTGAAAGCAAAAAAATAATTATTGTATAATGTCTTAATACATTAAGACTAATCACATACCAATTAATTTTTAAAATAACCTTTTTCAATTGTTGTACCCGAACACATATACAACCTGTAAATATGTGTGTACTTATATAGGATCTTGTCCATACCTATATAAGCCACGGCCTGTTTTTATTTTTTCATTATTGAAGATGGTCTTCAGGAAGGCCGAAACATGTAAACATTAAAATAAATTGTGAATCAAAACTAAATATTTTTAATTTATTAATTTTTTACTTGAAATTAATTATAAAATCATGATATAATACTCTCCGAAGCCGACCAGCAATTGGAATTCCAAAATTAACTCTTTCTACTGTATATCACACACAATTAATACGTTATATTTATTTTAATTCGATAAACAAAAAAGTCGTCAAAAATTCAGATATTGAAATAGTTTATTCGAAAATCGAATTTTGTTTCAAATATTCAGTACCTTACGTTAGTACCTACTTAAAATACCTACTTAAAATAACTTCAGGTGAGTGAATTTTTGCTTACGACGTTGCCAAGGAAACACAATGTTCTGAATTGGCCGTTCTGTATTACAATAGTCTTGTATGAAAACATGTTTTACGTAAATATTCAATTAATTTTTGTAATTAAATCAAGTTTTGAGTATCCTATCTTTTTGCTTCTAGTATCAGCGATAATTCGACAAAGTATTATCGCAATCGGGTTAATGGTGTCGGAATGCATCAAGGACAGACAGACAGACGTTCATTTTTATATATATAGATTATAATTTATTCTCAATAGTTGTTTCTTTTCAAATTTTATTCTAATTTATTTTAATTAGATTTTTAATACTGAGAAAAACATCCATGACATTGGTTCAAGTATGAAGGTTGTTCATTAAATGTGTGATTATTTCAATGCCAAAGGTCCTTATTACAAAACTACAATTTTACAGTCAACTTATATTTTTCAGTGTTGACAGCTGATATA
The DNA here is from genome assembly GCA_022606575.1 of Glossosoma conforme. Taxonomy (NCBI): domain Eukaryota; kingdom Metazoa; phylum Arthropoda; class Insecta; order Trichoptera; family Glossosomatidae; genus Glossosoma; species Glossosoma conforme. Next base: position 495,831 of record JAGTXR010000301.1, read on the forward strand.
TTTTTAAGCAATGCGTGTCAATTAAATTGTGTTTGAAAGCCATTGAACACACTCCACCCTATGTTTGGGTATCAAAAGATAACCACACGGCTCAAATCAAGAAGAAGATTCCTACAGTGGACAACGGAACTGGTGATACCTGAGGCCACCCTGCGGCTGAACATGTGGAGAAGAGCAACTGAGGGGAATACTTGGATTGCACCGAAAGAGGACCTAGCCCTTGGACAGGACCCGGGGTGGAATATATGGAGGTCCCTTAAGGCTCGGTGGAATACCAACAAATTATACAGTCAATACAGCGTGTATTTTTTAAAGCATATTATATTCAATTATTAAAACTAGTATTTGAAGCATAAATGTACTTATCCGTCCTATTTTCATATGTGACATTGGTTCTTGTATCCTTTAGCTATTAGATGAGGCATAAAAAACTATTAAATTTAAAAACCGTTCATTATGTAACTCCATACATGTGGTGGCATTGACACATGTAGTTTACAGAAAAATCGCTCCTGTGACTAAGCCTTACGTTATTTTTTTACATGCTTTACAGACTCCTGTATAAATACATGTAGGTTGATAAAGGAATGACTGCAGCTCCAATTTCCTACCGTAGATGTCACAATAAGTACTGAATGAAACAAAACGATATATCACGGCTCCCGATGTCAACGATAGGAGAATCTTGGACGGCATATATCGACAACAGATAAGAAAGGGTTAACAGACTTCGGACCGGAGTATGCTAGACGAGGACACAAATGAAAGCCTGGCAGTTTTACAGCGGGCCGACTGAATGTGACTGCGGCGCGGAGCAGACCCTGTCACACCTTCTGGAGTGTGCGCTGTGTCCGAGCAGCTGCAAGCAAGAAGACCTGATGATGGCCGGGAGTAACGCCATCGACGTCGCCCACTTCTGGGCAGACAGGATCTGACCCTGATGTTTCCGACACGATTATATATAATATATAGAGAATATATATAGTTCCCAACAACCTCCACAGTAGAAGTCCGAGTACATACACGGGTGTAGCTATTATATCCGAGTGTTTTTTTTTATGTAAACACATACAGGAGAATACCGACAGATGGTGATAGTAATTCTGAAGTCTCATCTGTGGAATTCTATGACGCTTGCCATGTTGTATATGGCTAAACGCTGTATGTGGAGTGTTGATCCGCCAACGTCATAGACTACAGCCCGAGATTCACGCATCATCCTTTATTATTACAGAAATTTACTACGAATGGGTGGTCTTCACGGGACGACTTTCGTCTACCACCAATTTTGATTATAGGCTGTGACTGACATTTTACGGTTGATGGATCAAATTCACACAAACCGGGGGGTATTTTAGTTCTCATAAATCGATTAAAAATCCTTTTAATCTCCGTCGGGGATCAAACCCACAGCCTTTGGCTTACAAAGCAAACGCTTTGACCATTGAGCTATGACCACCGAAATTGGAATGATTATTCCGGCGCTCCCGAGGCCTGTACCGTTTTGATCTAAGGGGGGACTCAAGCCAACACAACAAGATCAACTATAAACAATACGTATCAATAATACAAGTATGCGTGTTAATTTTTCAACTCTCTGTGCCATTTTTGGGACTTTGTTCTGACACTTATTGTACAATTCTTCATTTTAAGTCATGACAAAAATATATATTCTTCATTAACCAATTAATGAAGACATTATTTAATTATGTTAATGTTGTTTATATCTACTTGATACTTGTACCAACAACAACTAAGGATGCAGATCGATCAAAATAATAGACAACTTGTCACTAGCGTTACACAAAATATTTCCTGTTCATATATCATACATAAAGGGTCCGCCATCTAACGTTTTTTTTTTCAACCAGTGCTTATTTCGTGAATGGTAACATTTATCTCATTTCTGATTTGACAGATAATTAGTTTTATCCTTCCGCTAAACGAATATGGTTGTCTATACGCTTGAACAACACTGGAAAATATTGCGACATTACTTTGAAAATCAGGCCATTTTTCTTCGAAAATGAGCAAGGATGCCGTTACAGTCAATGGCGATCGTTATTGGGCCATTTTTAATCACAAAAATTGAAGAGGAGGATATTGGCAACATTTCTTTTCAACAAGATGGCGCTACGTGCCACACAGCCGAAGCTACACTCGATGTTTTGCGCCCTATTTTCAAAAAAAAAAGTTATTTGGCGGACCCTTTATTTGCATCAATCATTTTATATAATGTGTTGATATCAGCTCGATCTTCAATATAAATGACACATCCGCCCTATCCCTTGAATACGGCAGTCACCTTTGAATTGGAGCCCCAAAATACCTTCTAAACTTAGTTGATTCAGTTCAAAGAAGAGCAATTTGTTTGATAAACAATGACACTCTTACGTCTGACCTGCAATCAATGGAACACAGACGTAAGATTGGTTCACTGTGTCTTTTCTACCATTATTACCACGGTCGCTGCTCTTCGGAACTTAAAGAACTAATTCAAACAAGACAAACTCGTTTTACGCTTGCTGAACATTCATACACGGTTATTGTGTGTCGACCAAGAACTGGCAGTTTCCAAAGTACCTTCCTTAATGCCACCGGTAAACTTTGGAATGCTCTTTTAGCGTCTGTGTTTCCTCTTTTCTACAATGGATCTCTTCAAGAAACAGATAAATATACACTTGCAATCTCCCCAACCCACACACAAACACGAACACAACACACGTTTTCCGCATGCAGCGTCCAGCCTCTCTGGCTGAGCGTCTTAGAGTGCACTGGTCTTGACCGGGTGTACTCTCATGCACGCGATTACATAAAAAAATATATAGCTGTTGCAGGCTGATGCCGAAAACCTCGATATACAATCTTTCGTCTCTTATTTTTGTTCGCTCGTCGGACATCAAGACGTCAAGTGCGCCCGCTTGTTACCGATGAGTCGTTGAACGAGTTGTCTGGGGACGAAATGTCGTGACACCATTTTTCACAGCAAAATTCGTACATACGTATTTACCTACAAAATTTTTTTGTCGCTGGGTTGAAAAGATTCGCCGGAGGAGAAAGTCCGAAATTCCGTTTCCAGGGGGCACCGCGTAGAGGTTCTTTTCATGCTCCCCAGAGAATATGCGGCACCAGTATGGGGTCGATCAGCCCATTGTTATCAAGCGGATACTGCCCTGAATGATGCATGCAGAGTCGTCACAGGCTGCCTCAAGCCAACACCCATTTCTAAACTATACCCCTTGGCTGGTATCGCACCACCAAACATAACACGCAAAGTCATATGCGCTGAAGAAATGCGTAATCAACCAACCGTCCCACTGCTTGTATAATCAGATACCCAACACCCAGACTGAATCGCGAACCCACACTGAGATCCACACAACCTCTTCGGCACTGGAAATAGCTCTTTGGTATCAAGTCGCATCAGATGATTTCATTACTTTAAAGGAAGACCTTCCAACTGGCAAGAACCTTGAATGGCGGACCAGGAAATCCCTGAACATATTAAGAACCGGAGATGGTAGAACAAAGGACAATCTCGATCGGTGGGGAATGCTTCGGAAGGAAGAGTCATTATTGTGCGACTGTGGAGACCTGCAGACCGCCTCACACCTAATATCCTACTACATGTGCCCAATAAGCTGCACACATCAAGACCTAATGCTAGGCAAAACACGGGCTATCGATGTTGCCAGATACTCGGCAGAAATAATTTGACGTCGTTGACTCGAAGAAGAAAAAGAAGATTACATAATTTTGTTGGTTTTCACGGCCAGATATGGTATTGCGGCTTTTGGGTTTAGCGGTGTGTGGCGAATCTTCCAGCACCAGAATTTCGACCTCCATTGCTGGAATCTTTTTCAGGGAGGCTTGCTGAAACTCTCCCGTCATGTTTTTGGAGTTGACACAAAGAAGAAGAAGCGGATTTAATTTATTTAGTTAAATAGTTATGCAAGATGCGAATATATCTTAAGTATAGATTCATAAAAATAAGTAATAAAAATGATTGGCTATTTAAATATATAATTATATAATACATAGACACTCTAACAAGTGTGTGGAAACATTAAAATGGGAACGAATATATGCGAATAAAAATATTTTATTGCTTAAATTGGAAATCGTTGAATTCTTCTGACATTGGCAGAATGGCGACCTCACTAGAAAAAATTTCAAGGCTTGTTCGAGTGCTTAAATTTTTACACACCATCTATGCTAAGTCAGCTTTCATAATATGTAATTTAGAAAAAAAAAATTAGAGTTTTGTAATTTTGTAAGAAAAAAAATCATTGCCTAAAAATAAAAGCGCGCGGCTAAATATTTAACAAAAACTTAATGTCAGTACATACATCAACATGTTATAGCCCTTGATGACTGGTACCGAAAGCCTCGATATACAATCTTTCGTCTCTTATTTCTGTTCGCTTGTCGTACATGTGTGTGTCGCCATATTGCCATTTTGGACATATCCGGTCACGGGTGTGACGTTAAATATATCGAAAGCCTCAGCGCCGTCGAGTGCGTGAAGTTGTGTGCCGACTGCCGAGAAGGTCGCATTATGGCCGGCCCGGCGTGCTATTCCGCTTGGGCCGGAAGTTTGTAAAGTTATCGGAATACATACGTGCTTCTGAAAAACTCTTTGTGTTGTTAATCTACTCCTAATCTTTCCACCATGCGACTGAATAACAACCTTTTTAAAGAGAGGAGGATTTTAGTACGATATTGTAGGGATATATTTTAAGCGGTGTAAAAATGACGAATCAAATATTTCGGAGCTCTCAAACTGCACGTTAAGTTTAACCCTCGCCTTACTATGTTAAAAACTTCCGCGCGTTCCGATGGTGTGTACTCGTTACACATTCTGATTTAAAGTGAATAAAATGAGTAGAAATTCGAAAAAATGAAAATATTCAAAGATATCGCTTAATTTTATAATAGTTGATGTCAATAAGCAGTAATAATTGACATTTAATAGCTAAAAACATGAAAAACATCAGACGAAGACCTCAAACGGCCAGACGCACCTTCGCGCGTGAACTTCCGAGAGCTACTAGCACTACTTAGCCTGTCGACATATCGATGAGCCGACGCGCATCGAAATCATTTCGAACTAGGTGACCAACTGAGGTTTCCCGTCTCGCTCACTCATATTAGTACGTCAGCGAGAGTGAGGAGTATAGATGCCGACTTATCTGGGTTTTTTTTATTTCATTTTTGCACACGCTTTTTTATGACTTCCGACAGGTCGAATGAATTCATGACAGTTGAAGCGTCTTGAGTGTAGTGGTGAATTTATTCCGGATTTTAGAAAAATATTTCCTGCTCCCGATGAGTGCCTATTATTATAAATATATATTTTTTTTCAATACGTAAATGTATTAAGGAGGAATACCTAGAATCTGAACCCTGTGTGTATTATATTTACAGAGATATTTAAGTTATTACAAGCAATGTGTAGTCGATAGACATCACCGGGGAGGAGAAGTTAAAACTGCACTAGTTTAGTAGACACAATCACCTACTAATCACAATAAGCCAATAAACTTCTCACCCGCCAAGCTAGTGAACTTCGAAACCCTCTAATTTTTCGAACCCTGTATTCTTCACTTGTTCCATCTGTTATGGAATATGGAAGCTTAGTTTGGAATCCCAATAAATCCAAATACGTTATCATGCTCGAAAAAATTCATAAAAAAAATCTCTGACGTCTGTATTTTTATATGTGCGGTAACTATCCATTCAATTCAATCAATTCCGTACATTACCCAACATTTTTTCTTCTAGGGATGCTTTCTTTCCATTCGTTAGAGCAGTGCCCCGCAACCTTTTCTCATCTACGGCACACCAAAGTACTTCTTTGGATTCTACGGCACACCAAAGTTCTCACCTTGAATACCGCGGCACACCAAAAGCCAAAAATAGATATTAATTTGATCAATTTCACTTTTTTTTAATTTCATTTAGAACTTAATAAAGCAAGTACCTCGTTGTATGTCTACATAAATAGGCGATAGGCGCTGGAAGCTTGAGGACGTTGTAAAATTATTTATTTATAATATTGCCTTATGTGATCGCGGCACACCTGTATCGGCTTACGGCACACCGATTGCGGAGCACTGCGTTAGAGTCCCGGAGAAAAATTGCTGCTCTCAGGTACAAGCTGATGATGTTGACGTTTTCTATTATTTAAAAAAGCATGAGACTAACGTTTATAATGTTTATAAAATTAAAAAAAGAAAATTAAAAAAGAAAATTACAATACAGGAAATAAATAACTTCTTAGGTTTGATTGTCAAAACAGCATGGCTTCCACCTCTAGCACATACTCTAAAACCTGTACAGACAAGCAAAGACGACCACAGTCCAACATGACTTTCGTCGATGTACAATTCGAGAACATACCTACCTTATTCTTAAAAAACATATCTACGATACTTTGGAATGAAACTTGAGTTGCCATGGAGATATTGGTCAAGAATGCTCATAAAAGAAATATATAATCTGAATAAACCAACTCAAAACTAAATAAATTATTAATCCTGAAGAAGACCCCTGCAATGGCGGTCGAAATATTGGTTGAAAAAAGTTCACCACACACGGCTCAACCCAAAAGCCACAACATACAATACAGTAATAGACAAATTTCTGGAAAAATATGTGGGCGCAGATGGGAATAAATGGAATAGTTGGGAAGATCTTACCGTGGAGTCGCACAGCTCGTCGATCCTGGACTTGAGGTCCTTTCCTTTCTTGTCTCTGACCAGCAGGTAGATATCGCCGATATCGGGACAAGACCAAAGAAGCTTTTCTAATAGTACTGCAAAAAAAAACAAGAATTATATATATTTGGATATTTTAAATTATTTATTAGAATATTATTATATTATTATTAATTAAATATACATAAACTATACATAAAATTCTTTTCAACGCGTCAAGTCAAGCAGAAAAATAACGGCAGAAGCGGGATGCGAACCGCGGACCTTGGAAACCAACTATGCCCAGGTATTCATACCGCTCAGCCAACTGGGCTATTGCTATGCCTGGACCGACTCACGTTGAAACTAGTATTTATGTCATTGTTATCATCGTATGATAGATGTATAGTATATGTATATTTAATTAATAATAATATTGTAATATAGTCAATGATCTATAAAAGTATATTAGAATATTGAAATAATAAAATAATATGGATTTTTTAAATATTTATTAGAATATTATTTTATTATTTAAATATTCTAATCTACTTTTATAGATCATTGAGTATACAATAATATTATAAGCAATTAAATATACATATACTATACAAAAAAAAAAAAAAAAAAATTAAAAATATCCATATGATAATGTCACCTTGATGCAATATCAAGAAGGTTAAATTATTCATCATTAACACAGGTAAATAACTAATTGCAAAGTGCGCGTCGTACTTACAAGAAGTTATTCTCATCCATTCGATCTATAGTTTCGGTTGGAGACCCGAGTGGTACTTACTAAAATAAATTGACTGTCGGAAATAATAATATTAAGCTTGTGAATAAATGCAGTCTGATTGAATAATAAAAAATAAAAATATGCATGCTTTGAATATAAACTATAGCGACATCTATCATACGATGATAACTTATAATAGAAGATCAGAGACGATTCATCTCAGGTCGAAGAAATTGGCCCGGTGGCCGAGCGGTATAATTACCTGGGCAAAATTTGGTTCCAAAGGTCCGCGGTTCGCATCCCGCTCCCGCTGATATTTTTTCTGAATTAATTGACTCTTTTAAGGATTTTTATGTTTAGTATATGTATATTTAATTGCTTAAGAATCATATAGTAAAAGAGTAGAGTTAACTCTCATACAGCGCCGAATAGGGACCTTGCTATATAAAGTTAGTTTTTCACCCATTTACCCAAATTATGCAAAAACCCTGCCTTCCAACACAAAACTAAATAAATCATCAATCCTGAAGAAGACCCCTGCAATGGCGGTCAAAATATTAAAAGGTTGAAGGAAGTTCGCCACACACGGCTAAACTCAAAAGCCACAATACCAAATCTGGCCGTGAAAACCTGAGGAGTTATTTAATAGGCTATTTTATTTTTTATTGTATTTTTATTTATTATTTACGGGGATATTTTAGAGATGAGAAATCGATTAAAAATCTTCGTTGGGAATCGAACCCACGACCTGTGGATTGTCAAGCAAACGCTTTGACCATAGAGCAATACCCGCCGGCAAATATATAACTCGTTAACGAAATAACTTAGGTAAGATTAGGTTAGCGCTTGTTGTAAACTGAATGTATATTTAATAATATTGTATACTTACGTTTTCCTAAGAACCCTGTCCCTCCAGTTATGAAGATGTTCTTCCCGGAGTAGAATTTTTGTATCTCTGTAGGAAATTCTGGAAAAATGGAGGAACTCTTGGTCCTGAGAGCTCCACAACTGCCGTTCTTCTCTTTGACAAGCGAAGACATTGTTGGAGATGGATGAAGAATACTCTGAAACAATAAATAAAACGTCAATAACATCATCTATACCTAATAGTTCTTAGTTTTGTTGTTTCCGTAGTCCTCGTAGAAGGATTGGCCGACATTGTACGACCGGGGATATTTTAGAGATCAGAAATCGTTTAATTTTAATTTTTTTTAATCTCCGTCAGTGACTGAACCCACGACCTTTGACTTCCAAAGCAAACGCTTTGACCGTTGAGCTATTCCCGCCTATATAAGTATATTTGTTGATTAGCTATTTCTTCATACTTACTAATAGATAATCAGACGTTTCACTCAGTGATTTATCGTTTTTTTTTCGATACTCAATAAAAATATGCAAATGTATTTTTGAACACAATGTTAGTAAACGTAGGTCATGGACAATTAAAATCAAATAAGGAGAAGAAAAATATCAATAACTTACATTAATACGTTGAAATATATTTAAAATCAAAACCATTCGAGAAATGTTTAAAAAATTAGTTAATTTTTTTCTTTCTTTTGATAATCGTTTACTATTTAATGTAGGCCTTCCAAATGAGTCTCCATTTGCGTTGCATTTACGATCCTCTGCCCTCCGCATCCAGGCCACACCTACTATTATTCTGATGTCGTCAGTTTATCTTGCAATGGGTCGGCTAACGCTTCGTTTGCCAGTTCTTAAACGCTACTTTTCCAATTTTCATACCCTTAGGGCTTAGACCAGCTATACTCAATCTGCGGCCCGCCAAGCTTTTTTGTGCGGCCCTCAACACATTTATCATCAGGAACATGATTTACAAAATCTGGCATTCTATATTTCGTATACCTTGAGAACAATTTCGACTTTGACGTACAGACATGGAAACCCTGAAGAGGATGGTCGTTGTCGTATCAAAATCAGATGTGGTATAAGAGTGCTGCTGCTGCACACGCCAGATTTATTCCCGCGTCACAGTCACAGTGTTGCGGCTTTATTTCAAGTAAACATTATGCGGAACACGGATACGATAGCTTTTTTTGCTGTCTTATAAAATATTGTTTTGTTATAATTTAATTACCCGTAATGGCGGGAGCGTCTTCGAGATGCAATCGAAAAATGTCCGACGAAAAAAGAGTGTTTCAAGACAAATGGGAAGAAGAATATTTCGTTGCGTCAAATAAACATGCTTCGACCACATGCTTGATATGTCGTGAGAGTGTTGTATTGAAAAAATATAACACTCTTCGTCATTATACCACGGAGCACAAAACATTTAGTGATACCTTTCCTCGTGGCTCTTTAATAAAAACTGAAAAGTTAACATTTTTCAAGAAGTTCTTACAACATCAACAAAATATTATATCAATGGCGGTATCACATGACGCAGCAGTACCAAGAGCGTCGTATGAAATTTGTTACATACTTGGTAAATATATGAAACCATTTACCGACGCAGAGGTTGTGAAAGAATGTTTCCTCGTGGCTCATACAGGACACAATTCAGTTCATGAAATTTTTGAAATTTCTTCCTACTGACTACCGGACTATCTCAATACTATCAGTACATTTCTGGAAAACATTGATATTAAAAAAATGGTTTGTGTATGCACGGATGGATGCCCTTCAATGATCGGATCCGAAAAAGGATTTGTTGCTTTGTTAAAGATGGTCTCCAGGAAGGTCTAAACATGTAATCATTAAAATAAATTGTGAATCGAAACTAAATATTTCTAATTTATTATTTTTTGATTGAAATTGATTCTAAAATTATAATTATTGAAAGAGAAATATAATTTGACAAATCTCTTATCTTTCCACTGTATCATACACCAAGAGAACTTATCAGCATGTATCTCCATTGCCGAAATAGACGCCGCGATGAAGACTGCAATAAGTATGGTTGATTATATTAGAGCCCAAGAACTGAACCACAGGAAGTTTAAAAGTCTTTTGGAAGAGTTGAACAGCAACTATAGTGACATTCTTTTACATACCTCGGTGAGATGGCTAAGCCGAGGTTAAGTTCTGGAACGGTTTTATTCTTTGAGGCATGCGAACTTAATAATGATGGATGGTGGTGTCTTTTAGCTTTTCTGTGTGATATCACAGAAAAAAGTGATTGCTTTTGAAGAGAAATTGAATATCTACCATAAAGAAATAGAGAGCCAAGTATTGCATAACTTTCCAACTGTTATAAAAGCTAAACAAGATGGTATACATGTTTCTGAAGAAAACTATAAGATATATTTAAATTATTTAGCTGCCTTAGCTATGGAATTTAAGAGCAGATTTCAGGACTTACGTAGTATCAAGAATTGTTTGTTACTTATAGAAAATCCCTGGCACCTAGAAACAGCAACTTTAACTCATTTAGCTGCATTGGGATATGATTCTTCTTCGTAGTATCAATCCGGTGGATTGGTTTGCAGCAATAGAATCTTGCATCTCGATCTCCATTCGTCTCGGTCCTCCGCAACCCTTTTTTTTCAGCTCAGCATAAGCACTACAATTCATGTCCTCGAATACTTGCTGTAAATACTCCCGTCTAGGGCGCCCTCTACAGTTTCTACCCTCAACCATCCCCTCCACAATATCGTGAAGAAGACCATCGTGGCGCATGATGTGACCAATCCATCGGGCTCGCCTCTCTGAGATGGTTCTTATTAGGTGCCTATCTTCCTTGATTATCCTGAGAACCTCATTGTTCGTGACGTGGTCTCTCCAGGAAATTCCGAGAATTCTTCTGGGATATGATTTTGTAGTGCTTTTTGATGAATTTATCGCATTTAAGAACGAAACTAATCTTTAAGCTATTTTAGAAGAAAAAAGAGACGGGAAGGAATACATCCATTTTTGGGAATTAGTTCCTGAAAAATACGAGACTGTAAAAAATTGTGCCTGCCTGCTCCTCACATTGTTTGCATCAACATATCTTTGTGTGTCATCATATTCCAAAATGAAATATCCAAAAAACGTACACAAGAATCGGCTTACTGATTCTCACCTTGATGACGCATTGAGGGTAGCATGCAGCAATTATAAACCTGATTTGTCTATAATTGTTGAAATTTATCCCAATGTCAAAAATCACACTAATTTCAAAATAAACGCTTGGATACATGTTACTTTTGAGTTTTATTTTTTTCACTATTGTAATTTTTAACGAACTGTATGCTGATAAGTGATATTTACTATTATTATTCTGTTTTGGTTCTTCTTCGTAGTATCAATCCGGTGGATTGGTTTGCAGCAACAGAATCTTGCATCTCGATCTCCAAGCAATCATTTTTTTGCTGATACATGGGATGTCTTTTAGACCTTTAATGTGGTATTTTCCCCTTTATTTCCACATCATGTTTTGGTTATATTTTTATAAATCTCAAATGGTTTTTTGTCATACCAGTATAGTGTTGCGGCCCGCGTAGCTTTACACATATATGTATGTGGCCCGAAGAAAAAAAAGGTTCAGTATCATTGGCTTAGAGGCTTAGACCGTCGTCTCTTCGACAAATATATCACATTGCCACTTGTTTTTATGATTATTATTTTTATGCATTCTTTACAGGAATCTGTAAAGCATGTAAATAAATATTTTTAAGCTTCGTCACGGGAGCGATTTTTCTGTAAACCACATGTGTCAATGCCGCCACATGCATGAAGTTATATAATGAACGTTAAATAGAATAGTTTTTATGCATCATCTGATAGCTAAAGGATACAAGAACTAATGTGAAATATGAAAATAGGTCAGATAAGTACGTTTATGCTTAAAATACTAGTTTTAAGAAGAAAAAAAAAGGTTTGAAAAATTCACACAGTATTGACAGTATAATTTGTATTCCACCGAGCCGTAACGAAAGGGTTAAATATATTAGATAATGCCAGATACAGATTATGATCAGTTAGCAATTGATAAGTCTAGTCCGAGTCGCTTCTAAGTAATTGTGGCCACTGCACATATGTGTGTTCAAGAAAAAGATTAGAATCGGATTCAGGGATAAACAGGAAATATAGACGGAAGATAGATTCTCCCAACGGAAATACGAGCAAAAATGTTAAATGCGTGGATTTTTTTAGTAGCCGCAAAGTCTGCATGCTCGGTGAGCACTTTCTTCGAATTTCATCCAAAGTGACCTTATTCTTGTAACTGTCAATCTCAGTAAAAAGCGTTCTCAGATCTGGAAGGGTGCAACTAGGGTTTGAGACTAAATAAAATGAGTCTTATCTTTCGTGAAAATTGCTGTGCCCGGTCATTAGCTGGGTAGACAAGTGATCGAGGCTTAACCACTCAGTTATACAGTCGATTCCGCTTAATTTGGACAGCCGCTTATTTGGGATAAATCTCAAAGAACAGAAACCAATAGTAAATTTATATGTTTGATTGGGACAACATTCCGCTTAATTGGGACAGTAAATTTAAGATCACAGCACATATTGTGTTACACATATTCTCAAGAAAAAATATGTACAAGGAATTTGATATGATGCGTTGTCTGAGCCGTACATCCGCACTGAATATCTGCGCTGATTTTGTAGAAGTGAAATGTTACAAAAAAAAAGGACAGATTACACTTGAATCATTTTTGCATTGAATTAAATTGTATGTACCTACCCATTTATTATTTTAACTAAGATTTTTTTTTTTCTTAAAAGTTTATATTACATATTTGTAATTGACATGATAATTTATATTCCCTATATTTATTTACAGTCTCCAAGAGCTATTTATTACAAATTATTGAAAAAATATATACAATGTTTAATTTTATGTGTGTATTACACGTTAATGACGTTAGATGCCAAAACCAAATAAAATAATTGAAAAAAAAAGTGAAATTTGCTTAATTGGGACAGCCGCTTAATTGGGACAGCCGCTTAATTGGGACAGCCGCTTAATTGGGACAAAATGCCGAAGTCCCGATGTGTCCCAATTAAGCGGAATCGACTTATATACATACTTTCAATGGGCCTCTCTAACCCACGACGCACTCCACCATATGTTTGGGTATTAAAAGATAACCACACGGCTCAAATCAAGAAGAAGTTTCCTACAGTCGACAACGAAACTGGTGATACCTGAGGCCACCCTGCGGCTGAGCATGTGGAGAAGCGCATCTGAGGGGAACACTTGGATTGCCCGGAAAGAGGACCTAGCCCCTGGACACGACCAGGGATGCAATATATGAAGGTCCGTCAAGACGAGGACACAAATGAAAGCCTGGCAGTCTTACAGCGGACCGACTGAATGTGCGCTGTGTCCGAGCAGCTGCACCCAGGAAGACCTGATGATGGCCGGGAGTAACGACATCGACGTCGCCCACATCTGGGCAGACAGGATCTGACCCTGTTGTTTCCGACACGATTATGTGTATGGGCCTCTTAAGTTTTGGGAACGGGAAAAATTCTCGATTATGCAGCGCATGTATCGTCCTCATTCTTCTTTATGTCTGTTGTGATTCTTGGTATCTCACCAAAAGTCTTTAGAATCATTTTTAATCGCGTTATATAAAACCGCGTAAACAAAGACTCCAGTGACTAGCACGTAACTTGGAACCTTGGTTTCGTCAATAAAACTAGTTACGTTATAGGACATTCAGCCTTTGCTATAATTTCCATTGATTAATGGAAAACGATCAACGTTTATGTTATTATGGGACCAACGGTTCTTAATCTTCATTGCATACTTGCCGGCGGTCATAGCTCACTGGTCAAAGAGTTTGCTTTGCAAGCCAAAGGTGGTGGGTTCGATCCCCGACGGAGATTAAAATTTAAAAAAATATTTTTAATCGATTTATGAGCTCTAAAATACCCCCGGTTGGTGTGAATTTCATCACGCGTAAAATGCCAGTCATAGCGTATTAATTAAAATTTGTGATAGACGAAAGTCGTCCCGTGAAGACCACCCATTCGTAGTAAATTCGACATGCAGCGTTTAACCATATGCACCATGAAACTTCAGAATTACTATCACCATCTGTCGGTATTCTCCTGTATGTGTTTACATAAAAAAATACTTGCCAGCGGGTATAGCTTAGTGGTCAAAACGTTCATTATTGAACACACAAAATATTTATTTGATACTACAGCCGCAGTCTATGCAAGCTCGCGGACTCTTGCCCTGGAGACTCCCTCCAAGTAGACATTCGGGGTACAAGTGTTCTGGGACAAGGCTTGGACAATCTGAGCTTGCAGAATTGCGAAACGGCAATTTATAATTCATGGAGCAGATTTGCCGGCGGGCGTAGCTTAGTGGTCAAAGCGTTTTCTTGCCAAACCAAAATTCGTGGGTTCGATCCCCGACGGAGATTAAAAAAATACATTTTTCGATCGATTTTTGATGTCTAAATTACACCCGAATTGGTGTGAATTTTATCTCTCATGCGTAAATTGACAGTCTTAGCATACTATTAATCAAAATTGGTGGTAGACGACTTGCCAAGCAAACGCTTTAACGACTGAGCTATAGCCGCGGCGAAGTGTGCCTCTATTTATCAGACGAATCGCTCTTTTTTGAACATTTACCCGAATCATATGTTTAGAAGCACTGTATTGTTATTCCTTATTATAACATTGTTCTAATAACCATTAAATGATGTAAATAACGAGCAATTAGAACCGCAGTAATCGCTAATGTTGATTACTTTTAATAAATAAGCTATAAGCACTTAAATAATGATTTTTTCTTCAATATTTTTTTTAATGTAAGCACATACAGTAGAATTCCGTCAGATGGTGACAGTGATTATAAAGTCTCGTCTGTGGAATTATATGACGCTTACCTTATTGCATACCAGCGTCATAGACTACAGCTCGAGATTCACACATCATCCTCATTATTACAGGTCTTCACTATGAACGGGTGGTCTTCGCGGGACGACTTTTGTCTACCACCAATTTTGATTAATATGCTATGACTGGCATTTTACAGGTAATCAAATTTACACCAACCGGGGGTATTTTATAGCTCAGAAATAGATTCACTTTTTTTGTTTTTTTTTTTTTAATCTCCGTCGGTATCGAACCCACGCCCTTTGGCTTTCAAAGCAAACGCTTTGACCATTGAGCTATACCCGCCGGCAGACATACTACACACAGTAAATAATAAAGCTTTAATAATTAGCACCGATTAACGTTCATGTTAAGAAAACCTCTAAACCGGTTGCTACACACCTCTATACACGTACATGGACTTGTATCGAAGTGGCGTATTTAGAAAGTGAAGTGATTTCTTCCCGGAACCGTTCCCGCTTGCGTTGAAACGTGCTCTAAGAACTGCGGTCTGTTACACAAGCACTGTTAACCCATCAACGAGCCAACGACAATAGCAATGTTTGTTAAATTAAGTGTAAACTTAAGACATGCTCAAAAAAGCGTTAAAGAATCTTAAAGAATCCACAGATTACAGTTTCTCCATCACATATAAGTTTGGTGGCATTCTTCAGCGTGTGTTTTCATAACAAATAAAGTACTGCTGTGTTTGAAGGGTTGCGGACGCTCGAGGCAATAAATGCATTAGCTGTTATGTAAAATCAATGCATTTCGATGTCCCTTTATATTGAAGAACCCTTTCGCATCGGTAGCCGAAATATGCCGTCTAAGATTCCCCTACCGTTGACATCATTAGCCGCGATATATCATTTTGCTACTTTCAGTACTCATTGTGACATTTACGGTAGGAACTTGGAACTGCAGTCATTCACTTTATCAACCTACATGTATTATTTACAGGAATCTGTAAAGCATGTGAATAAATATCGTTAGGTTTAGTCACAGAACTGATTTTTCTGTAACTCCATACACATGTCAATGCCACCACATGTATGGATTTACATAATGAACGTTTGTTAAATATAATAGTTTTTTATGCATCATCTGATAGCTAAATGATAGAATAATCAATGTGATGTATGAAAATAGGTCAGATAAGTACATTTATGCTTCAAATACTAGTTTTAAGCAAAAATAATGGTTTGAAAAATTCACGCCTTATTGACAGTATAATTTGTATTCCACCGAGCGTAACGAAAGAGTTAACGTAGATTTTACCTCCAATAGTATAGAAAACTACTTACGTTATTTGTATATTGCTGTCTGACGGTATTTCCCTTTACGTGTTTAAATATAAAAAAAATCGGACTTTATTCCATGACGTATTACGTTGGCGAAATTGTACTAAACAAACTACTTAACTATGCTGTAAGTGGGCGGCAAAAAATGTATAGAATATAGTTGTAAAGTAAGTAGCTTCATACTTGTATAAGCACATTAGATGATAAATACTCTTAAAATGAAAAAGAAAACTATATACATATAGTGACTTTGCAGTTTATTTATTTTTTCATATTCCTTTACACCTGTGACAAAACTATACTAACCAAGTCTTTCATTCCATCCATCGAACACTTATTGACGTGGAAAAAGACCCGTGGACCT
Organism: Glossosoma conforme; assembly: GCA_022606575.1. Taxonomy (NCBI): domain Eukaryota; kingdom Metazoa; phylum Arthropoda; class Insecta; order Trichoptera; family Glossosomatidae; genus Glossosoma; species Glossosoma conforme. The sequence continues at coordinate 512,721 of JAGTXR010000301.1, forward strand.
TCATCTCACGCAAGCGTTTACCGGACACGGAATTTTCAGAGAATTCCAAAAAAGATTTGGCCTCTCTTCTTGCGACGCATGTCCGTGTGATCCAGGCAAGCAACAGACGGTGAGACACTCTCTCGTTGAGTGCATCATCCGTGAGAACAGGAGACGCATTCTGTGGTGTCGCCTGAGAGTCTCTACCATTTCTTGGGAGGAATTTTCTGAACTGCTGCTTAGTTCTGAAGGTCCCTTGCTGTTAAACTTCATCAAGAAAATAGTCGGGGCTACAAGAGCGATTAACGAGGCTGACATGGAATAAGTTCCTACGTTCTTCAACTATTTGTCAGACGTGTAATCTAAGCCTGTTAATTAAAATTGGTGGTAGACGAAATTCGTCGCGTGAAGACCACGCATTCATAGTAAATTCCTGTAATAATAAAGGATGATGCGTGAATCTCGGGCTGTAGTCTATGACGTTGGCGGATCGACACTCCACATGCAGCGCTCAGCCATATGCAGAATGGAAAGCGTCATAGAATCCACAGATGAAACATCAGAATCACCATCACCAACTGTCGGTATTCGTCTATATGTGCTTACATAACAAAAAAAACTACCTCCGACAGCTCGGGTACGGCTGCTACAGTATCGGAAGCATATTTTGAGTTATCGGACGATTAGCTCGACGTACTTCGCCTTTGAGTGAACAATTGCGATCTCTTACAGTGTAATTACTAAGAAGATAATTACATTTTATGGTTTGATTGTATAGCTATTAAAATTGTATCTTGTGCGTCACATCATTTCCGAGAAAAATGCATCTAATAGCATGTTGTAAAAAGTGGATTCTGCCAAGTCATGCATTTTTTTAAAGCATATCGAATAATTAGTCCTACGGTGCCTTTAGTCATAAAGATCGGCTCAAATTAACCAACAACCAAATGAGAGACTCCAGCTCTGGCAACAAGTCGCATCAGAGGATTTCATTACTTTAAAGGAAGACCTTCCAACTGGCAAGAACCTTGACTGGCGGACCAGGAAATCCCTGAACATATTAAGAACCGGAGATGGTAGAACAAAGGACAATATCGAGCGGTGGGGAATTCTTCGGCAGGGAGATACAATATTGTGCGACTGCGGAGGCCTGCAGACCGCCTCACACCTAAGATCCATGTGCCCAACAAGCTGCACACCTCAAGACCTAATGCTGGGCAACACACGTGCTATCGATGTGGCAGAAATAATTTGACATCGCTGACACGATGAAGAAGATTAACCAACAATACACGCTAAGCAACAAACGGTAACCTATCCAAGTTTTGCTCTGCGCCTAATGTTGTTTTACTTCGATGACGTGAGAAAAGCCGCGATAACGATGTATTGTCATCATCGGTTCCGCCGCATTTTGTTCCCAGACAATTGGTTCAATGACTTATCGGTAACGACGTGGGGCGCACTGGACGTCTGGTGCACGGGACAACTGGTGCACGGGACAACTGGTGCACTGGATGTCTCGCTAACCTAACCTAACCTTACCTAAGTTATTTCGTTAACGAGACCTAGGGATCTCTGGACACTACGATCACTGGAAAAATCCTTAGGTTGAGTTAGGTTAGGTTAGCGAGACCGCTGTAGAGTCGGCACTATGTTTTGATCGAGTAGATGTACCATTGCCGCTGGAATTGCCACAAAACATGGATAACTATATATAATCGTGTCGGAAACAACAGGGTCAGATCCTGTCTGCCCAGAAGTGGGCAACGTTGATGGCGTTACTTCTGGCCATCATCAGGTCTTTCTGGGTGCAGCTATTCGGGCACAGCGCACACTCCAGAAGGTGTGACAGGGTCTGCTCCACGCCGCAGTCATGGATAACTGAACCGGCGGGTATAGCTCATGATAGTCTCAATGATCAAAGCGTTTGCTTAGCAAGCCAAAGATCGTGGCTTCGATCCACGACGGAGATTTAAAAAAAATAGATTTTTAATCGATTTTTGAGATCTAAAATACCCCCGGTTGGTGTGAATTTGATCCCTCACCCATAAAAAGTCAGTAATAACCTATTGGTGGTAGACAAAAATCGTTCCGAGAAGACCACCCAGTCATAGTGAATTCCTGTAATAATAAGGATGATGCGTGAACGTGGGGCTGTAGTCTATGACGTTGCGGATCAGCACTCCACATTCAGCGCTTAGCCATATGCAGCATGGTAAGCATCGTAGAATTCCACATATGAGACTTGAGAATTACTATCACCGTCTGTCGGTATTCTCCTGTAAGTATTTACATTAAAAAAAACTAATTCTGCGCAACACAGGGGCCATTGCTGTTGCCAGATATCGGGCGGAAACATTTTGACGTCCCTGACACGAAGAATAAGAACGTTAGCGGAAATACGAGTATCATAAATGTAAATTTGAATTTGGCATACAAATTTTATATTGCGAAATATGTTTCGCAACATCAAATGTTGTTTTATAACTTGCCATAAACATGTAGGAGACCAAAAATAAATAAATAAATAAATATCACGGTCCCCGAACAAGAGGCAACGATCCTCTTTACAGTCTACCACTTGATGCTCTTGAAAACAAAACAGAGTTTGTTTTAATTAACTTCAATTCATCATCATCAGCCTGCATCAGTCCACTGTTGAACGTAAGCCTTCCGCATCAGTCTCTCTTCTATGATCCTTTGCCTTCTGCATCCAGGCCACTTCTTACGCAGTCAGTCCATCTTGTCATCGGCCAATGCTTCGTTTGCCAGTTATTACACGCCATTCCAATACTTTTCTTCCACATTGGCTCTTGTATCTACGACAGATATGTCACATTGCCACTTGAGTGTGCATATTCGTTGTGTAGCCTTCACTACTTGAGTTCTTCTGCGTATTTCCTCAGACCAGATTCTATCTTTTAGCGACACTCCTCTTTTGGATCTCTCCACAGCACGCTGGGTGACCTTTATTTTATGTCCAAGAAATGGCAAACGGAGTGTTGGTTGATCAAGATGTACTGGGGATAATTTGTTCGACGGTAATGACGCCTCGAAGCCAAGAAAAAGTACCAAGAATGTTAACCAAAGACCACAGAAACCACAAAAAAAATGGATGGGTTATTGTCAAGCACCCACCCTACAGCCTGGACTTAGCCCCAAATGACTACCGTCTCTTTCCTGATATACAGAAACACCTGGGTTGAACGCATTTCGGCGACAGAGAAGAGCTGGAAGAAGCGGTTCTCAGGTATCTGCGTGGCTTGGCGGCAGATTTTTTTGACTCGAGCATTCAAAAGCTCGTATGCCGCATGCAAAAATGCATTGACCTCAGTGGCGACTAAGTAGAGAAATAGATAAAAGTCTGAACCTTTATTTTATGTGTAAGACTGTCAGATTCCACGTCTCTGCGCCAAAAATTAATACAGACAGGATGCATTGATTAAACGCCTTAGTTTTAAGACATCGCGGAATTTTCGCTTTAAAAATGTACTTTAGTTTTCCAAATGCTGTCCATCCCAATTGTATACGCCTGTTGATAAATAAATATCACGATCCCCCAAACAAGAGGCAACGACCTGCTTTACCGACTACCACTAGTCGCTCTTGAAAAAAAAACACTGTCATTTTTAATTAACATCAATTAAAAATATGTATTTTTACTCTATGGCATGTTATTTACTAGTATTTTTGTAACATTCACTTTGAGATACATTTCAATATGAATGATTCCATCAATGAAGAAAATAATTTCAGCTGATGAAGCCTTCATTGTGGGCGAAATAGCAGTCTTCATTAAACAGTGCTATCCATGTTAAAACAAGGTGAAAAAAAATATATATTACGTGTAGTAAAAAGAAATCTATTAATTTTAAATGAAATTGAAAGCTATACAATACTATACACTATAGTTAGAATAATTCGTTTAAAGTCAAATAACTAATTCCTCCTGCACCCACCCATAACCGATAATCTCGTCTTACACTTGCCGAACATCCATACACGTTTAATATTTGTCGACCAAGAACTGGCAGCTTCCAAAGCTTCTTCCTTTATGCCACCGGTAAGCTTTGGAATGCTCTTCCAGCGTCTATGTTTCCTCCTTACTACAATCTAGATCTCTTCAAGAAACAGATAAATATACACTTGCAATCTTTCCCGACCCACACACAAACACGAACACAATACACGTTTCCCGCATGCAGCGTCCAGCCTCCCTGGCTGAGCGTCATAGAGTGCACTGATCTTGACCGGGTGTGCTCTCCTGCATGCGTTTACATAGAAAAAAAATATATAAAACATGCGCCGTTTTGTTATGCCTTGGTTTGCAGCAACACTATCTTGCATCTCGATGTACACTCTTCTCGATCCTCTGCAACCCTCTTTAGCTTAGCATAAGAGCTACAACTCGTGTCCTCGAACACTTGTTTCAAATACTCCGCCCTCTGCAGTTTCTAACCTCAACCATCTCTTTTACATTGCCGTGAAGAAGACCATTATATACTAAGTGCCTAACTTTCTTGGTCTCTTCAGGAAATTCCGAGAATTCTTCTGTAAGGCCACATCTCAAAAGCTTCTAGTATTTTCTCATCACACACACAGATAAGCACCATGTCTCACAGCCGTAAATCAAGATTTCTTTTTACCACACCTTATATTTATATAGTTTTGCTGGGTATTGAATCCATGACCTCTATCTATAAGTATACACATAACCTTGACTTGAAAAATATTTCGGAAACGTCTAATAAAATTAAATAGTAAAATTTAACGTTTTTTTTTAATATATAATATAAATTTGACATCGGTCATAGCTCAATGGTCAAATCGTTTGCTTTGCAAGCCAAAGATCGTGGGTTCGATCTCCGACGGCGATTAAAAAAAAAAAAAATTAACAGATTTATGAGCTCTAAAATACTCCCGGTTGGTGTGAATTTGATCCATCACCCGTTAAATTACAGTCATAGCCTATTAATTAAAATGGGTGGTAGAAGTGAAGACGACCTCCCATTCATAGCAAATTCCTGTAATAATAAAGCACGATGCGTGAATCTTGGGCTGTAGTCTACGACGTTGGCGGATCATCACTCCACATGCAGCGTTTAGCCATATACACCATGGTGAGCGTCATAGAATTCCACAGATGAGACTTTAGAATGCCTATCACCATCTGTCGGTATTCTCCTGTATGTGTTTACATAAAAATAAAAAAATAAAAATATATATACAAGATGTCCAGCGAACGAATGTAGTAACGAAATAATGTCATAAAAAACGTTAATACGTGACAGCATGGTTAGTTTACGGTCGATAAAAGCATTGAAAAAGAAGTTTCCTACAATGAATATGGCCGTGAAAAAATACTACGTTTGTGAAACGATTTCGGCGCATTTCGTTCCCAGACAATTCGTTGGACTTCTGGTGTACGGAACAACTGGTCCACTGGACATCTCGCTAACCTAATCTTACTAATCACTGCCTGGAATCCAGCATATCAAGAATCAACCTCGAGAGGAATAACCAAGTCTTTCTTTCCATCCATCGAACACTTATTGACGTGGAAAAAGACCAACTCCGTGTACTTTCATCTCACGCAAGCGTTTACCGGACACTGAATTTTTTAGAGAATTCGTAAAAGGATTTGGCCTCTCTTCTTGCGACGCATGTCCATGTGATCCAGGCATGCAACAGACGGTGAGACACTCTCTCGTGGAGTGCATCATCCATGAGAACAGGAGACGCATTCTGTGCTGTCGCCTGAGAGTCTCTACCATTTCTTAGGAGAATCTTCCTGAATTGCTGCTTAGTTCTGACAGTCCCTTGCTGTTAAACTTCATCAGGTAAATCGTCGAGGCTACGCGCGCGGTTAACGAGGCTGACACGGAATAGGCTCCTACGTTCTTCACCTTTTTTTTAGACGCATATTATAACATTGTGTGTAACTTGCAGAGTACAATATGCAACTATATATATTTTTTCTACATTTTTTTAAGTGAAAAAAAATGAATAAAAATAAAATTCAAAAAATTCACCTTACCTAAGGTATTTCGTTATCGAAACTTATGATTCTCTAGACTCTAAGATCGCTGTACAAATCGTTAGGTTAGGTTAGGTTAGGTTAGGGAGACATCCAGTGCACCAGTTGTCCCGTGCACCAAATTTCCCGTGCACCAGACGTCCAGTGCGACTCACGTCGTTACCAATGAGTCATTGAACGAATTATCTGAGAACGATATGTCGTGACACCGTGTGTAACATGTCAACCGCTGCGTGTGTCACTGGAATGTATGCTCCATTAACATCCTTGGGGTGTGTATCTCGGATATTTTAAAAGATTTCATGTGGCACCTGTATTTAAAAATTGAAACACACACACATGCTTATTTACAGTAAACGTTATCACTTATTAAATTTTGTCCATCTGTCTCGTCTCTATCAATAAGTCGGAGAAAAATAAACGGCAAACTCTGGGATTTGAATCGCGAACCTTAGCAACTCAAGTATGTTTTACTCGAGAAGACAGCATGATCGTTGAGTATTTACTTAAATAGTTAATATTTATAAAAAAAACAACTTGGAGAATCTTCGAACAAAACTGAGCGGACCATATTGTTCCAGACAAAGAACTAATTCCTCCTGCACCCACCCACAGCCGACAAACTCTAAGTCTTACACTTGCGAACATCCATACACGGTCAATGTGTGTCGATATTTTTTAAGGATATCGAGTGATGCACAAACTTTAAGAATATGTATTGCCGGCGGTCATAGCTCAATGGTAAAGCGATTGCTTTGCAAGCCAAAGGTTTTGGGTTCGCTCCCCGACGGAGATTAAAAATAAAAAGGATTTCTAATCGACTTCTGAGCTCAAAAATACCCCGATTTGTGTGAATTTGATCCATCACCAGTAAAATGCCAGTCATAGCCTATTAATTAAAATGTGTAGTAGAAGTGAAGACGACCACACCTATTCATAGTAAAATTCCTGTAATAATAAAGGATGATGCGTGAATCTCGGGCTGCAGTCTATGACTTTGGCGGATCAACACTGCACATGCAGCGTTTTGCTATATACCCCATGGTAAGCGTCATATAATTCCACAGATGAGACTTCAGAATTATAATCACCATCTGTCAGTATTCTCCTGGATGTGTTTACATAAAAAAATTAAAATATACCTGTATATATAATTTATTATTTTTACTTACTTTTGTAAGACGTTTCAAAAATGATGTTTGCAAATGTTCGAAATCACTTTTATTTTCTATACTTGTTACTAGATGGTTTTCTACACGATTTTTAAATATATATTTAGAATATTTATAAAAAAAATTTAAGTCTAAGAGATGTTCACTGTTTGTCGATCGCTTAGAGACTGACTTCTTCGGAAGAGTGCCCGAGTATTTAAAAACGCAACCAAACCTCGATTTGTATGGAAAACCCGATCTATTATGTAGCGTTGGTATACAACACGACGATAATGCATACTTACTGAAGAAAATATAGCACAAAACCCGATTGTTGGTTTATATTATCATTTCCGCTCCATATTTTGGAGACTATCATCATCATCAGCCTGTCCACTGTCGAACGTAAGCCTCTTGAATGAGTCTTCATCCTCTTTGATCCTCCGCCCTCCGCATAAGAGTCACTCCCGCTATTCTTATTATGCCGTTTTCCATCTTGCAGAGTCGACCAATGCTTCGTTTGCTAGTTCTCGAGCGCCAATCAAATACTTTTCTTCCCCATTGACCGTCGTCTCTTCGACAGATATGTCACATTGCCACTTGAGTGTGCCTATTCGTTGTGTAGCCTCTTGAGTTCTTCTGCGTATTTCCTCTTTTAAGATTCTATCTTTTAGCGACACTCCTCTCATGAATATCTCCATTGCACGCTGGGTGACCTTTATTTTGTGTGTAAGACTTGCTGTTAGATTCCACGTCACTGCGCCATAAGTTAATACAGAGAGGATGCATTAGTTAAACGCCTTAGTTTTTGGAGAATATAGAAACCACAAATTGTCGTTTCACAGTTATGTTAGCTCAGATTTTCAATGCCTTGTCCCAGAACACTTGTATACCCGGAAGTCTGCGTGAAAACAGTGTCACGATCTATCGATCAACGACTCGTTGATAATGACCCATTACGTGGGGTAGACTGGACGTCTGGAAGAGACATCTGGTGCACTGGATGTCTCGCTAACCTAACGTAAGGATTTGTAAAGTTATCGTCCAGAGTTATGGCTCGGTGGAATACAAATTTAACTGTCAATACGGCGTGAATTTTTCAAACCATTTTTCTAGCTTAAAATTAACATTTGAAGCATAAATGTACTTATCTGACCTATTTCCATATATCACATTGGTTTTTCTATCATTTAGCTATCATATGATGCATAAAAACTATTCTATTTAACAAACGTTCATTTTGTAACTCCATACATGTCGTGGTATTGACACATGTGGTTTACAGAAAATCGCTCCTGTGACGAAACCTAACGATATTTATTTACATGCTTTACAGATTCCTGTAAATAATACACGTAGGTTGATAAAGGGAATGACTGCAGTTCCAATTTGCTACAGCAAATGTCACAATGACTACTGAAAGTACTAAAACGATATATCACGTCAACCGATGTCAACGGTCGGGGAATCTTTGACGACGTATGCCGACAACCGATGCGTAAGGGTTAACGAAATAACTTAGGTTAGGTTAGATTAACGAGACATCCAGTGCACCACATTCAACTTAGGACCAAAGGTAAGATCTACAAAACTGCTGTAAGGCCAGCTATGCTCTACGGATCGGACTGTTGGACCCCGCTGAAACGTGACTTGGATAGGATTCGTGTGGCAGAGATGAAGATGCTGAGGTGGGCGGGCGGTGTGACTAGAAATGAGCATATTCGGGGCTCATTTCGGGTAACCCCAATACGTGAAAAGATAAGGGAAAACCGCCTAAGATGGTATGGGCGTGTGTAACGGAGAGATGAGGACCACATGGTGAAGAAAGCCCTCAGCATACCCACGCTGAGGAGAAGACCTGGAAGAGCACAGGCAACCTGGACTGCAACTGTAGACAAGGATCTGAAAACTCTGGGCTTGACCGAGAATGCAACGCAGGACAGGCAGACATGACCAATGTTCACAAGGAGAGCCGACCCTAGATGATGTGAAATAGCGAGGCTAAAGAGATTAGGTCATAATTTAAATAATATTAGTTTATATCATTTGGTTAACTTAACGTAACCTAATGTAACCATTCGTAACCTAGCTAAACCTAACCTAACCTAACCTATGATGTTATTTATATTTTTATCCTTTACAAATCCAACGGATATAGTTCAGTGGTTAAAGCATTTGCTTGGCAAAGGTCATGGGATCGATCCCCGACGGAGATTTATTTTTTATTTTTATGTAAACACATACAGGAGAATACCGACAGATGGTGATAGTAATGTTTGAAATTTCATCTGTGGAATTCTATGACGCTTACCATGGTGTATATGGCTAAATGCTGCATGTGGAGTGTTGATCCGCCAATGTCATAGACTACAGCCCGAGATTCACGCATCATCCTTTATTATTACAGGAATCTACTATGAATGGGTGGTCTTCACGGGACGACTTTCGTCTACCACCAATTTTAATTGATAGGCTATAACTGGCATTTTACGGGTGATGGATCAAATTCACACCAACCGGAGGTATTTTAGAGCTCATAAATCGATTAAAAATACTTTTTATTTTAATCTCCGTCGGGGATCGAACCCACGACCTTTGGTTTGCAAAGCAAACGCTTTACCATTGAGCTATGACCGCCGGCATATATAGATTAAAAAAAACACGATTTTTGACCTCTTAAATACTCCCGGTTCTTGTGAATTTTATCCCTCACCCGTACAATGCCAGTCATAGCATATTAATCAAAATTGTTGGTAGACCAAAGTCGTCCCTTGAAGACCACCCATTCATAGTGAATTCCTGTAATGATAAGAATGCTGCGTGAATCTCGGAAATCGTTATTCTCACGTAAGAGTGTCATGTTTATCAAACGAATTACTCTTTTTTGAGTCAATTATGTTTAGAAGGTATTTTGGGGCTCCAATCCAAAGGTGACTGCCGTATTCAACGATAGGGCGGATTTAAGTGAACCAATCTTACGCTTGTGTTCCATTGATTGCAGGTAGACGTAAGAGTGTCATTGTTTATCAAACGAATTGCTCTTCTTTGAACTGAGTCGATTAAGCTTAGAATGTATTTTGGGGCTCCAATCCAAAGGTGACTGCCGTATTCAAGGATAGGGCGGATTTAAGTGAACCAATCTCACGGCTATATTCCATTGATTGCAGGTTAGACGTAAGAGTGTCATTGTTTATCAAAAGAATTGCTCTTCTTTGAACTGAGTCGATTAAGCTTAGAATGTATTTTGGGGCTCCAATCCAAAGGTGACTGCAATGATATGGCCGATTTAAGTGAACCTATCTTACGCCTGTGTTCCATTGATTGCAAATTAGACGTAAGACTATCATTGTTTATCATAATACAATCCATTCGCGAAATATTTTTGAAAATCGAATTATTAATTAAGGAATATTTTACAAATTTAAAAGATCACAGGTCGGAGCTGACAATCGAATAAAATTTAAATAAATTCCAATTATGAATTTTTGACAATCAAAACTAATTAAAGCTTAATTAAAAAAAAAACGTTTTTGGTTTTAAAAAAAATCGCCGGTCGTTCACCTAAACTCATTGAATGATATCTCTGCTGTACTATAACTGCCTGTAAAGTTATAAAGGGTTATTATATGTTACGAGAATGATCAGTAAAATAAGGTTCCCATGGCGCTACAGTCCTGAAAAGCGCTGTTATGGTGGATACTACGTTTCTGTAGCGTATCTTGGTTCCCCCACTCCAAATGCCTTCCCTAGCGAGCTGCCTGTGGAGCTCAGTCTTGGTTTGGCAGCTGTATGTGATGGATCTCCCCCTTTGCTTCGCCCGCCAGGTGTGAGAAATCCGTTTCCTGTCTCCAAGAAACATTGCACCGGTAGAAATCCATTCCCAGCTATGCGAAATTCAGCGTTCAGCTCACTCTTCAGTCGGGAGAGTAAGGGGACTGGGATCACAGGAGTGTTGCACTGGGCCACGAATTTTGGTAACCATGAAAGACGTTTTGCAAGTACACAAATGACATACACGGTGTTTTTTTTTATGTTAATCGGTTGTCAGCATATGCCGTCATAAGATTCTCCGACCGTTGACATCGGTTGACGTGATATATAGTTATGCTACTTTAAGTACTCATTGTGACATCTACGGTATAGAATTGGAAGTGCAGTCATTCTATTTATCAATTTACATATATTATTTACAGCAATCTGTAGAAAATTTAAATAAATATCGTTAGATTTCGTCACAGGAGCGATTTTTCTGTAAGCCACGTGTGTCAATGCCACCACATGCAAGGAGTTACATAATGAACGTTTGTTAAATATAATAGTATTTTATGCATCATCTGATAGCTAAATAATACAAGAACCAATGTGATATATGAAAATAGACCAGACAAGTACATTTATGCTTCAAATACTAGTTTTAAGCAAAAAAATGCTTTGAAAAAATTCACGCCGAATTGACAGTATAATTTATATTCCACCGAGCCGTAACGAAAGGGTTAACGAGACCTTTTGATCCCTGGACGATCATTGTACAAATCCTTAGGTTAGGTTAGGTTAGATAAGACATCCAGTGCACCATATGTCCCGTACGCTAGACGTCCAGTCCACCCCACGTTGTTATCAGCGAGTCGTTAAACGATAGGTCGTGATACCGTTTTCACGTGGACTAGTTTTATAATTGACAGTATAATTTGTATTCAAACCGAGCCGCAATGAAAGGGTTAAAGACTTAGAGATAAGTGTTGCAGACGTCTTAAAACACCATCGATTGCTCCACATCCATGGTGTTACGATACTTGCTCACGTCATCAGGTCTGTCGTAGGTCGCAAACTTGACCCTGACTATCCAGCGTGTGTAAGCCTGCCTAGTACACGATACCTGTTTCTATATAAGCATTTGTCATCCACATTGGCAAAGGTCTATGCCTCAGTTGGAAACGTCAATGATCATTGTAAACCAGTGGCAGACTTGAGACAAGTTTTTTACGTTCTTTTTATCCGAGAATGTTTAAAAGAATGAACCCGAAATGCATTGTAATATATTGTGTTAATCGGAACGATTTTTCTGACTTTTGCTTTTGAAACTTACGTAAATTATCGCGGGCACAATAACTCACTGTGTCGAAAAGATTGGCCGGAAGAGGAAGACCGAAATTCCGTTTCCAGGGGCACCGCGTGAAGGTTCTTTTCATGCTTCCCCGGAGAATATGCGGCACCAGTATGGGGTCGATCGGACCATTGTAATCAAGTGGATACTGCCCTGAATGATGCATGCAGAGTCGTCACAGGCTGCCTCAAACCAACACCCATTTCTTAACTATACCCCTTGGCTGGTATCGCACCACCAAACATAAGACGCAAAGTCATATGCGCTGAAGAAATGCGTAATCAACCAACCGTCCAACTGCTTGTATAATCAGATACCCCGCCAACACCCAGACTGAAGATATCCTCGTTTCGGACTCAAACTATTAAATACAACTCCTCTCATGGATCTCTCAATGGCACGTTCGGTGACCTTTATTTTATGTGTAAGACCTGCTGTTAGATTCCACGTCTCTGCTCCATAAGTTAATACAGGGAGGATGCATTGGTTAAGCGCCTTAGTTTTAAGACATTTCAAAATTTTCGCTTTAAAAATGTAATTAAGTTTTACAAATTCTGCCCATCCCAGTTATACGCCTGTTGATTTCTTTTTGAGAAGTTATTTCATCCTAGTTGGATTGATTGTTTTAAATTATAATTATTATTTACAACCTCGATTTGTGTTCCTCCAATAGAGATCGGCTCAAAATTCTGAGAAATATGACTATTTATCATGGCTTCAGTTTTATCCATGTCCATTTTTCAAACCAATTCTGCCGAATTCTTAAAGATAATATGGCGATATTGTCGCTTTCAAAAAGCACGTAATTTTTCCAAAAATTGCCATCACAATCGTATACGCCTGGCAAAATCTTTCGACAACTTTCGTCGTCTAAAGCAGTGCTCCGCAACCGATATGCCGCGGCACACTGGTGTGCCGTGAGCCGATACAGATGTGCCGCGATCAAATAAGACAATATTATAAATAAACAATTTTACAACGGTCCTCAAGCTACCAGCGCCTATCGCCTATTTATGTAGACATACAACGAGGTACTTGCTTTACTAAGTTCTAAATGAAATTTAAAAAAAGTGAAATTGATCAAATTAATATCTATTTTTGGCTTTTGGTGTGCCGCGGTATTCAAGGTGAGAACTTTGGTGTGTCGTAGATGAGAAAAGGTTGCGGAACTCTGGTCTAAAGTGTATTATGTACTTAATATTTCATGATTTCCCAGACATTCGAATCTTCTTTTCCTTGGTGTAGACGTCAATAAAGTAATTATTGGAATATCCATCTATTATATAAATTTTTTTAATACCCAAACATGTGTCATAAGTGTTTTCAAATTACCTGCGTGATTACGGTAATGAATTTACCGTCAATTAATTTTTGAAGTAAATTATGTACTAATTACTTATTAATTGCTCCCTAAATGTAATTAATACATTGATTACAACGCACGGTGACATATTTTTAATAGTATTTATTGTATAATAGATTATAATATAATATAGAATTTTCTCGAAAAAACTTTTAATAATATCTGATGATAAGCTAATTAATAAGAACCATCTCAGAGAGGCGAGCCCGATGGATCGGTCACATCATGCGCATCGGTCACATTATGTAAACACATACAGAAGAATACTGACAGATGATGATAGTGAATATAGAACAAAAATAGAACAGTCGCATACATCAAGCAAGGCTAGCGTTGAATAAAAAAATAAAAAATCTTGAGTCGAAAAATATTAATTTAAATCTCCGCAAGCAACTTGCCAAAACATTTGCTTGGAGCATCTTGTTGTACGGCTGTGAGACATGTTGCTTATCTGAAAGTGATAAAAAAATACTAGAGGCCTTTGAGATGTGGTCTTACAGAAACATTCTCGGAATTTCCTGGAGAGACCACGTCACGAACAATGAGGTTCTCAGTATAATCAAGGAAGATAGGCACCTAGTAAGAACCATCTCAGAGAGGCGATCGGTCACATCATGCGTCACGATGGTCTTCTTCACGACAATGTGGAGGGGATGGTTGAGGGTGGAAACTGTAGAGGGCGCTCTAGACGGGAGTATTTGCAGCAAATGTTCGAAGACATGCGTTCTAGCTCTTATGCTGAGCTGAAGAAGGTTGCGGAGGACCGAGAGTAATGGAGATCGAGATGCAAGATTCTGTTGCTGCAAACCAATCCACCGGATTGATACTACGAAGTGAATGATTAGCTCATTGTTTCCGAGGTCTGGACCATTTAGTACTTAAGAGGCTGTTCAAACTGAAATAACAACATTTGAGGCATTTTTATATGAAAAATCACCGCAATCACTGCAGGAAAAATATTCGTAAAATGTAAAAATAAACATGCGTTAACCCTTTTGCGTCGGTTGTCGGCATATGCCGTCAAAGATTCCCCGACCGTTGACTTTGATTGACGTGATATATCGTTTTGCTAATTTCAGTACTCATTGTGACATCTACGGTAGGAAATTCGAAGTGCAGTCATTCCCTTTATCAACCTACATGTATGTATTATTTACAGGAATCTGTAAAGCATGTTAATAAATATCGTTAAGTTTCGTCACAGGAGCGATTTTTCTGTAAACCACATGTATCAATGCCACCACTTGTATGGAGTTACATAATGAACGTTTGTTAAATAAAATAGTTTTTTATGCATCATCTGAGCTAAATGATAGAATAATCAATGTGATATATGAAAATAGGTCAGATAAGTACATTTATGCTTCAAATACTAGTTTTAAGCAAAAAATAAATGGTTTGAAAAATTCACGCCTTATTGACAGTATGATTTGTATTCTACCAAGCCGTAAGGAAAGGGTTAAACGCCTTAATACGTTGCATAAAGAAGACTTCGTTTGCCAGTACTTTGACGCCACTCTAGCACTTTTCTTCCCCATTGACTTTCGTTTCTTCGACATATATGACACTTTGCCACTTGGGTGTGCCTATTCGTTGTGTAGCCTCCACTATTTTTTTTACATTTTTCTTCGGTTATCATTGTATCATTGAAGATTATATCTTTAAGAGACAATCCTCTCATGGATCTCTCCACGGCAAGTTGTGTGACCTTTATTCTTTGTGTCAGACCTGCTGTTAGATTCCACGTCTCTGCGCCATAAGTTAATACTGGAAGGATGCCGGCGGGTATAGCTTAATAGTTAAAGAATTTGCTTTGCAAGCCAAAGGTCGTGGGTTCTATCCCCGATGGAGATTAAAAAAAATAAAAGATTTTTATCGATTTATGAGCTCTAAAATACCCCCGGTTCGCGTGAATTCTATCATCCCTCACCCGTAAAACACCAGTCACAGCCTATCAATTAAAATTGGTGGTGGACGAAAGTCGTCCCGTGAAGGCCACCCATTCATAGTAAATTCCTGTAATAATAAGGATGATGCGTGAATCTCGGGCTGTAGTCTATGACGCAGGCGGATCAAGACTCCCGTCTTGGAATTCCACAGATTAGACTCAAAATTATTATCACCATCTTTCGGTATTCTCCTGTATGTGCTTACATAAAAAAATGTGAAATCACACCTTAATGCGGTCCTGGTAATGTTGTGTCAGGTAGAGTTACAGCAAAGTCGCTATAATGCCATCATGTCATGACCTACTTACACACGTCGCACATGTGTGGGCTTCACTAGTAGTGACCACACCGACACTAGTGCTATGAACCATTGTTATGAAGGAACGATGGTTTGAATATCTTTTTCTTCTTTAGCCTAGCCATTTCCCATCATCTGGGGTCGGCTCTCCATGTGCACATTCGCCATGTCCGTCTCTCCTGCGTTGCATTCTCGGTCAAGCTCAGAGTTTTAAGATACTTGTTTACAGTTGCAGTCCAGGTTGCCTGTGGTCTTGCATCATGTTTCTTTTGGCGGTTTTTTTTTACTGCCGATTGCAGAGACCTGCCGTTGACCGGTTCATCCGCCACAATCTCAGCTATGAGGTCCTGCCCACCACATAGATCCATCATAGCCTCGCCTAAGAATATGTCGGAGAAGCCTATGGATGGTCTTCCACTGGGAGCCTCTACTTCACAATGTGTTGAAGAAACCTCCCAGTGTGGATTTTTGTATCGAAGTTTGCCTTCTCCGGCCTGTTTGTCCGCGAGAGGTGTGTTATTTCTCTCCTACCATCCATATCTGGAAGGTCTTCCCTTATCCGCAACCTGGGGACGCGCCCAATGAGGCACAGGCTCCCCACACAGGTTCAGAATTACTATCACTGTTTGTCGATATTCTCCTGGATGTGTTTACTTGCAAATAAAATCAAACATGGAACGTTCCAAACGTTTGAAAAAAAAATTGAATTAGATTTTATGGCGATCTGTGTTCGATGTGTTTGTTATGTTAGGTATTCAAATATTCTGGTAGGTATTTAATATGTTTTTGACGTGTCAAAGAGTTGTCTATGATTTAATGCGAATGCGGATGCGTCATTAATTTTAATTAACGCGCCTATAGGCAACGAGACACAAGTAAGCTTGTTACAGGAAAATAATATAACACTAGTATAGCAGCAAACTATTACATAACACGATTACGTATACTTCTTCTTTAGCCTAGCCATTTCCCATCATCTGGGGTCAGCTCTCCTTGTGAACATTGGCCATGTCTGTCTGTCCTGCGTTGCATTCTCGGTCAAGCCCAGAGTTTTCAGATCCTTGTCTACAGTTGCAGTCCAGGTTGCCTGTAGTCTTCTCATCAGCATGGGCATGTTGAGGGCTCTCTTCACCATGTGTTCCTCATCTCTCCGTGTCACATGCCCATACCATCTTAGGCGGTTTTCCCTTATCTTTTCAGGTATGGGGCCACCCGAAATGAACCCTGAATATGCTAATTTCTCACTCTGTCCACTCTAGTCACGATTACATATACTCAATACAAATATTAGCTCAGTATACAGCGCCTATATGGTCCCCATTCTTATATTTTAATATATCTGATCCACATTTAGAGCATAAAAACACAGCGAATTACCGTTTGACAGTTCTGTAAGTTCGGATTGTTTATGCCTTATCCCAGAACACCTAAATACACGGAGATCCACATGGGAACATTTTTTTTTATCTAAACACGTACAGGAGAATATCGACAGATGGTGATTGTGATTTAGAAGTTTCATCTGTGTATTCTATGCTGCTTATCATACTATATGGGTAAGATAATGGGTTTGAGAAGAGACAAATAACGGGAGCAGCCTTTGTAGACCTAACCGCTGCCTATGACACAGTCCACCACAAAACCCTTCTGCTTAAACTACAGAATATTACCCATGATGCAACTATTACTAATGTAATAGCAACTATGCTACAGAACCGTAGATTTTATGTTGATCATGAAGGTAAGCGTAGCAGATGGCGCACGAACAAAAATGGACTGCCTCAAGGAAGCGTGTTAGCGCCCTTACTCTTCAATGTCTACACAAACGACCAGCCAATACTGAACAATACCAGGTCCTTCATCTACGCAGATGACTTGGCGCTCACAGCACAAGGGGTCTCTTTCGAGGAAGTAGAAACCCAGCTTAATAACGCACTCACCACCCTCTCTTCGTACTACCACCAAAACCGACTACAGCCAAACCCAAGCAAGACCCAAGTCTGCGCCTTTCATCTTAATAACAGACTTGCCAAGAGAAAGCTGCACATTACCTGGAACGACTTGGTGTTAGAGCACTGCGACACACCTAAATACCTAGGGGTCAAGCTGGATAGGACCCTCACTTATCAGAAACACTGTCAGTCTGTTAAGCAAAAGGTGTCCACCAGAAACAACCTACTCCGAAAAGTGGCAGGTACGAAGTGGGGAGCCCAACCAAACCTGATCCGCACAAGTGCTCTAGCTCTCTGTTTCTCTGCTGGCGAGTATGCTGCGCCAGTATGGGCGAGGTCTGCCCATACCAAGAAAGTGGATATTGCTCTGAATGAAACGTGCCGGGTGGTTACGGGGTGCCTAAAACCTACCCCAATATCAAAGCTATATCAACTCTCGGGCATTGCCCCACCAAACATACGGCGAGAAGTTACTACCAAGAAGGAACTCACCAAAGCAACCCACAACGCACTCCACCCTATGTTTGGGTACCAAAAGATAACTACACGGCTCAAATCAAGAAGAAGTTTCCTACAGTCGACAGCGGAACTGGAGATACCTGAGGCCACCCTGCGGCTGAACATGTGGAGAAGCGCAACTGAGGGGAATACTTGGATTGCCCCGAAGAGGACCTAGCCCCTGGACATGACCAAGGGTGGAATATATGGAGGTCCCTTAACAGACTTCGGACCGGAGTATGCAAGACGAGGACACAAATGAGGGCCTGGCAGTTTTACAGCGGACCGACTGAATGTGACTGCGGCGTGGAGCAGACCCTGTCACACCTTCTGGAGTGTGCGCTGTGCCCGAGTGGCTGCACCCAGGAAGACCTGATGATGGCCAGAAGTAACGCCATCGACGTCGCCCACTTCTGGGCAGACAGGATCTGACCCTGTTGTTTCCGACACGATTATATATATCATACTATATATGGCTAAGCGCTGCATGTGGAGTGTTGATCTGCAAACGTCATAGACTACAGTCCGAGATTCACGCAGCATTCTTATCATTACAGGAATTTACTATGAATGGGTGGTCTTCACGGGACGACTTTCGTCTAACAACGATTGCGATTAATATGCTATAACTGGCATTTTACGGGTGAGGGATCAAATTCACACCAACCAGGGGTATTTATAGAGCATAGAAATCTCTGAAAAACTCGGTGGTTTCTTACAAAGTTTTACTTGTTTTATTCCTAAAAAAAATATGTTTTTATTATTTATTTATTCCAAATCATAAATTTAACAATTTGACAGTAACTTGTAGCACAAGCATTATTAATTGCATCAAAATTAATTTCTTTAGGATATACTTGACAGTAATATACAAGTATTAGACGTTGCCAACCTTTTCCTAACTAAATTTTTTATTCAAATATCTTCTAGAGTCTATCCAATATATGAAGAACCCTATGACACATTTATTGCCCCTTGTAAAAGGGATGGGGCAAAAATATTTATTTCGATTAGGTCGATTTTTTTTCTCTTCTTCGAAAAAAAAAATCGAATTTGAATTCGAAGTGAATCGTATATAAACATCTCTATTTCCGCATGGCGGCTTCATGGCGGATCAGTACAAATGTTTGACTTTCAGTAGCGTGTTGTTCTTCGATCGATTCGTGTTTTTTGTTGTTGTAATTATTATATTTATTGTTAGTATTGTTAAAGTTGTTTCATTGAATCATATTTTTGTGTTTTTACAATGCCGAAGAGACAGAAAAGAACTATTCTCAGCAGTGAATCACGTGAATTTGTCGTACGCTTGCGTGATTATTTTCATCAAGAAAAACAAAATGGTGGACCATTGCTGTCTGTTGAAAACATTCGAGATCGGGTCGCGGATTCCCTAGGAATCAGTAAATCTACAGTGTCTCGGATCACAGAGGAGAAATACAGTGAATCTTCATTAGAAGAGAAAAAATTATTAACACCAAATAAGAAACGACAGAAGAAATGCTCAATAACAAAACCCGATAGCTTTGATTTGGCAGCAATTCGGAATCACGTGTATGCATACTATGACCGCAACGAAATACCAACACTTCTTAAACTGGTAGGTTCTCTAAAGTCAGTCGGATTATTTCAAGGCAGTGCGACGTCTCTTAGTAAGGTATAGAAAAACATTGCCTTCAAATATAAAAAATGTGAAAAAAGAAAGTTTATAATGAAGCGCACGGATATTTCCCTGAAAAGATGCGATTTTTTGAGGCAAATGAAGAGCATTAGGAATTGGGAGAAAGTCGTTTTTCTCGACGAAACTTGGCTCAATGCTAATCATACTGTTGGTAAAATATGGACCGACGACACGGCTAAATCCAGGACGAAAACTCCTGAAGGAAAAGGCCAGCGCCTCATTATTTGTCATGCCGGAACGTCAAAAGGTTTTGTGCCCAATTGTCTTCTGGCGTTTAAGTCAGTTAAAACGACAGAATATCACGAAGAGATGAAGTGAGATAACACGTCTCCACCATTCACAGCGAACAAGATGTTGACTCTATTGAACGAGGCATGTGACAATGTCACGGCAGAAGATTGGAAAAAAGTGGTGGACAAAACAAAAAGAGAATATTATGCAGATTGGGATCGCGATGTACGCTTTGACAATTTAAGTGAACAGAACCTGATTATAAATGTGTGTGAAAGTTGTAGTTCTGATTCCGATAGTGACGAAGACAATTTAGAATGTACTGCTTTATCGGATTCCGACTAAAATATGTGTTTTTAAGGTTATGTGCTAATATTTATCTCTACACTTGCTTTTCTTCATAATTTTCATATTACTAATATTATTATTTATAGTTTGTTTTACATGTCTCTTAAAACCTGTTAATATTCACTTATAATTGATAATAATTCTAATATTTAATTTTAGTAGGTATTTACAAAAACAATCGAAAATACGATTATCTATACCCCAACACTGGTTTTCGCAGTAATGTGACATGGCCTTCTACGTGCGTCAGATATTATAGTATTATAGTTAAAAATTGCCGTATTTTTTATAATTTGTAACAATATGCATATATTTTTTATTATTTTGTTTTTATTGTGATATATTTACCTAAATAACTTATTATATATAAGAAGAGAGGCTTTTGTTTATGTTGATAAAATTAGTATAGGTAGCGAACGTTTTTACAACGTTATATCGGACGATATTTAGCACAGGGCAATAAATGTGTCATAGGGTTCTTCCTATATTGGATGGACTATAACAGCATTGTTCGATTTTTAATATCGAAAATTCTTAATGTCTTTTTGGATTTTAGTCCCTTATCAAACAAAAACAGCATGACATGGCGAAAATGTCTTATCTGAAAGTGATAATACAAGACTAGAGGCCTTTGAGATGTGGTCATACAGAATAATTCTCGGAATTTCCTGGAGAGACCACGTCACGAACAATGAGGCTCTCAGGATAATCAAGGAAGATAGGCACCTAGTAAGAACCATCTCAGAGAGGCGATTGGTCACATCATGCGCAACGATGGTTTTCTTCACGACATTGTGGAAGGGATGGTTGAGGGAAGAAACTGTAGAGGGCGCCCTAGACGGGAGTATTTGCAGCAAGTATTCGAGGACATTAATTGTAGCGCTTATGCTGAGCTGAAAAGGGTTGCGGTGGACCGAGAGGAATGGAGATTGAGATGCATAATTCTGTTGCTGCAAACCAATCCACAGAATTGATACTACGAAGAAGACCTCTGTGATCTATATAATACATCTAGTTTTTTGGAAGCGAGACCGGCTTTATACTTAATTGACCGTGTTTGTATTGATTTTCTTTCTATGTTCGGAATGTCCGTGTATTTCTATTGATCTTTCCTAACAAGCGGAACAATTCCTTCTCAGCAATCTACAGATCACAACACTTCCACTACACCAAACGTGAACGTTTGTCTATCCCTGATCACTAACGCGTAATAATATTTTTTTCTATTTCGGTTCAAAGTTTCATACTCAATTATATATTACAATAACAATAATACATAAATAATAATAACACTGGAATATTTCATTGCCAGAAAGATGCATCTTATTCTCAGCTACAAACAAGTTACGTCTTTGTGATATTGAGAACATACTAACAAGTTTAGTTCAAGTCAAGTTCAATTGCATAAAAGCGTAACTTGTTCATAGTTTAGAGCACTTTATGCTTTTATGTGTACGGCTGTCAGATTTTCATTCAAAAGTCAAGTTCGCTAGCTGTCATGACAGGTAGCAGCATCCAGGGCTGGCAAAATTAATTGTAAAATATCGCAAATTTAGTTTCGGTTTTTTGTATGAAATTTCTGGGATGGGCAGCATTTGGAAAACTAAAGTACATTTTTAAAGCGAAAATTCCACAATGCCTTAAAACTAAGGCGTTTAACCAATGCATCCTCCCTGTATTAACTTATGGCGCAGAGACGTGGAATCTGACAGCAAGTCTTACCCATAAAATAAAAGTCACCCAGCGTGCTATGGAGAGATCCATGCTCGGAGTGTCGCTAAAAGATAGAATCCGAAACGAGGAAATACGCAGAAGAACTCAAGTAGTGGATGCTACCCAACGAATAGGCACACTCAAGTGGCAATGGGCAGGACATATCTGTCGAAGAGACGACGGTCGATGGGGAAGAAAAGTATTGGAATGGCGCCCAAGAACTGGCAAACGAAGCATTGGCCGACCCCCTACAAGTTGGACTGACGATATAAGAAGAATAGCGGGAGTGACCTGGATGCGGAAGGCGGAGGATCGAAGAGGATGGAGACTCATGCGGGAGGCCTACGTTCAACAGTGGACGGACACAGGCTGATGATGATGATGATGATGTATGAAATTTATATTTGATTGAAAACCTTCTTTCAAAATGGATTATTATTTTTTATGTCAACACATACAGGAGAATACCAAAAGATGCTGAAGTCTCATTTGTGAATTCTATGACGCTTACCATGTTACATATGGTTAAGCGCTTCATGTGGAGTGTTGATCCGCAAACGTCATACACTACAGCCCGACATACACGCATCATCCGTATTATTACAGAAATTTACTATGAATGGGTGGTCTTCACGGGACGACTTTCGTCTACCACCAATTATAAGTAATAGGCTATGACCGTCATTTTACGGGTGAGGGATCAAATTCACAGCACTTAAGAGCAGTTCAAGTTGGTGCGGATATATCCGCACCTCGCACGTAAAGGGTTAAACGCTGCTTACCACTGGACGCTAGGAGTACCCCTAAAAGATGCAAAAGAATTTGTATACCTTGGAAGTACGATCACCTGGGATGGCAGAACAAAAAGAGAAGTCAACAGTCGAATACATCAAGCAAGGCTAGCTTTCAATAAAAAAACCAAAATTTTTGAGTCAAAGAATATTTCTTTAGGGCTCCGCAAGCAACTTGCCAAAATACTTGTTTGGAGCATCTTAATGTACGGCTGTGAGACATGGTGCTTATCTGAAAGTGATAAAAAAAGTCTAGAGGCCTTTGAGATGTGGTCTTACAGAAGAATTCTCGGAATTTCCTGGAGAGACCACGTCACGAACAATGAAGTTCTCAGAATAATCAAGGAAGATAGGCAACTAATAAGAACCATCTCAGAGAGGCGAGCCCGTTGGATTGGTCACATCATGCGCCACGATGGTCTTCTTCACGATATTGTGGAGGGGATGGTTGCGGGTAGAAACTGTAGAGGGCGCCCCAGACGGGAGTATTTGCAGCAAGTATTCGAGGACATGAATTGTAGCGCTTATGCTGAGCTGAAAAGGGTTGCGGAGGACCGAGAGGAATGGAGATCGAGATGCAAGATTCTGTTGCTGAAAACCAATCCACCGGATTGATACTACGAAGAAGACCACTGGACTATGCCTCCTGGCTACTTCAGTGTATATTATTTTTTATCTCCTTTGTTTCGATAAGCAATCGCTTTCACCACTAAGGCGCACCCGCCGGCCTTTAATCATTACTTAATTAATCATTGATGGGTATACGCAATGATGCTCGTATAATTTGACCTTTGCCTTTTGTAACATGTAGGTATAGTAAAAAAAAACACGGAGGTCATAATTCATCTTTACAGCCCATAATAATAAAAATACTGGCCTTGAAGACAACATTTTTTAAAAATATTTATAATTAATTAATAGTAAATTCATTCCTTCTTATTCGCGGTACAATTCACAACCCTGGGATTCTTGAATGTTTTAACTTCTATGTTCCAGATCAGTACACCCGTGCTCGTAGCCATCCATTGTTTTTGGTTGATGCTTGTGGAGCTTCAAGCACTCAATTTAGTACAACGGCAATGGCGCTCCTAAGTGGCCTACCAGCACACCTCGATCCTTTTCCACTTTTGTCGATGGTATTGTTCTCCTAGATCTCTATGATCTTTGACACGTGTCTTCTTCTTCTTCTATGTTATTATTTATTTTATTATCTTTTGTATGTATTGTATATTTATGTAAGCTCTGTTTCTTATCATTTTGTACTTTGGAACTTAAATTCTGTGTAATAAATAAATGAATATCTTTTTATGTAGACAAGTACATGAGAATACCGACAGATTAGGATAGTAATCCTAAAGTTTCATCTGTGGATACTATGTACGAGGGTGATCCGTAAAATAAGTTTCCCATGGCGCTACAGTCCTGAAAAGCGCTGGTCTGGTGGATACCGCGATTCTGTAGAGTACCTTGGTTCCCCCACTACAAATTCCCTCCCTAGCGAGCTGCCTGCGGAGCTCAGTCTTGGCTTGGCAGCCGTACGTGATGGATCTCCCCCTCGCTTCGCCCGCCAGGTGTGAGCAATACATTTCCTGTCTGCAAAAAACATTGCGCCGCTAGAAATCCATTTCCGGCTATGCGAAATCTATGGAAACAATGGTATGAGCGTACAACACGTGCGCAAATGGTGCAGAGAGTTCAAGAACGGGCGTACTGACGTCCATGATGAGGAGCGTTCCGGACGGCCATCTGTTTCTGACGAAACGTGGAGGTTCGCAAAAGTGAAGGCAGCGATGCTCGAAGAGTGACGGTTCGTAAGCTCTCCGAAATGATCCCTGATGTCAGCAAAACCTCTATTGACAAGATTTTGATAGAGCATCTAGGGCAAGGGTCGTCAACCTGGTCCGTACCACCCATTAGTGGGCGATACGGGCTGGGCGGTGGGCGATTTTTGTCTCTCTACAATCTCCTAAATTCCTTCTGGATTTTTTTTCCACCCATATACTGAATTGAAATATAGCAAGGTTGGTGGGCGGTAGAGAAATTTTACCATGAAAAATAGGCAAAAGTGGGCGCTATGCATAGAAAGGCTGACGACCCCTGATCTAGGGTACGCTAAGGTTTGCGCGAGGTGGGTGCCAAGAATGTTGACCGAACGAGTTCATCGCAAAATTTGGATGGTGTATTGTCAAACACCCACCCTACAGCCCAGACTTAGCCCCAAGTGACTACCATCTCTTCCCTGACATGAACAAACACCTGGGTGGAACGCATTTCGGCGACAGAGAAGAGCTGGAAGAAGCGGTTCTCAGGTATCTGCGTGGCTTGGCGGTAGATTTTTTTTACACAGGCATTCAAGAGCTCGTATACCGCATGCAAAAATGCATTGACCTCAGTGGCGACTATGTAGAAATACCTGTAAAAGTCTGAACTTTACAAAAATGTACGCATTCATGGAATTAAACATGTTTTACACTGTGAAACATATTTTACGGTTAACCCTAGTATGTACTTGTATGGCGCCAAGAACTGGCAAACAAGGCATTGGCCGACCCCCTGCAAGATGGATTGACGACATAAGAATAGCGGGAGTGACCTGGATGCGGAAGGCGGAGGATCGAAGAGGATGAAGACTCATGCAGGAGGCTTACGTTCAACAGTGGACGGATACATGCTGATGATTATGAAGGATTTCAGGTGTACTTGTATAAGAAAGGACTACAAATTTATATGGTAGTACAAAGATAGCTCCAATAGATGTAGAGACGAGCAGAAAAGAGATCAAAGATAATGTGGTGTTCAGTCATGAGCAACTCCACTAGGAAGAAGAACAAAACAATCGTTTTTTTGTATATTTTTTATTTGCATTATGGTACGTAATAAAACTACAAAATACTTAAGAAAAATATAAAAATGGACGGGACATCGAACAATAGACATTATATAATCTATAATATAGTAATAATATTTATAGTTGTTACATAAAAATGTAAAAATAAATAGTACTTTTTATGGGCAACTAATTCTTTTGGCAGCATTTAATTCAATTAACGGGCAGTTATTATTTAGCAAACGATCAGTAATAAATATCTAAAAGGCAAGCAAAAAATGATAATTTGTCATTACAAAAATAATAAATTCGCAGGAAATAATTAATGAATGGTTGTTAATAATAGGTTAGGTTAGATTTTTTTATTTTATGTGTTAATTATGCATTTATTTCACATGAATTATTAACAATATTGAATATATTGCTGCCATTTTAATTTTATAACTGACCGCATTCGTCCTGACACAGTGGACGCTGTCAATTTATTTAGTCTCTGCGGATTAATTTGATTTACTGTCAATTGATTTAATTTACTGCCGAAACCTTGAATTAGTTACTGAACAAAGAAATACAGGCCTTTTTTTGGTCACATAAATATTTTTTAGGGGAAACCGAGTCTTTATTGAAAATTAATACGAACTGTGCTTCAAAAACAAGTTATTTGCCTTGCGACCTGCTCCAGCAACCTTCCTCCACGTGGCCACATGACGAACCCGCGACTTGTCGCCTTTTAACCAAGGAATTTAATTTTGCTAATGTTAAAAAGAAAACCTGCTTGGAGTCCGTGCAACTCATTGCCTAGATGTACATGGTATATGACGAACAAACAAAATAAGGTAGCTCGTCACGCCCGTTAAAGTGGAATTTTAGAAGTGTCTTGACAGAATATATCGTCATACCGGCTACAGTTGCTTTCTTGGAATGACGGAATAGTACGTCATACCCGGTTAACAGGTTAAAGACAGGGTATGTCATGTTTTTTTTTTCATGAATTATTGTCATTTTTCACTAGCATTTAACAAAACAATAGTCGTAGTTAAAGGATTAAGATTTTAAGAACACTAAACTTGGTTCTTTACATTAAAAAAAAAAACATTTCGATGAAAATTATGGAATGTCAATGAACATTATTTTAAAGAGGCATTCATTTTTGTTCACAACTAAATAATCATGGAAATTATTATTTTTTCGTATTCCTAAATTTAAAATAATAATAATATAAACATATATATAAATATATAAAAGGCACACGTTTATATAATACATAAGACACTTTTCAAGACACTAAATAGTACAATTATTACTACATAAATCAATATAATTGTAAAAATCATACATAATATCAAAAACAAGACATATTGTCTCTAGACAATTGGTTCTACGACTCATCGGTAACGATTTGGGGCGCACTGGACGTCTGGTGCACGTAACATTTGGTTTGGCACAGAACAACTGGTGCACTCGCAGTCTCGCTAACCTAACCTAAGGATTTGTCCAGTGAACGTAAAGTCCAGAGATTCATAGGTCTCGTTAACAGTTCAGTTGCTAACTGATCATAATCTGAATGAGCGCATCATTAAGGAGACTTAACTGTCCTCCGGTGTGATGCGGGTAAAGTCCAGTTTATATAGGTTATGATTTAATGATACCAGTGTTCTCTGTTTACTACAAACAATATATTAGTAAATATAAATATATAAATAGGGTAAAGTCCGTGTCTCGCTAACAAAATAACTTAGGTTAGGTTAGCGAGACAGCCAGTGTAACAGTTGTCCCATGAACCAGACGCCTAGTGCGCTACAGGTCGTTACCGATGAGTCGTAGAACGAATTGTCTGGGAACGAAATGCAGCGGAACCGTTAAAAGCATACTTTAATTCGTAATTATAATACAAAATATATAAAACAGTACAGTGCTTTACTTAGCATAAGTATGAGATTCGTTTTAGAAATAAGTGATATATCAGAGGTGATACTACATTGAAAATGGTATCCTATATTTCTTTAAGAAATCGCATGCATGAGAGCACAACCGTTTTTTTATTATTATGTAAACACATACAGGAGAATACCGTCAGATGGTGATTTGAAAACATAGCATCGGAAAGCAAGGGTAAAAAGAGACCCTTTACTAATACATTTTTCATCTTTTAATTATTATTTAACATATATTTGATAAATTCAATAAAAAAACTATAAAAATATTAAAAAACATATACAATACCAATAAGATCATAATGGACGGATAAAAAATAGTTAAAAACATGCAGACTCAATTCACTTCACAAGAGTTATGTCCCAGTTGTGTAGTGTGTTGCAGGCTCTATAGAATACATATACTAAAAAAATATAGCTTGATACCCGAGTATTTATCAAAATAGTTGATAAATTACTTCTTAGGTTTTCACGGCCAGATTTGATATTGTGGCTTTTGGGTTAAGCCGTGTGTGGTGAATTTCTTCTCTCCGATATTTCGACCGCCATTGCAGGGGTCTTCTTCAGGGTTGATGACTTTGTTGTGAGTTGGTGTCAGGAGGTAGTTTAGCCGTCAGCCTATCGTACCTCCCCGAGCGTCATGTCGGGTAATCGTGTACGGTGGATATGTTCTAAGAAGAGTACCTCCACGAACGTCATGTCGGACTGTGGTTGCTTATCTTGCTTTTGTCTATGCTTTTGAGTATGTGCTAGAGGCGGAAGCCATGCTGTTTCGAGAATCGAGCCGTCATCCCTGTTGATGTTGATGGGATGTCTTTTGATTTCAATGGCTTCCCTTACTAGGCGTGCATTTTTTCCTTGTGTTCGAGCCACGATTTCGGATTCGAATGAAAACTTATGTCCCGTGTCAGCCAGATGCTCTGCCAGTGCTGACGCCATTGGGTGGCTTAGGTACGTTAGGCTGACGGCTAAACTACCTCCTGACACCAACTCACAACAAAGTCATCAACCCTGAAGAAGACCCCTGCAATGGCGGTCGAAATATCGGAGAGAAGAAATTCGCTACACACGGCTAAACCCAAAAGCCACAATATCAAAATAATTGATATTTTTTAAAAACACAGATCTCAGATGATTTTTTAATCATTTCAGCCAATAAATCTAAATTATTATAAATTTTGATTTCAATTACAATGAATTAAGGGGATTATCTATGAATGTTCTTATTTTTCCGATTTAAACTCGCTGATTTTTTATTGTGTACCGACTGCCCAACACCGGAACGCGCGTTTTTATTTTAGCAACGTAAGGGAAAGGTTAATGCGACTGGTTGATACATGAACTAATTTCGGTCTTTGCCCTATAAAGCAGTGCTCCGCAACCGGTGTGCCGCGGCACACTGGTGTGCCGTAAGTCGATACAGGTGTGCCGCGATCAAATAAGGCAATTTATAAATAAATAATTTTACAGCGGTCCTCAAGCTCCCAGCGGCTATCGCCTATTTATGTAGACATATAACGACGTTCTTGCTTTATTAAGGTCTAAATGAAATTTAAAAAAAGTGAAATTGATCAAATTAATATCTATTTTTGGCTTTTGGTGTGCCGCGGTATTCAAGGTGAGAACTTTGGTGTGCCGTAGATGAGAAAAGGTTGCGGAGCTCTGCTATAAGGGATTCGAGTATTTTAACATTTAGATACGCCCGGATTCCAGTTAATATAACTTATTCAGTTGAATAGTCAGGAATCACGCTAAATTCGTTTTTGTAGAACAGATGACTTAAATTCTATATTCTAAGATAATGAAGCTTTGCATTTAACTCATGTGCATATCATAAATGAAGAAGTCAATAAAGTTAACTCTTCCGTGTACAGTCAACCCTTCTATAAGGCACTTCTTTATTTGCACGCACATTTTTTCTACAGCGTTGGCGGCAATTTTTCATATAGCAGTCGTTTCTGTTTTGTTATTTTAGGTTGAACCGCCTCTTAAAACTGATGATCGCCGTAAGCACACATGTGCGCTCTACGTAGACGATCGCCATAAGCGCAGCCGCGCGCTCTTCGCAATATTCGAAAGATGGATTTCAAAATTAATTCCGATTTTCTCACAACGACACCTATGAATATATTAAAATATTAACATACCAAAAAGAGTCGATAGTTTGGGAGATATTCAAGAGATGGTGTCAAGGGCTGGCACGTAAACATGTGGCGATGAAGTGGTTAATGTTTCATGCCTCGCAAGCATCAGGCTAATCATCTAATCTTTTGAAAACGTTAATAGAAGGGATAACTGTTTTATCGATCGATAATACACAAGTATTAAAAAAATACTTCAAATTCACATAAAGAGAAAAAACTACAGTGGTACCTTGACATTAGAGTGCCCCAACATACGAGTAAAATTTGAGATACGAGCAATCGGCTTAGCGGGTCGGCCGGTTGCACACGAACCGCACGTCACACTCTCCCGCGTGAATCCTTTGACCACAGTCAGAGAATCAGTTATCAGTGTGCTCTCGCTGTCAAAGCATCTTTGATAATAAGTTGTGCTCGCATTATGTGACTTTTGTACATTTTGCTATGAAATACGAGCAAGGTTGCGGAACGAATGAAACTTGTGTGCCGAGGTACAACTGTACTTGTAAACATAAACAACTCTTATAATACTTTTATTAAATAGCTAGGTGTTTAATTAGACTTTAAACTTTTCTTTTTGCAAGAACAATACTTAAATTTGTAACTTATAAACACTAAGATGGTTCTGGCAGGCAGGAGATTCGTGAAGGTGAAACCTGGAATCAATAAAAATAGACTTGAAAATGGCTATCAAACTTGGCTGAAACATGTCATCAAAATAATATATGTGGAAAAAAATTATAAAGAATCTTTTATTTTATATCTGATAATAAAAATAGCATCAATAAAATGTCGTGACATATTTCTATCTCTTCGCCATGCATGACGTGTAAAGCGGTCATGAATATTAACCCTTTAGGTATGGCTATTGTTTTTATCATTGTTTCATAAGAACTGATCAAGCCTGCAGCTGACGGGAGGTAGTCCTAGCACGGTCTTTGGCAATCGTGCTTTCAGCTACGCGGCACCAATGGCCTGGAACTCGCAACCGGAAAGCATAAGTTCTCTTAAAGCGAAGGCATCCTTCAGAAGCAGACTAAAGACCCACCTTTTTACTCAGAGAGGCAAAGAAGCGCTGCCGGAATGACCAGCAGGTCATAAAAAAGCGCTATACAAATACTGGTATAATAATAATAATAATAAAAAATTACGTGTCAGACGAGCGAACAAATATCAGAGACAAAAAATCGCATATCGAGGCTTTTCAGCACTAGACTAAAGGAATATATCGAGTTGGTATCAGTGTATATATATATTGTAATGTACCTGCTATTTGTACTAGGCTTCGTTGGCCATGGTTTCTCATCTCAGCCGACAGGCATTGTGGAGACCGTACTGTGAGGAGTTGTGGGGCGAGAGCCGGCCAGGGAGTGTGTCGTAGAGGCGTTCAGGGAAGCCATGGTCCCCATCTGTAAGCAACAACAAATATTCATATTAAGTTGAAAGCATATTGTCATATAAAACAATATTTATTATATGCCAGTGGGTTTATCTTAGTGGTTCAAGTGTTTGCTCGGTAATCCGAAGGCCGTGGGTTCGATTCCCAACGTAGATTAAAAAAAAGAAGATTTTGATTTCTGAGCTATAAAATACCCCCAGTCCGTGTGTGTTTTATCCCTCACCCATAAAATGACAGTCATAGCCTATTAATAAAAAAATGGTGGTAGACAAAAGTCGTCCCGTGAAGACCACCCATTCATAATGAATTCCAGCTATATGCAGCATGGTAAGCGTTTGCTTTTCAAGCCAAATGTCGTGGGTTCGATCCCCGACGGAGATTAAAAAAAAAGTATTTTTAATTGATTTATGAGCTCTAAAATACCCCTGGTTGGTGTGATTTGAGCCCTCACCCGTAAAATGTCAGTCATAGCCTATTAATCAAAATTGCTGGTAGACGAAAGTCGTCCCGTGAAGACCACTCATTCATAGTAAATTCCTGTAATAATAAGGATGGTGCGCGAATGTCGGGCTGTAGTCTATGACGTTGGCGGATCAACACTCCACATGCAGCGCTTAGTCATGTTCAGCAGCATAGTAAGCGCCGTAGAATTCCACAGATGAGACCATCACCATCAGACTCACCCTCAGATGCGCGAGGTCCTCCAGCTTGGTGAGGTCGGACAGCTCGATGTAGAGGCTGTAGACCAGCAGCCAGCCGTAGGCGCCCGCCACAGTGAAGGCGCTCCACAGCAGCATCATCAGCCAGTTGTAGGCGAAGATGCGGTCGTTGACGATGGAGGCGAACATGAAGGCCAGCGCGCGGAACACCACAAACACGGCAAACACGTAGATCCACGGCAGGATCTTCTTCTCGTGCTCCTAAAGGGAAAATACATAAATTATTAATTATTTTATTACAAAATATTTGAGTCAATTTGAAAACATTCCACATGTTACAGATAATTTGAAAATATTCTAAATATTGGAGATAATTTCAAATTATTCTAAGCATTGCAGATAATTTGAAAATATTCCAAATTCAGTAGATAATTTGAATTTATTCCAAATATCGCAGTTAATTTAAAAATATTCCAAATATTTCAGATAATTCGTAAATATTCCAAATACTGCAGATAATTAAAAAATATTCCAAGTAATTTGAAAATATTTTAAATATTGGACATAATTTGAAAATATTACAAACATTGCAGATAATTTTAAAATATTCCAAACACTGCAGATAATTAAAAAAAAAAAATCAAATAATTTGAAAAAATTCCAAAAAGTGCACATAATTTGAAAATATTCCCTATAGTGAAATTTGAAATTATTCGAATTATTGAAAATAATCCAAATATTGCAAAAAAAATTCTAAATTTTTCAAATATTGAAAATAATTTGAAAATAATCCAAATGTTACAGATAGTTTGAAAATATTCTAAACATTACACTTAATTTGAAAATATTCTAAATACAGCAGTTGATTTTAAAATATTCCAAGCCCAGCAAATAATTAAAAAATATTTCAAATAATTTGAATACATTCCAAACAAATTCAGAATATTTTCATTGCATGCAAACATTGATAAAAAAATAAATAACGTGTGATGAAAACGTTGAAAAAACATGAAATGGCGGTGCGTAAAATAATATGAGTAAATAACAAAATAAAAAACAACATACAGACAACCGTCCTATAACGCACGCTTTAATTGATTTCTATCAGAGATTTTCCCTACAGTGTTTGCGGCCATTTTTCACATAACAATTGTTGTTATTTTTTGAAGTTGAGAAGCCATTTAGGACTAAGCGGTCCAGGCATTCGAGGCGGTATGGTTGAACAGTCTGACCACTATCCCAAGAGGCATAGTCTCTGGCAGGTTAGTATTACTCCTAGGAAGAACAAACAATCTGTGCCTCCTTATCCTTAAATAATTGTGAGGGACAAACAAACCGATTTCCAACTAAATATTAGGATTTCTGAACACGCCGCGCACTAGCCGAAAGAAATGCATACTCAAGCACACATCTCTTCTAGTTCTCAACTCATTGTATCCCAACATACATGTTATTTTTTTAAGTAAACACATACAGGAGAATTCCGACAGATGGTGATAGTGATTCTGAAGTCTCATCTGTGGAATTCTTTGACGCTTACTATGCTGCATATGGCTAAGCTCTGTATGTAGAGTGTTGATCAGCAAACGTCATAGACTACAGCCCGAGATTCACGCATCATCTTTATTATTAGAGGAATTTACTATGAATGGGTGGTCTTCACGGAGCGACTTTCGTCTAACACCTATTTTAATTAATAGGCTACGACTATCATTTTACAGGTGAGGGATCAAATTCACACCAACCGGGGATATTTTAGAGCTCATAAATCGATTAAAAAGCCTTTTTTTATTTTTAATCTCCGTCGGGAATCGAACCCACGACCTTTGGCTTGCAAAGCATACGCTTTGACCATTGAGCTATACTCACGGCAAGTTTTGCAAGCCAAAGGTCGTGAGTTAAATCCCCGATGGTTAAAAACAAAAATCATTTTTAATCGATTTATATGGTCTAAGATACTTCCGGTTGGTGTGAATTTGATCCCTCATCCGTAAAATGCCAGTCATAGCCTATTAATCAAAATCGGTGGTAGACAGAGGTCGTCCCGTGAAGACCACCCATTCATAGTAAATTCCTGTAATAATTGAGAATGATGCGTGATTCTCGGCCTGTAGTCTATGATTTTGGCGGATCAACACAATACACATGCAGCGCTTAGCCAAATACAGCATGGTAGGTGTCATAGAATTCCACAGATGAGACTTCAGAATTACTATCACCATGTGTCAGTATTCTCCTGCATGTGTTTACATAAAAATGAAAAAATAAATAGATGGGTACATCCACGGATAATTTCGATACATCTTCATGTAAAGAAAGCTCAGAAATTACGAGTTATTGGAAGGTTGAATGTACATGGACATTTTGAAGAAGCTGTTTGTTTCCTCTTGCACAAGCTGCCATGCTCATAGTTGGTGTTCCAGCCATACCTTGAACTTCCTTCTTCCTTCTGGAGTGAGGCACTGATATGGTAAAACAAATATATAAGATGCATATAAAATGATGTCACGACCTATCGTTTCCAGACAAATTGTTCAACGATTCATCGGCAACGACATGGGGCGCACTGGACGTCTGGTCCACTGGACATTTAGCCTATTATTATTACTATATCAGTATTTGTATAGCGCTTCTTTATGACCTATTGGTCATTCCGGCGGCGCTATCTTTGCCTCTCTGAGTAAAAAGGTGGGTCTTGAGTCTGCTTCTGAAGGATGCCTCCGCTATAAGAGAACTTATGCTTTCCGGCAGCGAGTTCCAGGCCATTGGTGCCGCGTAGCTGAAAGCATGATTGCCGAAGACCATGCTAGGACCACCTCCCGTCAGCTGCAGGGAGCTTCTATTTGCTCTGGCTGATCTGAGTGTCTCTCCAGACGCGCTTATTTCTAAAGCCGTGATGAATTCTGTCAAATAGCCCGGTGCAGTTCCATTGAGTGCCTTATAAGCTAAGAGGCATAGTTTGTACTGGATTCTAGCCGGAACTCTCAACCAATCAAGTGTTTCTCCAGTGATTGTAGAGTCCAGAGATCCATAGGTCTCGTTAACGAAATAACTTAGGTTAGGTTATGTTAGGTTAGTCCAGAGATTAGGTTAGGTTAGCGAGACATCCAGTGCACCAGTTGTCTAGTGTGCCCCACATCGTTACCGATGAGTCGTTGAACGAATTTTCTGAGAACGAAATGCGGCAGAACCGTGTAAGATATACTAAAAAATATATACAAAAATGAAATTGATAGAACGAATATAATGATGATGACTGAACGATATGTGCTGCAACATGGTGAAGCAGACGGAAGACTTCCAAGTGAAATGTTAAGTTATTCGAAAAGTAACTTTGATTCTTCTCAACAGAGGACAGCAAAAATTGCAGCGTCGGCTAGTCAGCAGATTTGATTTAAAATACCCTGATCATTCCACCCAAATCTAAGCTTTATACATGTCTCAGGTAGGATTGAGCCACCCCTTAAGGTAAAAAAGCGCCAGGCTAAGCAAACAATCTTTAAAAAAAAAACTTTTATTGAACAACCAAATATTTCTCTGGTACTACAGCCGCAGTTTCTACAAGTTCGCGGACTCTTGCCCTGGAGGCTTTCGGGAATCATCAATGTTCCCATGGGGACCTCCGGGTATTTAGGTTTCTAGGAGTAAAGACAATATGACCTCACAGAACTGAAAAAATTACAATTTGCGGTGTTCAGAAGCATATGTGAAGCATATTGAAAATTATGACCGAAATTGTATTAAAAATGTGTGGCGTTTGAAACACTTAACACAAATTAAAAAGGTTTTTGTTTTTCGTAAAAAAACTAATTACCTTTAATAAAATCATTGTTATAAAAGAAAAAATGTTATTTTTGGTAAATTTTTCTTCAGTTCTGGAGATGTATGAATGCCCTCAGTCAGATTGAATAAATGTGTAAATAATAGTACGTAATTTTATTTAAATAAGGATTGAATAAGATTGTATGTGTACTGACCTTCCTGAGAGCATTGATCAGCATGATGCTGGTCACAAACACAGCGCAGGCGCCCACCAGCGAGAACAGGGCAAACACCACCAGAGTGTTCCGCACTGAAACACACAAAAAAGGAATATACAATAAGATTAGCAAAACATTTGT